>CM039679.1:132794439-132949439 GCA_022537955.1 Schmidtea mediterranea
TAAAAAATAATTAAAAAATAACTAAATACTTTAAACAGCTTTGTAGGTCACATGCAACACTATGAAATGGTTAGTTCTTATTTATTTTAGGCAATCTAAACGTAAAATTCAATGATCTTGACAATGATCTTGATTGAACAAATTGCCATTCTTTGATTTCTTTTGTGGATCAACTATTCCAAGACTTTCCTTAAAATACCGATATACTTTCTTGTCTGCATCTCTTAATCTCATTGTATCTGAAGCCATAATAAGATTACTCTATGCCTTCAACAATACTTGTTCTTGATTCAGATCTATGAATGCATTATTACCATGTAAAACCTTGTATAACCTTTCTTCCAAATGATATTTTCATTGGCAAAAATTCTGTAGAATCCTGCGTTGTTGAGTTTAATGAATATTCAATCTTTGGCATAATATCGTCCCAACAACTTCTAGTTCGTCCGTCATTCAAGAATGTCCGGATCGTATCACTAACTGTTCCTATTGCCTGTTCTTCCAAACTGTTAGACTTGAAGTCGTATAATGAAGTAAATATCCAATAAACTTCTGATTTGACTTCTCTTGAAGATCTTACCTCTATCTAAAACTATGCAATATGATCTTCCAAATTTGTATATCAAGTTGTGTAAGAGCACCTGATATATGGTCTGGTTTCCTTCATATAACCAATGTAAATTACAATTTGTTCCATTGAATTTATTATCACTCTGTGAATTAGATACTAAGATGTCATCTTAGTTATAACTTTCCGTTCATACACAAATCACATTTCCTGATAATATCCCGGATATCGGTTACCATGTGTATCAAAAACATTAATATGACATATAACGTGTTGTTTTCTTAACCAAGCTTTACAAAATATCATCAAACAATATGTGCATAGGCCTCTGAAAGGTCGCTGGAGCTGTTGGCAACCCAAATGGCATTAGATTTTACCAAAACTGTCTTTTCTTTGTAGAAATTATTGTTTTTAACTGAAAATTCTCATCGAAATATACCTAATAATTTGATTGATCCAAGTCTAGAGAAGAAAAGACTGAAGATCCCAATAAAAAATCAAATATTGTTTGAGGACCCGCCATTGAAAAAACTGAATTTTTCTGTAACATCATTGACTTTTCTAAAGTCCAAGCACATCCTGATTTATTAGAGTACATACGTCTCATAATTATATCCTTTACAATCATAACTTTAGTGTGATTTGCTGATAAAATTTCACGCCCTAGTTTCCTTACTCTGATTTATAAATTATCAAATTTTTCTTCAGATCTCTGCTTAATCTGACTGATATCATCAATAGTTTGAAAGAAGCTTTTGCATTTGACATAATTTAGATGAACAAACCTTTTACATCTTCATCTGACGCCCGAGTCTTTTGTGTTTCTCTAAAACCCACCTATAACTCTTTTGCGTCCCCATATAATTATAAATCGAAAGCTGGTGCTAAATTTATTGTTACAAATTCTTCAATGGATAATAACAACTCTTTTGAATCTTCTTCTTTTCCATCAAAAAACGTTTTTATGACTGGGAAGAGTGATTCCACAATTTTCTGCCTTTGTATTGATGTTGCCAGAGCTACGATTTCGTCGTGGTCGCCAGTAGCATTTCCATTTGTATCCATTTAATTCAAAAACATATTTTATAGATTATTCTTTATTCCATATAAATTACAGTCTTTTCACTAGCATTTCATTTGCCATCACTTACTTCTAATCTTCATAAGTTGTTAAAATTTTATTTCAAAGAAAAAATTGATAGGCACAAAAATGACAAAATAATATTTAAATTGAACAAAAAATGCTGAGATACTTCCTGTCCAAGAAAATGAAAATTTTCAGATTTGGAGAGAAATTTTCTAAATTGTAAATAAAATATATAGAAAACCATTTATATTATTTTTGTTATTATTTGTTATTTGTAAAATCTTTTCGCTGATGTTTCCAAGAAAATATTTTATATTGAACCCATTTATACAACAAGCACTCCAGAATAGACCTTTAAAACAACGAATAACTTACAAAAAACTAAAAAAAAATTTACTTTTTAAAAATCATTGTTTTAAACAATCGAGCATTCCCTTATGAATGGAATGTGTGCGTGAGGGTTATTAAAAATATAAATTTTTGATTTTTTATTTATTCATCGTTTGTTGTAGGAATTTTTCCGGTACATCATTAAATGTTAAAAAAAGGTAGCGCGTACATTACTTTTCGGTTTTATTGAATTATTATTAAGTTAATATGAAGAAGCATGTCAAGTTTGATATGCTACAAATTATAAGTAGCGATAAATTTCAGGTTGAGATATTTATTATATTTGCAATTGTCTTTCAATTTCGCCATTAACTCAAACAAGAATTGAAAGTCATCTCTCCATCTAGGATTTTTTTGTTGTTTTAGAAACGCGCCATGGATAGTTTTTAAAACCTTTCAGATGAACAATTTGAAAAGTTTTAATATATCACTTGCTCACTTTCGTCATTGCTGGAACTGACAGTTACGCTTTCGTTCACACGTGCAAAAGAGTTGCCGCTACAAGATGCTTCACTAATCTATTGCTGATTACTTCGCCTAGAAGAATGGATGGAAGAATTCGAGGCGATTTGTCAGTCCGCTAACCAACCTTGCCTCCTGTTTGTAATTGCTTTATTTATAATTCATGGTCTTCTTTGCAAAGCCACGCGCTGTTAACTTTCTTTTTGTCAAATAGTGTTACCAATTCCTCATCAAACATTAAATATTTCCTCTTTCTCTTCTTTGTTGTATTTGTTCTGAAAGCTTTTCGACCTTCACTGTTACGACTTGCTTGTTGATCAATGGAAATTTGAAATTAATCCACAATCGCTTTAAATTCCTCGAATACTTAACTTATTCTTGAATATATTTCCTTATTTACTTCTTAAAGAAAAATTAAAAATTTCACTCAAACTTTTCTCTGCAGCTGTAATGTCGATTATTCGTTTTAGTTTCTTTGCTGTGGAAGCAAATTTTAGCCCATTTCCGGAATTTTTATCCACAAATTTTTTGATGCCACTGATGATTTCATTATAAAGAATAATTTAATGCTTGTTAAACTTTAAATATAAAAAAGAAATCAATATTTAATATTTAAGATGCCTAACTTGCAATATTCAAACACTTTTGTGCGAAACCATTTTCTGACAAATCTTTTAATGAAACTGCAATCAAAATGACAAAACTCATTTGTTTTAACTTTAATTGAAAACATTTTTTGTCATAAACCTGTGCATCTAATTGGTAAAGTTGTATGTAGGTGTATGTTTTTTATTGTTGTTTTGGTTGAGTTTGTGTTTTGTGCCATTGCTTTGTTTGTTTTGTTGCTTGATCGATTGTGAAATAAATTTAAAAAATCGATTTATAATCAGGTTTATTTTTGGAATTAAATATAGTATTTTCTGAGATTTATTTGAAGTTGATTAAGAAAATATTTATCTAATCACAATTAATGAAATAAACTCGACTGTAAAACATAAAATTAGATCTCTGTTGGGAAAATGGCTCTTGCTCATCTTTTGGTTCAAACGAAAAAATATCAAGATTTGAAAAATTCACCAATGATACAGGGCAGGTAATGCAATAGTTAAAAAAGGAAAATATACAGATAAAATAAAAATGATATTTTTCATCAAATATTGACAATAAACATATAAACAATCATTTCTTGTTAGCAGCATAATTTTTTTTCATCCATTTAATAGATACTTTGCAGCAAGGGCTTATCTTATTTTTTACTTGTTTAAAATGATTATAACAAAAAAGATAAACAAATAAGCATTTAAAAGGCTTCTCAAAAAAGCTGCATGAAATTATTCTAGCAACAGATAACCAAACTCATTTGGATTTTATTATTATATATGTACGTCTCAAATTCTGCATATCACACGTGCAATAAAATTTCTTTTTTAGCAAAACTCAAGTCAAAAAGATCAAAAGCTAACTCAAAGGAAATTTCATTTGAATAAATTATTCAGCTTTATAGTTATTTATTATGAAAATGATTTGAAAAAATTCGAAATTATTCATTCGTCAGCCATTTGGTTTTATTAAAATAATTAGCCAATAAAATTCATTTTAAATTATTAATATTTATTATTTTTATTGTCATGCAAATTAAATAAACTAAGATTAGTTGATTAAAACTTGATAAAATGAAAATTCATTTTATTATTTTTTTCATAAATGGAGGAGTCAGATTGGTTAGAAACCAAATGTTTGACAGCTTTTTACACTAGTAAAAAAAGGAAAAATTAGTAATAAAAAAAAGAGTATTATTAAAACAATAAATGTACTAATAAAGTGAAAGTAATAAAAGATATGTCCTTGTATAAATATTGTATTTGTCAGATGAAAATAAAAAAAATGAGGAAATATGACTGACTTATAAATGTATATAGGACTTTCGCTATTACCCAAAATTGAACAGTATGAATTCATATTTTCTTAACACTCAATTTGTTTACTGTAACGATCAGAACTGACAAATTCACCTTGTTATTGACTTAAACCTTTAAACCATATAGGCTACTAAATAAGCATAAATTTCTTCTATAATGGACGTTTCGGGGTTCAAAGGGTTATAAACAGTGACAAAGTATAATTATATAAACCACAATTAAAAGCGTCAATTTTTATCAACATCGGCTTTCTTTAATAAATTATTAATAATAAAATTTCCGATAAAAAAACAATCAGCCAATGAAAATCGTTTATTTTCAAAACTAATAATTCTAATAATTATTAGAACTTTTTCTATGAAAAAAACTCGATTCTTTAATAACATAAGTTCTAATAAATTACCAAAAATATGCTTGAGAAAGCCAGCTTTTAATTACGCAGCCCATCAGCTTAGTCTTATTGATTTTCTTTATCTAATAGCACTGAGCATTTCTTTTTTTTCTTCAGTTTTTCAGTAATTATAAAAATCAATAATAACAAATTTCCCTTAATCCGATATAATCTCCTAACAATTTACAAATAAAAAAAAGTTTTCAAAAAAATGAAAATTCTTTTACTGGACATACTTTTCATCAGACAAGAAAAAAATATTTGAATATTTTTTACCCAGTCGTTGCTATATTTTCAAAATTGTGAAAGAATTAAAAACAAAATAAATGGGCAAAAGTCAACAATAGAAGAAACTGTAAAATAATCCAAAATGATTAACATATAAGCTACTGACATTGTCCCTTGAAGATTCGGAACCCGAAAAATAGACATTTAATTTGTAAGTTTATTAAATTTTAGGAAAACTTGAAAATTCGAAAATTTATTTCCCGGCGTTTGAAAAAATATTTGACGCCAAAAAACTTTTAATTTTCCAAATCCATTTTGAATTTCAATCAAAGTTAAAGTACCCAAAAATTCATTTACTCATTCTTTGATTGTACTGATATTTTTTATTTTTTTGTTATTATTTGTTATAATTTTTTATTATTTGTTTTGTGATAAATCTTCTAACTGCTCAAATTCTTGAAAATATTTTATTTAATGAGCTTGGAGCATTGCATAAATCTACCAATTAAATGTCAGCAAATTGCGCACATTGCGCAAATTCCTTTGTTGTTGTTTGCCATAACAAGTTTTACTATTTTATTTGCTTTTTAATGTTTTATATTTAGTGTAACAACTTTTTGAATGAATTTTTAATATAGTTTTTAATTTAAGACTTTTCTTGAACTTACAAAAACCTACTAGTGATCCAGAAGTTCGGAACACCTTATCTATGAAATTACAATCAAAGTAATGATCTTCTCCTAAACTTCAGAAACAATAAATTCTTTTTTCAGTAGTTTCTCTGTTTTAATCATGTTTTACCATTATTAGAAGTGACTTAATATGCGGTAAGGCTAAAACGTCATTAACTTTCCATACAGTTAAAATAAATTTCTCTTATATCTTAAATAAAACCCATGTAAAATATAAAAATTTATTGTTTGTTTAAATGTATTAATATTTCATTTCAGACATTAAAAGATTTTTAAAAGTATGTTTTATGTAGTGGAATTAGAATCGTAATTCAGTTTTTATTTTTTAAAAGGTAGCAAAATGGAGGCTCCTTTCAGAGCAACAAAATAAAACTGGATTTAGAGTTTTGCATCTCATTAGACCAAGTTTTCTGACAAATTACATGATGGAGGATTAAGCACCTTTGAACTTTTACAAACTCCATCCAATACCAAAGTCTAAAGAGTGTATATTATCTTCTACAACTGGCAGAACTACCAAAGATAATTCAAATACTCCATCAGTCTTGTTGTATTACTATGCCCTTCTATCGACCCAAAAGACGCTTAAAATGCTTAAGAAAATATTAGAATGGCAATTTTTTAATAAAGGAAATGAATACCGAGAATATTATCGAACTTCTTACTGTTATTCTCGAAAACAACTATTTTACCTTTATTATGTATATTTATTATGTTACCTTATCATTATGTATAACTTCCAGATACATACACTGGATGCATAAAATCCATTAGTTTCTACGAAAGATATGTAAATGATATATTCATCATTTCCAATAACAAGAAATAAGCAGAATAAATATTTCATATATTCAATGCCGCTCATCTGAATAAAGTTGAAATAAAGTTTGAAATCGAATATTCAGAATATTCTATCTCTCAATCCACTAAATTCCAGCTCACAAAAAAATATTTATGCACCAAAAATTGGTACTTCCATATTTACAGGAAGTGAATGTTATAAGAAACGAGTCACAAATGATAGCCATTCGATTTACTAAATAAAACAGCAATTAAGTTTCAATATGTCCTGCGCAGGAACGGGTATCATAATGAGGACATTGAGAGAATGAATTCAAATACGAAAAAGCCTAAGGATAAAACACAAGCAAATAAGAAATAATTTTATCTAAAGGTTTCATTAATCAGTGACACACTCGACTTCAAGATCCTAAAAAATCCCAAATACGCTGACCTTCCTACAACACAAAAAAAGAAAACTTTTGCCCAGTGGAAAACTGCTAGACACTGAAAAAGCATGTTTTAGAAATAAAGTTGTCTACTACATAAAGTATAATGTATTCAAAAAAATATACATTAAAAGTGCACTCGGAAACTTATACCAGAACATCGCGATCCCGATGAATCTTCAGAATACATACATCTCCAACAATGCCTAGCAAGGCCGGAAAGGAAAGATATTTCGCTTAAAATAACGTCAAGTAAATCTCAGATTTAAAGAGTCAAATTTTATTTTAGAAAAAACATTCCCATAATTAACACTGAAATTGCCAGTTGTTGACTTTGATATAAAGATAAAAATTCTTTTCGAAAAATTATTTTAAATGAAATTTAAATAAGTAAAGAAAATGGAAAAAAACTAAGCTAAAGATTTTAAGAACTTTTAGGAATAAAAATCAAAGTACAATTACTTTTATGTTTTGAATTAATTACAGAAGGTTTTTCTGTTAGCGGATGAAAGCTTTTCATATACTACTCAAAAACATTTCAAATATCTGGAATATTGTACTATTTAACTTTGAAATATGTATTTATATTTGAATAATTTTCAATTCAAATTAATAAATTTTAAAAAAATATTTTAAATTCCTAAATTCCTATTATTCTATTTTTTATTTTTACATTTTTCATTTAAAGAAAAGTTTAAAAATATATATATAAACCAATCAGAAAACAGAAAATGAAGATCTGAAAAGCATTCAAACTGAAAAACAACTGATTTCTATGAACTTGAAAAGGATTATTTTACAATCGATTTTAGAATACATTTAAAATATACATTACTTTATTTACTGAAAAATTTACTTTATGCATTTTACCAAAAGATCACTATCAAGAAATTATTATTATTATTATTATTATTATTATTATTATTATTATTATTATTATTATTATTATTATTATTATTATTATTATTATTATTATTATTATTATTATTATTATTATTATTATTATTATTATTATTATTATTATTATTATTATTATTTTTATTATTATTATTAATATTATTAAAATTTATTATTATTATTTTTAATATTATTGAAATATCAATGAATAGAAAACCACTGATCAGTATTTTGTATTAATTGAACTCAGCCACTTGAGATCATAAATCGAAAGATTTGATTTATCAATTAAAATATTAATAGAAAAATTCTGGATTTTCCCAATCGCCATTTAATGGAAGAGGAAAACACAATCCCAATCAGCCAGAATTTCTGTGTGAGTAAACTAATCAAAAAATAAAAGAAAAATTGAAAATATAAATCTGGCCAAATGTTCCTTAATTTACTCTCCAATGGTTACACAGAATTATTGGAAAATCTAAATGCCATTTCCATGTTATTGTTCTCCGTAAAAAAATTGGAATAAAATATTATATTATTATATTGCATTTAGACATTTCTGGGAAATATTTTTCACAATTTTAGAGTGACCTCAGATCAGATTGGGCTTTTGTATGGTCAATGGATCATTTATAAATATTTTTAAGTTCGAAATTATAATTTTTTGTAATAATAATCATAATATAAATAATAATAATATTATTATTATTATTATTATTATTATTATTATTATTATTATTATTATTATTATTATTATTATTATATTATTATTATTATTATTATTATTATTATTATTATTATTATTATTATTATTATTATTATTATTATTATTATTATTATTATTATTATTATTATTATTATTATTATTATTATTATTATTATTATTATTATTATTATTATTATTATTATTATTGGATAATCTAAATGCAATTTCCATGGTATGGTTCTCCGTTAAAAAAATTCACTCTAAAACTACCCAACCTAGAAGGTAAAATCTCTTTCTTAGACACAATGATTAGTTCTTCAGAAGGATCAGAAACGTTCACTTGGGAAAGTCACGCTCCAATCCAGCGAAAAATCGCGTTACTGATGGAGAGAGAAAAAGATCAATAAGAAACTGTTCTGATACAATAAAAAACAAGAAACTCTAAAAAATTTAAAAAATGCTCTTTATGCTAAACAGATACCAAACTTTCTAAATGAGCACGGTTCCAACTGTCACAAAACACAAAAGAAACACCATGACAAACATGCAATACTATCAAATTCTTCATCCACAATATAAATTTACTAGTCCATATTCGCCCTATCCTTTTTCATCATACAAGTGAACAAGTTTGGAGACAGTGACTGCGTTTTTTAAGTTAAACAATAAGAAATAACACTTTGAGTAAACCAATATGTGAAAAATTAAAGGTAGTATATGATAAAACACGGAACTTTTGAAGTGTCACGGAATTCGGGTTTCATGGGCACTCGCGATGTTTACGGGGCCTCTGTATTTATCCACAACGAATGCCTACGATTTTCCATTTTTCCATATGGTAAGAATATTTTAATTTTATTGTTTTTTAAATAAATTAGTATAGTAAATAATTTTTTCATTATCTGTTTATATAGTACTTTCGACAATGGAGCCTTTCCTATTCACTTGATCCATTGGTAAGTTATATTGTTCTTCAAGGAAATCAAACATATTCTTTCATATTGTAATTTGATGACAACATCAGTTACAAGGTTTTATGAGCAATAATAAAGAATCTTTTTATTTATAAAAACGTTTTCTTATAATGCAAAACATGTACATCATCAATGGCTCGCTTGCATATGTGCAATCCAACGGTCATCGGAAGCAATAAAAATGGGAGCAAAAGGACAGCTCAAACATAAACGCAATGAAACCATGATCACATTCAAAATATCAGATAATAAAAAGTCATCGCTTGTAAGTTAATCATCATGGGAAAGTTGCGAAAAAAGTCCATATAAATATAAATACACTACTTCTGTTATCAAAATTGGTAATAACGCCATTTGGCCTGTCCTCTGATCTTCTTCCTACTCATAAACATTTCCTCATAGAATATCCGAAGAACGATTTCACACTTAGCATTGTGGGCGCATTTTATCATTTTATAAGTGAACACATTTTCTGATAAATTCCAATATATATATATATATATGACAGATAAATTTTCCATTACAACCATTGTAAAACTTGGCAAATGAGCCGCAGAACAAAACCATTCAAAAGTGGTGAGACGTTTTTTAACGTTGGCTTCTCCAGTGATTTCGATTGACAAAATATATTACAAGTGCCAAACCTCATTCTATGTCACTGAGTTCATTTATTAATAACTAAATCCTAATTAAGGAATATAAATCGCTGCGAATCCCAAATTCTGGGTTTCTGGATCGTAATTATGTCAATCCAGGGATCCGTTTCACTGCAAAAGAACTGGCATACAAACACATGCATTTTACTCGAATAATAAAATATTACAAACAGTAAAAATTCTACTTCTATAATTCTATTAATTCATATTATTGAGAGGTTTTCAATAAAGGCAATTTTGACAGTGTCTCATCTCCTAGGTGTGATCTGATTTTTATATGAAAAAGAGCATCGGCAGAAAATGCGCTCATGGCGTCCACACTAGTACGTGGCACATTCATTATTTCATTATAAAGAATTTCAAGCACTCCTTCTCTTTGTCCCATGATTCTAAGGAATTCTAGCTCCGTTGAATTTTAGCTTCCCATTGGGTTGGTTCTAGTTGATAACATTTTTGATGATCATAACTTTTGGTACTCTTCTTTTACAAGGCAATGCGTAGCTTGTATGTCATGCTATTGGGTATGTCAGACATTGTATCTCTATTGCCAACGGTACCATTTTTAAAGTATACAACGTTGTTGACCGTAACATTCAGCCTTCGAGCCAAATTGCTTAAAGTACTTTTCAGCATACTGATTTCACAATTTGAATCCATGTTGCTACCACTGGAAAAGCAGATAATGGCAGATGCAAGTAGACTTTGTCTCTCCTTCATGTGTTTTTTTAAAGAGATTTCAAGGTGAGAGGTCAAAATATATTCTCGAGAATGGAACTTTTCTAGAGCAAAATTTACTGCAGTTTAAACCATACAAAAGTGCAATTGTGGTGTGAAACAGTTTTTAATGCCAGACAGATTTCTTGAACTTTCTGGACGCCTTATTTTGAATATTTATTTTCTAAATTTAAGCACATCCATGACTTTTTCAAAGAAACTTTTAATTCTAAAAAATCTTTCGATCATTCCAAATAAAGAATTTCATTTGGTTATAACGTCCAGAACAAGACACCGTTCTTTGTAACGATCTTCTGACATTAGAACACTAAAAATCACTTAATAAAAATTAGAAATTCAACAAGTTCTAAAAGGTATGTAGCTTACAAAGTAAAATGATTCTGAATATTGACTGTCTATAAGGTGATAGTTGCACTGAACAAAAATGAGTTGAATGCACTCAATAAAAGCTGTAACAGCACAATTATGTAACAAATTTTTGTTACTAACAAAAAACGTTATACAGTACAATTCGACAGCGTTGCTAGACATACAAACTGAATGCACATATCATTGCGTAGAATAAAGTAATCACTGGATCCCACCAGTTAAATCCTGGGATTAGAATCCCGCAAAAATTGCTCCAATCCCGAGATCCCGGAATTGTATACCATAATCCTGATAAAGAATTTTTTTTTTCAATCTTTCCTGCAATTTCTTGAAAATTTGTTATTTCTATCTGTCAAACCCGGCAGGTTATGTAATAATTACCGTGTTTATTATTTACTATCAACCTCCTCTCCTAATCCTGTAAGCTGTCTGTAAGTTGTCTAAAGCTATTTCAAATACAATTAACAGTGACAAGTTAAGTACGAAGTAAACATCCGTAAACGCAGCTGACGTTAATATTATATAGCTTTCAATGTTGTCTTTATTGAAAACCTCTCAATAATATGAATTAATAAAATTATAGAAGTAGAATTTTTTTTTTTTTGCAAAAAGACATCAAAAAGTACTATATAAACAGATAATGAAAAAATTATTTACTATACAAATTTATTTTAAAAACAATAAAATTAAAATATTCTTACCATATGGAAAATGGAAAATTGTAGGCATTCGTTGTGGATAAATACAGATAAACATCTCGAGTACACAGAAAAACCGAATTCCCTGACACTTCAAAAGTAGATTTTGCACTAGAAGAGCTCCATTCTCGAGGCAGTTTTTTGGCCTCTCACCTTGGAATTTCTTTAAAGAAACGCATGAAGGAGAGACAAAGTCTACTTGCCTCTCCCATTATCTGCCTTTCTAATGGTAGCAACATGGATTCAAATTGTGAAATCAGTATGCTGAAAAGTACTTTAAACAATTTGGCTCGAAAGCTGAATGTTACGGTCAACAACGTCACATACTTTGAAAATAGTACCGGTAATAAATTTACTACTAATTATAATAATATTAATAATAATAATGATAATAATAATAATTTCAGACCTTAAATCGTCAATATTTTTTACTTAACTTGAATTTTCCTATTCGTTTTATTTATTATTTATAACTATTTTTATTCAAAAAAGAATAAAATGAAAGTTAAATACCATTTAGACATTTCAATGACAGTGAATATATTATATTATTAAAAGATTAAATTGTAATTTTTTTCATTATGTAAAGAGATATTGCTGAATAAATTTATCATTAATTTACTGGGATGTTCAATTTGTCAAAGATTCTTAATTTATTCTTTAATAAATTATATCTTTAAAAATAATAATAATAATAATAATAATAATAATAATAATAATAATAATAATAATAATAATAATAATAATAATAATAATAATAATAATAATAATAATAATAATAATAATAATAATAATAATAATAATAATAATAATAATAATAATAATAATAATAATAATAATAATAATAATAATAATAATAATAATAATAATAATAATAATAATAATAATAATAATAATAATAATAATAATAATAATAATAATAATAATAATAATAATAATAATAATAATAATAATAATAATAATAATAATAATAATAATAATAATAATAATAATAATAATAATAAATAATAATAATAATAATAATAATAATTGCCCCAGCAAAATTAACTTGTCTTCGTTTGCTAACCTTTCTGTCAGCAAAAAATATCAAGGAAATTATTTAAAGGTTTTTGTAAAATTTTTTATAACATTTTAATGGTGATTTCCTATGGGTAGGGAGAAATTTAATGAAGTAGAATTTTACTATCACTGCCTGTCAAGTAACCCGACACTTGCAAAATTTTGTTCTTAGGGAATGTTGTGCAGTCAGTGTGACATTATCCCGTCACGCCGTTGATTGTCAATCGCCCTGGATTTGTTCACTTTATTTCATGGATTCGCTGGAAATTTCATATGATTCACTTCGACTTTAATGGGTTACATCAATTATTCGTGAGACAATTCCTGAATTGGGTTATTGCGGTTTTTATGTCTTTTTAATTATTATTAAACTTTTTTATGGGACTTCTCAAACCCACAGAATAATTGAGGCAATAAGATTATCAAAGCGTTGTCTTGATTAAAAAGAATTTAGGTTTGTTTCAGTTGTGATACCCCTTTAACGTCTATGCGTATCGTATTTACTAAATATTTTAGAGCATTTTTTAAATATGAAAATTAAGTATTTTTATAATTTTAAGATTAAAACAATTTTAGCGTTTATCTTCATTCATTTTAGACAAGTGATTCTCAAACATTTTTGACACAAAATGAATCTTTAAATGTTTGCAGCACAATTGACAAGACTTAACAGTTTTAACGCAGTGTAATTCTTTATTTTTATCCTTCTCTTCCTGCTATGCATCAAAATATTATAATTCGTGAATTTTTGACATGCTTTTATAAATTGGATTTAGAAAATTTTTAAACTTATTAACTTCAAATTTTAACATTACTTTTGAATTGTCCCAAAATGATATCAAACAAATGTTTTTGTTTAAAAGTTCGTTAAAATTTTTTTAGAGTATTAAAATTTTCCTTAAAAACCTTACAATTTTAAGTACTTTCTAGACTTCTAACGAGAATCAATGTTTTAGAGTCTTAAATTTAGACAATCGATCAATATTTTGTTAAAATTTAAAAATATAAACAAAATATTGATTGATTGTTTAAAACAAATATAGTTATAAAAATGAAAAAAAGTGAATAAGGTAAAAGATAAGTAATTCGATAAGTACTTTATGTAGAAACAATTATTCAACTCATATCGCAAATGTATCTTACTCTTACAGTATACACCCGTTTGCAATGACTCATAGTTAATACATGTGAGTAGGAAAAACTAATGGAAATTTAAAATTTCTCACTAACATTTCTATGTCTCGATAAATATAATGAGTTTATTTATGCAACAATTTCACTAAACGAAATTATATTTTACTATGTTGAGTATATATGTGATCAGCATTCCAATCCAATCCAACTTTAGCAGTCACAAATATATAAATTTATTGATTTTATTTTTATATTATAGATTGCTTTGAATAATTAACAACGGGTGTATTTAGGGATTGCTTCCATCTTTTTACACATACTGACAAAGTATGGCGTGGTTTGGGTTATTAAATTGAAAATTATTTTAAATGGTTATAATTACTATATAATTAAAACGCAATGTCGAGATATTCTAAACTATAGGAAATCAACAAAATTATCTAACTAAAATTTGAAAAACGAATCAGGTACAGTCGAGATGATGGGGAAGATTAAAGCGAGAATCGATTTATCAGAATGTGTTCAGAAAAGCAAGAGAACGCTCAAAACAGAAAATCGTAAATTAATTAATTAAGGAAAACCCTAGCTAAGTAAACACAAAAAAAGTAAACAAAGTTGACTTTAAAAAACCATCATCATGTCAACATGAGTACTGGGAAAACAAGAAAAAGATTATTAAAAAGAAGACGCGCGGTGGGAAAACTAATTATTTCCTTCGACGACGAAAATAGGTTCTTAGGAAACACAAAAATTAAAGGAAATTCAAAAATGGGATATAATTTAATTGGGATCAGATTATCAAGGTTATTATAGTTGTAAAGTGTACAAAACCGGATTACTACGAGACTCATCGAATTCTCAACAAGTGTTATTTTTATGTGAAAATTTGAATGTTGCAATTTGAATATAAATATACGTTGGGTATTGTTCACTCAGTTTATTTTTTTATGGAACACCCGGATTCGGGAATTAATGAAATTTAATCACTAATTCATTGAAAACCAAACAGGTTTATTTCACTTGGTTTTCTAATTTTTATTTTGACCCATGTATTCATGGAAGACCTCTGATTTAAAAAATTTTGGGATTCACTAAAAAATGAATTTTTATTTTCTGATTCTTTCACCTTTTTTCGCTAATTATTGGGTTTAAATATTATTGTTCTGTTTCTTATTTACCTTTCAAGTAAACAAATTAAATGGATTTTTGTTTGACTTAATAAACTTCCAAATGTGAATTAACCAAATTAATATGTTCAATAACAATAATAATTTTATTAATTGTGAAATATTAATTAGATTTGATTCTCGGTTATTATTCGATTAATTTCAAGTGATTCGGATTCACTTTTATATTAATTGATGCACAGTGAGTCTCTGATATGAATAGGGAGGAGGCAGTAAATTAAAACAATATCATAAAAATTAATTATATTTAATTCAAACAAAGAAGAGGTTTTTATCCATTTTCGATACGGATAGAAATTTTCATCATTGGTAACCCGTTATTCTTTAAAAAAGATCAAATTTAAAAATTTTTATTTTTTTAAAAAATCAATTATTGAATTTCCTGTAAGAATAATTTTCTGAATAATTTTTATTGAATTTATTTTAATTTAATTTAACCTTTTTTCAAAACACTCGCAGTTTTAAATTTTGAATGGGCCTAAGAATCTCTAATTCCTTAAAGGATATATAGTTTTGTAAAATAAGGATTTATGTAAATATTTTCAGTTTCCAATCTAAATCTTAACTTGTGATAAAGGCCATAGATAAAACTGCTATTTTCCTTGATTTTTGTTAATATCAGTTTTTGCTAATAAATAAAATCAAATAAATACTATAACACAAAACAGTCAAAGCTAACCTACACATATCCTCAGTGTCATTAATTGACCCATACCCAAAATCATAGCCAATTCCAAGCTTGGGAACTTTGGTGAAATTATTTGAATTTGTGCAATTAATTTTCTCCTTTTCTGGATTGAAACATGAGCATTCAAACTCAAAAATGTTGTAAGTGGCTGGAAAATTAGATCAACAAATCAACATGGAAATAATTATCTTTAAATAAAAACAAATATTTGAATTTATTAAATAATTACATAGACAATTCATCAATGGGATACAAAATAATTAGCTTGTCAGGCTTTCAACTTTGCTCATTTAGCAGACGAGTTTACAAGTTCTGCTTGCAATGTAATTAGTTAAGAATCTCAAAATTATTTATAATTAAAATATATTAAAATTTCAAATTATAATTAAATACAAAATTCAGTTAATATTTTTATAATAATAATAGTAACAGAGGCGCGCCGAGCTGTTAGGCCGCTTGCGTGCAAAATAATTTTCTACCGCTCCTCGTCCTTTCTTTAAAAAAATTTTCATCAAAATTTCATGCCAAATAACAATTGAACATAAATTTGTTCAGTATGATACCTTAGTGGTTGGATGGCATCAATTCAACTCGACAACCTTGTATTGCTCAGGGCTTTTAATTTTAAATTCGTTAAATATTTTACTATTATCGCCCATATTTTAGTTGACGCCGAAAAAAATACATATATTTCTTGTACTAAATCAAAAAACGTTACTGTTTCATGTGAAATATGTGCCGCATCATTAACAACTAAATTTAAGCTATGAGCAGAACATGGTACAAAAATGCTCGCGGATTTATATGTAAAATTCTTTTTGTAAACCATTATGCTTTCCTTGCATATTGGCACCATTGTCATATACCTGTTTAATCATATTATAAATATTTAAATTGAGATTTGAAAGTTCTTTTGAAACAAATTCGGTTAACCCCTCTCAGGTAGTATTTGTTATTGGATAGAACCCCAATAAATTTTTACGTAATTCAATTTTTTTGATTCCAAATTCACAATTCTTATTACAATAGTTAATTGCTCGGAATGACTGACATCTGGTGTGAAATCCAATATAATTGGAAAATATTTTGCTTTTCTAATTAAATCTAATACAGCGTATTTAATACTTGTGCTAATAATATTGATAATTTCGTTTGGTATTTTATCTCCCAAATAATGAGGCATATATTTGGAATTTTTTCGAGATTTTTCAATCCGTTATACATGCTCTTGCATAAAAGGGTCAAATCTAGCAACCATTTCTACTGTTTTCAAAAAGTTTCCATTGTTATTTGAATAATTTATTTGACTTTCCTCTTATGGCAAGACATTGTCTAGAAAGATATTGAATAATTGATTTTATTCGTTGAATTACTTCATACTAATACTTTCGTTCGGCTTGTAATAGTCTTTGGTTTGCAGCATCAACTGTAGTATTATTTTTTAATGATTTATTTAACAATACCCATTTTTTTATATTGTCATTATGAAACTGACTTTTTTCATATCAAGAAAAAGTTAACGATAAATGTTGCCAATCAGAAAAACCAGATAAATCGGTTAGCCTGCTTTTATCCCCGAAACCAAATATCATACAGCAAAAACTATTTCTATTGTTGATATTTGATTGTTTGACAAGGCTGTTAGTGTATTTTGAAAATATTGTGAAAGCTAATTCTTCAAACTCTGGATAGATTTCACTTTATTTAAACGCTGTTTTTTATATTGCGCTCCATATAAACGTTTAGTTTTTCTTCCGGTCATATCTAAGGGTGAAAATCATACAAATAATAAGTATCTAACGTACATCATTACAATATTGGTTAACAAAAATATAGAAAACATTGCATTATACTTAGCAAATTCTATAATATTATTTTGTTTTCTAATCTAACAAATTGTAATGTAAATAAAATTATCTTATTGATTTTTATAAATTTTAAAACTTGAAATGTTGATTTGGTTCAAAAATTAAAACACTAAATAACTTTGATAAGGCAACGCACGCGTTGCACGCCCACTTGGAACGCCCCTGAATAATAATAATAATAATAATAATAATAATAATAATAATAATAATAATAATAATAATAATAATAATAATAATAATAATAATAATAATAATAATAATAATAATAATAATAATAATAATAATAATAATAATAATAATAATAATAATAATAATAATAATAATAATCATAATAATAATAATAATAATAATAATAATAAAAATAATAATAATAATTATAATTATAATTATAATAATAATTATAATTATAATTATAATTATAATAATAATTATAATAATAATAATAATAATAATAATAATAATAATTATAATTATAATAATAATTATAATAATAATAATAATAATAATAATAATAATAATAATAATAATAATAATAATAATAATAATAATAATAATAATAATAATAATGATAATTTGGCGTGACCATAATATTTAATTATGCATCAATGACACAGTTAAAATGATTTGGTATTCCCAATTGAAAAGACATGTTGAGAATTTGAATTTAGTTTTCATACATCATGTATTTTATATAATAGTGAATAATTTAACTTCTATTAGTAATCCTTACTTTATTTTTTACATTTATCTATGGTTCAATTAATGAAAATTATTAACCAATAAAAATAATCCAAAATGTGATATCTAATAATTAGCTTAAATTGATCGGTTTTTATTATTAATATTCTAGTATTTAAAATATTATATTCTGTTAATTTATGGTTATTTTTAAGCTTGTTTTTGTTAGATTTTTTTAAAAAAAATTTTCAATCTTTTAAAAAGTTTATAAAATTTTAATTCTTTTTTTAAAATGATAAAACAAAATGTTTGACAAATTAAAGAATTTTCCGTTTTTCTATCTGTTTAAACAAAGAGAATATTTTGAAATAAAAATGATTCATTTTATGCATCGATAAAATATTAAACTTTAAAATTGCAGCTATTGGTGGAAAATGATGTATTTAATTTTAGTAACAACACTCCAGCTTCATTACGCAAGTATTTCAGAGTCAATTTTTCTATTACTATCTCATTCATAAATGTTTCATAATTTTTTTGAGTACGACACAATAAAAATATCCACGAATTTTCGCGACACACCAAAATATATGTAATTTATTTTATTAAAAATGTTACATTTTTTTACATATTGCTTCAGTCTGATGAAAAGCATTATATTTTATCGGGGCTCCAACGTTGACTAGCAAATCCTCAGTTTTTTGTGGTTGATTTATCATATAAGAAAGTTTTGTTTTGACTTATTTAAAAATATTTGTTTCGTTATTATTTAAAATTTAGTTATGGAATAAACTCTAAAAAGTTTATGAAAAAATTTGATTTTCGTATCTTTTTTAAGATACAAATATTTTAGTTATGCATTATGTTACATTTAAAATACCTTCATTGTCCAAAGAACGGTATTAACAGTAGTTTGTAGTTACCTTTCATTTATTAAATTCAATTAAATGTAGAATATTAAATGCGTATAAAATTCACTAAATTTCAGTAACTAAATAAATTTCGGATATCAGGCATCCGAAACGCTTTTTAACAGAAGAAGCAAAATTTTGAAGGACAAGATGCTGGACATTAATATTTAAACAACCTTTGTCAAACATTTTATACTGCTATCGTTTTTCTACAATTACCTTTAAGCAATTCTTGGTTTGCAGTTAACTGTCTTCATTTAGCCGTTTCTCTGGAGGAATCGAATTTTATTAATACATTCATTATAAAAGAAAGTTGAATAATATTTACAAAAATATTTAAGCATTCAAGCTATTTTATAATTTTATAATTTAAAATTTAATATTAATTTATAATAATAATTAAATTTAAAATTGCGTGATCCGTAAATTATTTTAAAATATTTTAAATGCGAATTAAATAAAAATAAACATAATATATTTCTTATTTGTTTTAATTAGTAAATTATTTTTATTTTCGATTCAATTATGGTTAATGTTTAGTATTAAATATAAAAAAATTTAATCCACCGTTTTAATTCGTTTTCCATTTATTTTTGACTCGTTTGAGTATACTTTTTTTGATTCATAGATAATTTCAAAGATAATTTGTAAAATAAGTTCAATTTATTGAAAAATATTTTTTTTGAAATTAATATTAATAATTTTGAAATTAATAATTAATAATACTCATCATTAATAGGAATTTTCATTCGAATTGTTTCCAAATAGATGAGAACTCTTTTTTATATTAAAAATTCAATATCTGATGAAGTAAAACAAATTTTTCAGATTAGTTAAAATCTCATTATAAATTAGGAATTCTTCAACGATGTCTGAAACAAATAAAACACCCCAATTATCAATTTAGAAAATCTTATTAAATTCTTTCGGTTTAAGTTTATTGTTAATTAAAGTGCCAAAATTTTGAAATAAAAATAATCTGCAAAATATTTAATTAGTTTATAATAATAAAAACTATTATTATTATTATTATTATTATTATTATTATTATTATTATTATTATTATTATTATTATTATTATTATTATTATTATTATTATTATTATTATTATCATTATTATTATTATTATTATTATTATTTTTCTCTTGTCCATAATTAAAATTTTTTTACTTTTTTTACATTAAATTTAATTAAAAAACTGAAAATGTAATTATAGTTAAATTAAATATAAATTTGTACTACCTAACGCAAATGTTGATTGATAGCAATTATGTAAAATTAAATATATTGCTATTGGAAATGTTTCAAGAATACTCACAACACAAACCAAAATAAAGACATGGTTTAAATATATAAGAAAACACTAACGATTTTGTGAAGTTAGAAAAGCAGCCAATTTGATTAATATAAATTAATGCCTTCTTCTAACAATTATTATTATTATTATTATTATTATTTTATTATTATTATTATTATTATTATTATTATTATTATCATTATTATTATTATTATTATTATCATTATTATTATTATTATTATTATTATTTTTATTTTTATTATTATTATTATTATTATTATGACTATTATTACAGTACTATTATTATTGTTTTCCTGTCATTATCAGGAATTATAGAAAAAACTATAAAAAAATTATGTAAACTTGATGAATTGTAAAAATATTTTTTAATTTATTGTAATTAATCAATTATTTTTAAGTGAAGATTAATTTTAAATACATATATGTATTTAAAACTTTATTTTAATTATATTTTATTATAGTTTAAAAATTTTAATTCCAACAATTTCTGTAAAAAATTCTTCAAATGTAAAGATTATAGAAATATTCTGTAAAAAGTATTTTTGAATGGTGGTTTATAATAATTCAAATTATTGTCGTATTTATTTAATAAATATTATTATAACGAATTCTTTAATTTTTACCACTGATTACTTTTATTTTAAATTGAATTTATTAAAAATATATTTTACTATGAATCAGTAAAGATATGGATGTTTTTTTTTGATATTCACGAATTGTTAATAAATTTAATTTTTAATTAAACACAATTTATATTAAAAAGAAATTTAATTTTTCTTTACATGTTGAACTACATATGAAAGTAACCAAAAGTCTATAACAGGATAATAATAAAAAAATAGAGTCCAAGTTTCCAGAGAAACAAAATCGGGGGGTTATCAATAAAGCCAGTTAATTTGTCATTGTGTGATTTTTAATTTTCAAAAAGACCAAGATAAAAAAAATTGAAAGGGAAAAAAATCTGTCATCAAAAACATAATTTTTTATCTATATAGAAAAAATATCTGCCCACTTGAGATTTGATGGAAATTTTTCAATGGGTTTTTATGTTCGTTTACTTCAACGACGTCGACGGTTGACTGATGGTATTCTAATTAGTTTTGAGATATCATAAGGAAACTCAAATAGCGATTTTAATACGATTTTCCATAATGTTTCGACAAAATAAAATCCCCAAAAAAAATTTCGTGTTCATGTAAAATAAAATGCAGATATAAAAAAATTTCTCTAGGTTTTTGTTTTAAATACACTTAGTTAAATCGATGTGCTTTATTTTTGTGTTTTAATTGATGCATAATCTGCCAAATGATTTTCGCTGGTAAAAAATTCTGTTCAATTTTCCTTGAATTCTAAGTCTAAGTGCAGTCTGCAAAATTCGTTCTCGAATCTTTTAGTGCCAGCATGAAATACTCAAATTTCCTATTTCATTCGAGCCGTTTCAATGGCTGTTGATAAATCAGAAACTATAAGCTAAATTAAAGTTTCAATCTTGAATATTTGTTTAAATAAATTGAAAACAGTATTTACCGGGGACATTATTTTT
This sequence comes from Schmidtea mediterranea, assembly GCA_022537955.1. Taxonomy (NCBI): domain Eukaryota; kingdom Metazoa; phylum Platyhelminthes; order Tricladida; family Dugesiidae; genus Schmidtea; species Schmidtea mediterranea. The sequence goes on from CM039679.1 coordinate 132,816,827, forward strand.
AATGACCTTCATTAAATTTGTTTTAATGAGACAAACTAGAATATTTAAGTGGCAGTTCATTTTAATTTTATAATACTCGAATTTGTTTTAATTTGACTTAATCAGTAAAATTTGTGTTTATAATTCAAAAATTTAATAATCATTTTGTATAGTAACAAAATTTGTTAATTTTATATATGTATATAACATGCATAAATAATTAATTTTCTTTACTTCTATTTACTCTCACTATTTGCGAGTTTTGTTTAAAATGAATGCTAAAAATACAAATATTGTTTTTATACACCAAACGGATGAAATTCATATAACAAAAATTATTGTCACAAATCCTTTCTTTATAGAATACTAATCGAGAGTGTTGATGTATTTTAAGAAATATTAAATAAATGTTAAATCTGAAGAATTTGAAGGACTCAGGATCATTTCGCACTTTTAATCTAACAATGTTTGTTAATAAATATCGTTGACTGAATGGTCTGTGTACCGATCTTGTTTATCCATGCAATTGTTGATATTCCATATAAATTGAGCAGGTAAGACAGTCCATTTCCACTGTAATTAAAGAACACTACTAACCTAGGTGAACTATTTATAAAGAATGCCAACTAATAGTCTCATAATGAGTGGGTAAATATAGGTATCAGAGTTCGAAAACCTTTAGCAAAGACGAGGAAATAGATGATAATCAAGTGCAGATACCTGTCGAATGGTTTAAATCAAATGGTTTAAATATAAATACCCAACAATGTATCAAATTTTATCTGAGGCTTCTGTATCACCACAATGCGTTTCACCTTTTGTCTAATTCACTGAGCACCCAAAATGAATTTCATTTAGATATTTTGAAGTATTGGAACCAATGCAGTATTGTCTTATACCTATAATACCCCTGGGAACAGTATTTGCCTATTTTCTTCTATAAATACCCAATCGGTAAATAATAGTAAAAATTAATTTTTTTTACAAAAATCCTATAAGAATTAAATGAATATTTTTAAATAAAAACCTATTATATCCATTTAAATATATAAATAATTTAAATCTGCAGTTTAAATTTTTTTCAAACAAAACGAGCCGCTATAAAATTCAAGGAAAAACCAAAATTAAAATTAAAACATTTGCAAAAATACAAAATCAAAACAATTTCTAATGAAAGCAAATTAAAAATTTTAATTGTTTTATTGAATTCCATTTACAACTAATAATTGTTTTAATTTACGTTTAGAATTTTCAATATTTTTTTCTGGCCCGAATTACCCATCTGTCCCTCGCGGTCAGTGAGGCAAAATAAATTAAACTTTTTCTTTTAATTTTTTTTAATTTTAAATTAAATTAAATTTGTTTTATTTTAATTTACCACATTGTTTGTTGCATGACAATTTATCAGATTTCCTAAGTATTTTGATGTTGTAAACTATTTTCACACTGCTGGAGTTTACATGATGAAGCCAATTTTAATTCAAGGAATTAAGAAGTATAATTATTTTATGTAAGATAAATTGAGATTTTTTTATTATCAACTATTGATAAAACAAATTTATTGTTTCGTTGAGTTTATGAAGAAAATTAATATGACTTTTAAAAGTTCTCAATCCTCGTGTTATATTTCTGAACATAAAAAAGATGCATTGTACTTCTGAAAGAAGTACATATGGTCACCTTAGTGTTTAGGCATTTTAAATAGGACACAATAACTTAAAGGTTTAATGTCACAAAACAGTTTGTAGAATTCGATTTAATCATTAGTTTAGTAAACAAAATGTTTTACCAGAGACAATCAAAATTTTCATATTGGGTAAGTCATCCTAAGGAAAACCTCCATTCAATCCAAATGGCACACCAACACTTTATATTTTAGTAATGCCTTTGTAATGTTGAGTGGTCATAGGCCGTCGCATCGAACGTTGACGAAATTGGTCTATGCTAATAGTTTTTGGAATACATAAGAATATAGAATGTATTGAGAATATTATATTGTAATTTGTTCCGAAGATAAACATTTTATAAATTAATTGGAGTACCAAAGCATTAATTGCAATAGGAAATTGCCAAAGGAAACTAATTGCAATAGGTTTGACATAGGAACTAAATTGTAACCCTCAAATCCGAATTATGTTTACTAAAGTTGATAGATATTTTAACGTGAAAGCAGTAGAAAAGACGGAAAAGATAAAAACATACGTGTTATTATGCGCTTTACAAAAACTTTTTAAGTAAGTTATTTTAAAAGTTTGTTTTGTTTGGTATTGATATTTTTCATTTGAATGAATCTTTTTCGATAAAGTATTATTTTCATTTAAAATATTATAAGTCTTCACATTTTAGCTCAAGATTCACTCAATGAAATCACTGCTCATTCGGTTTCTATGTTTTATCTATATTTGTCACTAGCTCACAAATCATTAATAATTGAAAATTAACTTTTAACTGTCGCCTTAGTACCCGGTAAGTAAATTGAAAATTTAATAAGTAATTTCAAATCTTTAATATATGCTCATATTAAAAAAAATTAATAATTAAGCAGCACAGAACATCAAAAGGTAGTACTGTACTTCCGAAAGTAGTACATTTGGTCACCTTAATGCTTAGGTATTTTAAATATTACAACTAACAAAACTGTTGGTTAATTGGGTCAGGAAGAGATTGTTCCTCGAGTGGCTTTAGGAAAAATAAACTCAAAATTTCTAATAATATTATAATGGACACTTAATGCTCATTTAATTATATTACACCATTTCTACTTTTACACACAAATACAGAAACGCTTAGTTTACCGAAAATTGTGTACTGTTTTTATTGTGATGAGTGTGAATTGAATAGGATATAATTCGTATCCTAAATTCTTGTCACAAGTAAGTATGTGTTCATGCATCGAGCAGTGTATACATATTCCTGTTTATTACAGAGTGAATTCGATAATAATGTTATCTAATTATGTTTCAATATTGATTGCCACACATGTTTGATCCTGGAGTCAAAATGGAATTTTTCTATTGCTTAAATTGTTTTTGTCAATGACATTTTACCTTGTTTTAATTTTTCTACAATATAAATTGTACCTCCTGTCTTGGGTTACCGCAACGGGCTTTGTGGGAAAATATGCCTTGTTTGCACATGATAAACTTTCTAATCAACGTGTTAAGTATTACAAAATGGTTTTATTTTAATGAAGTTATTTAGAAATTAAGAAAAATACAATAAATAATATATTTATAATACAAATAAACTTCAAAATTTTCTATTATGTCTTAAAAGCCAAGAAGCTCAATTTAATTCCACCATTATTGAAAAAGCACATAAAATATTTTATTTAACTATTTAAGCATTAAATATTAGACTAATATTCGATAAAATAAAAATAATAATTTTTATTAAAGTTTTTAAAATAATTTGTAGAATTATTATTATTATAGTATAAAAATCTTCCACTTTATTCTTCTGTACTTAAAACATTAAAAGTTAAAATTTTCAGTTCATAATAGAAGGTCAACGGGTAGATTGCGGCCTTGTTTGGGCAGCCCCGCCTTATACTATATGAGGTAATTCATATTTAAAAAAACAACTTTTAAAACAAGTGTTTGGGAATTCTTTTAAGCTATTACCCCAAACTATATTGATATAACATAGCATGTAAATTAAATATTAATTTATTTTTCAGCATCATTGTCCCCAAACTTTTATCTTTTATATTTTGGGATAATTTACCCCAGTTCTCTGATTTCTGGTTTAAAACAATTTTATTCAAAGTCAACGGTTTTATCAAATTATATTGTAACATTGTTAAAATAAATTAATTTAGATGTTAAAATAAAATAAATTATAATATGATTAAAATAACAAATGTCAAAGAGGTTTGAAAAGTAGATAATATATACATACTACATGTGTGTTTACAGCACATGAAGCATCATTGGAAAAATGAACAATGACATAATCCGAGGACCCATTCAATTCTTTAGCAATCAATTTTGAAATGACACTTATTGTGTCAAACAAAGATGTCAAAAAAAAATCTTAACTTTGAAATTTTTTATTTGTGATTCAAGATCTTCTGGACACCTTTATAACTATTGTTTATAAAAGTTTCTACATCATCATTTCTTTGTTGATAATTGATTGCATTCTCTAGGTAATTAGCTAAATCTTGATTTTCATCAAAATGTGCTCAGATAAACCACTTTCATTGGCTGTTGTCGAAATGGATTATTGTAAAATAGCATTTAATCTTCTCCAAAAATTCATCCGAATCATTTCCAATTGAATATGTTTTCGGCTGTTGGAGGATTAGCAGTAATTATTGAGTTAAAAGCGTTATGCATCATGTGAATTAATAAGGATCAATGGCATAATTCGAGGACACAGACAATTAAGATAATATATCAAACATGAAAGCAGTTATACACATTAATTATAAGGGTAAACATATAGGGACAATGAAATCAAATATCCATATACAATTACATCACACAAAGTAAGATATATTTAATTGAGAATAAAAATAAATAAAAGTTAATAGAATAAAATATGTATGTAATATTTTACTGGATGAAATTTGGTAATTCAACATAGTAAACATTGCTCATGGGCAATATGCTTAAACTTCGATAAATATTTAAAAAAGAATAAATAAGATAAATGATGTATTTGATGTACTGCTAGAAATTTTCAAAAAATGGCGTTTCAATTGTTCTTCTTTGATGATCTTTTTCTTTAAAATTTCATTGATCTTCATTTAGATTTCGACAATAGATAGATGTATTTTTCTATTTAACAAACAATTTTGGCACTAAATTTTTCAAGTAATTTAATTTTTAAATTTATGTGATAGGAAAAGAAATATTCAAAAGTTTGTTGAAATTAAATATAAATAAAATTCTTTAAGTATTTAACCATATTTTTAATATATTTTATTACTTAATTATATGAAATTAAATATATTTATTATTATTATTATTATTATTATTATTATTATTATTATTATTATTATTATTATTATTATTATTATTATTATTATTATTATTATTATTATTATTATTATTATTATTATTATTATTATTATTATTATTATTATTATTATTATTATTATTATTATTATTATTATTATTATTATTATTATTATTATTATTATTATTATTATTATTATTATTATTATTATTATTATTATTATTATTATTATTATTTTCAAGCCCAAAGAAATGGGATATAAAAAGAAAATCAGACAAATGCGGCCGATCCGTGGGAAAATATTTGGAGAAATCCTGAGAGTGTTGCCATTGAAAATCCCATCAATGGAGCATTAATATCAATATTTGATGACATCTGAGAAATGAAATGATATAATCTAGTTAAATTCTAAGAAAAAAAATCGATCGATGAACCATCAATCGAAATTGGAATATTTTATTGATTTATTAGAAATCGGCTTCTGTGGAATTTTTATCCAGTTGATTTCAATTAAGAGAAACAATCTTTGAGATTTATTTATATTCAAAAACCAATTATTTCAAATTTCGACAAAATTGTCCTTGCGTCAGCCGTGTTGGAGGGGAAAATCACGAGTGCTAGCCCAATGAATTTCCAATTTCCATGAAAGAGATTAATTAGTAGAAGTATAATGCAATGATTTTCTGATGTCTCAAAATGGTATTCAATTTTATTTGAAATTCGCTCGCAGATAGAAAATCATTTTTAGTTAAATTGTCATGGGAAATCGACGCAGATTTTTCCTAGATTTCCTATATAATTTTACATAAAATACTCACATATTTAAATATGAGGTAAGCAACTTCCAATTTATTAAATCTAATAATAATTATAATGCTAATCATGATGATGCTGATAATAATAATAATAATAATAATAATAATAATAATAATAATAATAATAATAATAATAATAATAATAATAATAATAATAATAATAATAATAATAATAATAATAATAATAATAATAATAATAATAATAATAATAATAATAATAATAATAATAATATTATAATGTTGGATAACAACAAAATTGAAACATTCGAATTAAACAAATACTATAAAATATGAAATAATAAATATAGAATAAATGTATATATCGAAAATCAAAAGAGAAGTAGAATTAAGTGATGCTGACAGACAAGGATAATGACAATTTGATATTATGTTTATTGATTTTATTATATTATTTTATTTAGGTGTAATTTTTCTTTTTAAGTAATTTAGATTATTTATATAAAATAACAATCTGTGATTCATTTATGTGTATTACATCATCTTGAATAATCCGTGATTGATTTTGACAATTTATGATAACATTTAATGCAAATTTGAGAATATTATTGATGATGATATTTATGTTTTTATTTTTATATTTTAAATATAAAAAACGATAGTAAAGATAAATTAAAAATAATAGATATTTTAACCCCAAAATAAATACATAATAACTAATTTTTTAATAAAACGCTCGCTAGGCGCTAATTAATTAATTATATAATTTTGTTTTTAAATTTAGATGCAACACGTCAATCATGTTTTTTAATAATAGACGCATGGCGTCTATCATAATTTTTAAAAGACGCAAGGCGTCAATAACAATTTCAAAACAATAAATAATAATAAAAATTGACGTGAGGATTATTAAGTTCATGCAAAAGACACTTTAACTGTCAACAAAAATAATAAATTTTACTATATAAACTGAGAGAATTTTCAGTCAAATCACAACTAAAATCATAACTTAGGTTTCTAAGTCTCAAAGGCTAGAAGTTTAAATTAAAGGGTACAGTACATAGCCTAGCTTGCGCATCTGCATTTGAACACAATCACATGTAAACAAGAGCTGATTGGTATCAACATTTTGATGAAGGTACATTTTTACTGTAAATTTGTTTTATTGAAAATAATAAATTTTTCAACTAGTGATATCTTATTATTATATAAGCAGCTTAGGAGCGATGCAGATATGACAAATGCATAGGAAGGCATTATTAATAGACGGCAAATTGACCGAAATTTTTTACTTTTTTTAAAATTTTATTTAAATAATTTAAAAAAATATAAAAATTATAAAATGTTCTAATTTATATTAATAATTTGGCTAATTTTAATATTACTATCAGAATTTGTATAAAATATATACATGTTAGATATATATAATAAAAATTAATTTTTTGAATATTTTTAGGTGTTTACAAGTTTTATTCTTCCATATGGTTTGAGTTTGAGCTAAAAATTGTAAGTATTCAACTATTTTTTGAAACTTGATTTAACCCTTTGAGTGCCAAGGAGCGCGATCGCACTCCTGCTCCAGCATGGACAAATTTGATCTCTATTTCATACTTGTCGATTTTTATTTATGGTTTTTTATTCCGAATGTGTATTTATAAGAAATAGAAATATTATTTATGCTATATATTATATCTTTATGTTGAGAATAGTCCAGTTTTCGAAGTGAAAGACGCACAATAATCACATTAGTTAAATGCAACCCTATTCTATTTATTATATTAAAAACGCTGTTTCCGAAGACTTTGGTTTCGGTTTAGAGAAATTACCAGGTCGCAATTTGAGAAGATGCATTGTTTGTAGTGGTAAAGATGGGGACCTGTAAATAGATCAAACCTAATTTGTTGTAAGTGCAAAAAAGGACTTCGTGGATTATGTATTGGGCAAAATAAATGTACATAAGGGATAGATTGTGTGGTAAACGAATAGCGTTTTATTTTTCATTTATTTTGAAGAAATTATACTATTTTTTCTAATCATTTTTTGTTTTTTAAATACTTTTCGTAAATAAAATGCTTAGAAAGTTACTGAGAAATATATTTTTAAATTTCTATTTTCCTCTAGCAGAGTGGCATTTTTAGCTAATCCTCTTAAAATCATGTTGGCACTCAAAGGGTTAATTCAAATAAAAATAAAATTAATTATCAAATTGGCTGCTTTTCTAACTTCACAAAATCGTTAGTGTTTTCTTTTATATTTAAACTATGTCTATATTTTTGTTAGTATTGTGAGTATTTTTGAAACATTTCCAATAGCAATATATTTAATTTTACATAATTGCTATCAATCAACATTTGCTTTAGGTATGTACAAATTTATATTTAATTCAACTATCATTACATTTTCAGTATTTTAATTAAATTTAATGTAGAAAAAGTAAAAAAAATTTAATTATCTGGTGCTGAATATCGTAAGCAAAAAGTTCATAAGGACTTGTCCATAAGAGACCAAAAAGGCAGTTTAAGAAATTTTCTAAGCACTGCAGAAACGCCAAAAATATCTTCTTATTGTCTCAGAATGGGGCGGAAAACTTTATATTTGCACAGGGCGCCACAACTATTGAGCGGGCGTTGCATTCATGCATACTTCGCTCTTTTGACACTTAAAAATTACTCCATTAGTCAAAAACTAGAGTTATATTTTAAAAGTTGTTCATCATAAATTATTTTTGGTATGGGCAGAAAAATTTATATTTGCCCAGGGCGCCACAACTGTTGTGCCGGCGCTGTAAATAAATGACCTAAATTGAGAAAGTGGAACCTCAACATTAATGAAAAAAATAATAGCATTAATAATAATAATATATTATTATAAAACGGTGATAATAATAATAATAAATTTTAATAATATTCACAGAGCAATTCCGACCTAATATTATCAATCAAGAGGATTATACTGACAGTTTTTTATATTTTGAATTAATTTTTTATGATGACCCCGTCGACCAGTGGATATTTGAATTTTAGATTATAATTAATTATTTTCTTTCGATCGATTTTCTTGTGAAATTAAATGCTCTTCTGTGAAAAATCTTTTAAATTTTTCTCCTGAAAATTTTACTTATCTCACTTTCATAATTGTCATTTATTTTTTCATAATTTTTATCGGTAAATCGATTTTATGAACGAAATCAATTAATTTAATTGTTTGAATAAAGTGAATCGTTTAATGACAAATAATAGATTAATCATTACAAGCATATTAATAATAATAATAATAATAATAATAATAATAATAATAATAATAATAATAATAATAATAATAATAATAATAATAATAATAATAATAATAATAATAATAATAATAATAATATAATAATAATATTAATAATAATAACAATAATAATAATAATAATAATAATAATAATAATAATAATAATAATAATAATAATAATAATAATAATAATGATAATAATAATAATAAAATTATAAACATTATTAACATTATCGAAATCAGTGGAAAAAGGCTGTGCTGAAAATTCGTGAATACCTTAAATAAATCTGATTCATATTCACATTGCGTAGAAAATATTATGTCACTTATAAAGAAATCAGGTGAAAAACAAAAAAAGTCCTTATATTATCATTATTATTATTAATACTAATTTTTTACATGCCAATGTTAACCTGCGATGAGATTTTTCATTGTTTAACTTAATTCAATTATAGATTGCCCAAGGGGACAGAAACGGAAAGACGGTATCTGTGAATATTATTTAAATACTATCTTGATAAATGACGTTCAGTGAATCTTTCATGTAGTTTAAACTTTTGATTAATTTCACTTTCAAAAGAGGTTAGTTTGGGTGTACCATTTTATTATCATCTTATTAAGAATGTGTTTCACCTCAATTTTCTGAGGAATTGCCGAATTCTTTTGAAATATATGACAAAACCTTGCTTATTTGTTCTATTTAGACTATAGATTCTAGAGCTTACCTATTTAATCTTATAAATAAAATGAAGTGATATAATTTCCCATTCACTACTCGCCAATACTAAAACCAACACAACCTCTGAACATTTTCAGTATACATCTAAAAATATCAAAGGGATCTCTATACAAACCTTTTTATGTCTGCTAATAAACCTTCGAACATATGATAGAAACCCTTAAGAAATTCTTTATTTAAAAAAACGTATTTTAACAGATTTATAATACTTATACGTATTCTGTAAATCATTCAAATATTAAGCTAATACATAGTCAAATTGAAAATATCAGTATTTTGATTTTTCCTTCTTTATAAATATGTATAAACTTTACTTGTAGTTATATACCATTTAAAGAGGACAAAAATTGAAAAGCCTCTTTCAGTTTACACAGGCGTAAGGTTTAAAGGAAACAAATAAATTAACTCTTCTTTTTCAATGATTTTTGAATCGAATCATTTCTATTTGTAAGCGCTTAATTATAACTTGCACAATTAGAATCGTATTAATTAATTTATTTACAATTTTCACCTTTTGCGCTATAGTCTCTACAATGCCATTTGGTTCATAGATCCTTCGTTGAACTGGGATTTGTTAAGAATCTAACTTTGAAAGAAAGTTCGTCTTTGAATGACTCCATTTTGTAATATATTTTGTCAACTACTTCATTTTTATACTGTATCCTGATTATTTTTCACGAATTTCAAATCAGGTCTCCCCTTGGTCGAGTTAATTTTGTTTTCGAAAATTCTTTAGTTTTCTTTCTTTTATATACTTTAAAAATATCTTCTTGAAACATTGCTCTATTCCAATAACTTATTTTCCGATGAAAAATGTTAAGAGCAAGAAACTTAACAATTGTCCAAAAGTGAAAAGGAAAGAAATTGAACATTTATCAAGAAATATTTCCAATATTTCAAAAGAATAACATAAATTGTGAAAATAATTTATTGAACTTTTATTTATGTAAGCAGATTTAATCACAGATAGGCTTGATGATATTGAAATTATTTTCTCTTATATTTGTTTGAATATCGATTGATTATGATATAAATTTGTGTTTAAAAATAAATCTAATTTTTGATAACTTAGCAATATAATAATTGCAATGTCATTATAACTGACAAATTATATTTTAAAGTAATTTTGGTATATTAATCCTTCGATAATAATCTTTAACCCATTTATAATAATATTCAATCATATCTTAACCTTCCAATTATCAAAATATAAGAATATTCTTTTCATTTTTAATACGGGACTCATCGGACTCTTCTAGCTTAATATCGTTTTTGGCCAAATGATATATTTTTCGGAAAGATATTTTCTTGAATTCTCTTTTTTGACTTGTAAATCTCTTTAATAAGTTCTCAGCAATTGATAAAACTGAAGAAATCGCTTTTTTATTTTCACTAAGCTTATTTTTAATTTTACATTTTGACTTTTATTTTTTCTTTAACCTTATAACACCTCTCATCATAATATTTATTGAATATGGCGGATTTTGAACTTTGATAAGTTCTCATTTTTCAATATTATTAATAGTATTTAAAAATCTAAATTTATAAAAATTTGAACAAATTTTTTAAGAACTGCCTGACATTTAGTTAATTAAAATAACTGGGAAAAATTATAGTTAAAAAAAATCTTCAAAAAATTTAATTTCATAAATAATATTAAAACAACTATTATTAAATTTAATATAAAGTCATTGAAAAATTACAATTTTTTATTACAATAATATTATTCAAATATTTAAACTAAAAGAAAGCCAAAGCTTTTGAAACATTGTTAATAGTAAGATGAGCAACTATTTTTTGTTCAAAAAGAGTACACTCCTTGGTTAAATGCACAATCTGCAATAGGGAATTTTCAATTGCAATTCATAGACGTAGTGCAATTGAAAATTCCCTATTGCAGATTGTACATTTAAACAAGGAGTCATCATTTCGACTTTTAACTACAATGAACGGAAACTCTTTTTTAAATTTTCATTTAATCGATTTTTCCTTCTTTTGTTATCGCTCATATTTAAATTAATAATCTAAAAATTATATTAGTACAAAATATTTTTTATTTTGATTTAAAATAGATATTATAATCTGATATTAAGCAATATGCGCGCGTGAAATTCAAATCACTGTCAAAATAATTTTAAATATTTAATTAATAAAATTGAAACTCTGTTAGTATACCAATTTTATCTTACAGTACTTCATAATTCATTCTGATATAAGCGGAAAATTATGTACGCTGTGCGATGCATGAATACATATTTATTAGTGGCATGTAGTCAGTACCAAATGATAAATGCGAAACACATCCAATTTTAGATTTGTCCATCAAAATGGAATTTTGTATAATTTTAAGATAATTGTTCGTCAGTGAATTACTATAAAACCACAAAAACCTCATACGTGAGTGTAACACATAAAATCTTTTAGCATCCACAGATGTAATTGAAAAATAGCGTAATAATTAATAAGTTATGTAGATTAATTTATATTAGTTAATAAAAAAATACATTTCTATTTTATTAAAATGACGACCTATTTCGCATTCAAGTTATATTTGATAAAACGAAATTTTTTTATTTTAAAATTAACAAAATTAATGAATTTTCGAAAATTTTGAAAATAATAGTTTTAAAAATATTTTATATTAAGTTACATTTCTTTATTAAATCGAATCAGTTGATAAAAAAAGAAATTTAAATAAATTTTAAATATTAATTTAATTTATGACCAATAGTTCTATTAAAATTTGAAATGTCTTATTTGTTTTAAAATCGCTTAAAACAGTGTTTCTCAAACTTTCTGGCACCTTGAAATCCTATCAATTTTTTTTTGTTTTTTTGGGCGAATAGTTTGAAATGCTTTGTCACTTAAAACATTGTACTTGCCATTAATTTTTATCCAAAACTTAGCATGTGATGAATTTTTTTTTACATTTTTCGATGTCGCGTCTAATGAGAGATCAGATAATAAATTTTCAACTATAGATAGTACATTTCTTGTATTTGTGAAATTGAATGGATCTAAAACCCACAATGTATCTGTTCTCGAGTATTGGCTCACTGGAAAATATTCCTTAAATTTGATAAAGTTTTTAATAATACTATAATTATAAATAATTTATTAGAATTGTAATATTAGCTTCTATTTTTAGCTTCAATCATTTGATCTGTTAAGCAGCTGAACATATTGAAGTGGTTGTTTTCAACTCTGAATCCATAATTATTTTTTCTTTTGTCCTTATATTTTATTATAACTATTAATCATTGTTTTGTATGTTCCTTATAGGGATAAGTTCAGTTCGTTCAACAGTTGAAAAATATTGGCAAGATAACATAATTTCATGTTTCACTCCATGTCCTTAAAAGGCTAAACAAGATCACTATATTTACTTGATAGAAAGGCAGTTATTTCTTCTCTCATTTATATGTTCTTTTTAATATCCGACCCTGGATAGCCATCGAACTTCTGCGTTGATCTGAGATGATCCCATTTCCTCGTACTTTTCAAATAATCTTGAATTCAGTGCGCTTGATTTTATATAATATGCCGTTTTAACAGCTGTTGTTAATACCTGATGTAAATCAGCACTAATATTTTTACTCGCTAGAATTTCTCGGTATATCCTACATTGTGTATCTATTACATCCGGAGCTACTTCTTTAATTTTTGAGACTAATCCTAAATTTAGTATAGACTTTGTGAGAAATTAAAGAAATACAAGAAGGCCGGAACCGTTATTTCTTTAATTTATCACATAGTGTATTGTAATTTAATAAAATAAAAGTATTTATTTTTAACTATTAACTAAAATATGATATTAATGCTTATAGATATATTTTTACTTACCATTACTTGTATAACAAATTTGATATATATATATATGTATGTATATATATATATGTATGTATATATATATATATATATATATAAATATATATATATATATATATATATGTATGTATTAAATATAAATATATTTAAAGTAGGCCATGAAAAGTTTACAAATATTTTTTCTACATTTTTAAACCGAAATTTAAAAAATCCACTGATTTTTTCTAATGTTTAAAAATGTATTGAAATTCTATGATTTTTCTCCACTATTTTTTACATTAAAATTCAAATTAGAATGGCATTTCTCGCGGAACACATTTTGAGAAACACTGGCTTAAAATATTATTCTTTTAATTTTATAATATTGCCTTATTTGTATAAAGAAAAAAATTAATTAATCATTTAATCGAAGACAACATGTAACAGTAATTTAAATTTAGTCGCTAGAAACATCAAAAAAACGTCTATAAGTCATCACAAATAATTTTTTAAAAAGCATATACAACAAATACACAACTATAATCAGCGCGTTATGTAATTTTTATGGGCCTTGCACAGAAAAGTTTATATTTAATAATATAAGTCGTAAATTTTGTTTTCCGAATTAAATTTGAATTTTTATTTTTGTTTTTTCTTTCAATACGCGGTATATTTTTAGTTTTGGAAAGGTTTTGGTTTTGTTTTTACTATTTGTGGAATCTTCAAACATAGGTGACATTGTTGCTCTTGTATAGCGCTGACTATAATGATAAAAATAATGAAATACATGAAATATGTTAAAAATGTATCCTTTGCAGGGCCGTAAGAAGCCATTGTTGCGCCCTATGTGGTTCATATATTTGTCTCCCCAAACACTCGAATTCAAAACAGCCTACTATTATAATTATAATGTTCATGTTAAGATTGTTAAATATGTATTCATCTTCAGCTATTATAATAGGTAATTATGCTCTTAAAATTCTGTTGCTAATTGAAAAAATGAAAATAATCCATTTTGTGAACTAAAATTTTATAAAATATACACATACGAAGGCACTCTAATGGACCATTCCAACTAGTAATGTTTAAAGATAGGCTAACTAGGGTGTCGTTTTTCTGTGCACGCAATTTGATATTTTTTTTATATATATTTTTTATTTTTTGGTAACATTAAAAAAATGTCACTTCCAATTTGTTGCCTTCATCAGATGTGCGCCCTGTGTCACTGCACAGCTCGCTTCACCCTTGTTACGGCCTTGTTAAGGATTCCTCTGTATAAGTATTTATTTCCATTTTTCGACAAAATACTTCTAATAAATGCTTATTTTAGTACTATTATTAATGTATTCGATGCGTAAATGTAACACTGAGGAAAACATAAAAACTGATCTTAGTATTTGTTATATTTATTGTGATATTAAAATTATTAGAAGCAATTAGTACTATTTACAATCTATATTCTAGAAAAGATTAAAGTGGAGAAAGACTTCAATTATATTGTTTCTTACATTGTTGCTCTAAAATAAAAATTCTTCGGCGTACAAATAAAAATTTGAAATGAATTTAATTATTGATGGCAATTTTAGCAATTCTAAGATTTTTGGATTGTTTCAACACTCTTTAGATTCTATTCTTTTACATATCAAAAATTCTGAAAGTTTAAGTTTTAAAGTTCTTGGCAGTCAAATTTAAAGAGATATCAATCGGTTCTGATGGTCATAGATCGAAAGATGTTTATTGACCATTCTAGTGAAAATATCCTACAATGTTCTTCGTTGATTAAAAAACTGTTGAAATTTGATATTTGTACTAACTATTTATAATAATTCCTATTCTTCAATGATTGAAACCTTTTGAACCTTTTGAAATGCTCGCCTCTTCTGAAATACATTTTTGAATTTTCTCATTTGTTTGTGACACCGGAAGTCAGTTATTTGTAATGTAACAGTAATATGTCAACCATGAAAAGGTTTTAAGCTGTAGTCAAATGTAATTTAACACTCGAAATAACATAGGACAAAAGAACCAAAACAATATCTTTTTAAATCATAATTTACCCAGAATAATTGTGAAGAAAAAACAAATTTTCACGTTGAGAAAATTTACTGAAAATTTCAAACTTATTTTTTGACATAAATAATTTTTTACCAAAATTTAGTTTTATTTTTGTATTGAAAATATTTTAGGTTTTCTATGGAAAGGCTTTGATTCGAATAATGATACTGAAATTTGTTATAATGTATCGATGTGACGATAATTTATTGGCGCATTCAAACAAATCCTAATCAGAAAATGTGGCGTTTTGACAAGTCATAAATTATTTCTAATAAATATGCGAAATATAAAAAGTAGAATAAAAATATCGGTTAAAATAATAACGAAAGCCAAGAAAAAATATTTTATCTAAATTACAATTGAATTCTGAAAATTAGTAAATCTCAAGAAAATTTAATAAGAATTTAATTATTATTTATTTATTAATTTTCTTTTTTGTAAATATTAATTTTTTTTAATACTCATTTGTTTTCAGAATAAAAAGGAAAAATTCCTTTTTATTTTATACTAATTGTCGACATAGCCTTCTAAACATGTAATTCCAAAAACTCACGGAAAATTACCAGAATTATTGTTATATTCTAAAACAAAGGAAGATAAAAAAATTTAAAAATATAAATATATCATTTGTGAACAAAATAAAAAATTTTACCGACGGTTTTATAAAAATTATTATTATCGTTATTATTAAAATTTATTATTATTATTAATATTATTATTATTATTATTATTATTATTATTATTATTATTATTATTATTATTATTATTATTATTATTATAATTATTATTATTATTATTATTATTATTATTATTATTATTATTATTATTATTATTATTATTATTATATTATTATTAAAATAGGAAATAATTAAAAATAAAAACAGGACTTACTCCATATTAAAATTATTGGTATGTGGTATTGGTTCATAATAATGAGGATGTATTTTAGTCGATCATAGTAAGGATCTGAATTTATAAAATATTGTTTTTAAATGACAGCATAAATTTCATTGGAACGCAAATCATCCTATAATAATCATTTAAAATTTTCACAAAATATTAAAATAAATGATTTTCCATCATGTTTAATTTGTCCGATATTTAATCAAATTTAAAAATGGTTGGAGTGGTCTTAGAAAAATGTAGATTGAATGTGAGATATCAGCAAATTAATCTGTATATATATATATATATCAATATTTCTATTTTTTGTATTTCTATATATATATATATATATATATATATATATAATTCTATAAATACTTTTTGTTGGCTTTATTTGATTATACGTCGGTTTTCTCTCCAACTCCTCGTGTTCAAAGTTGTGCACGAAAATTAATAGCGCGCAACACATGAACCTTTTATTTGAATTTACCACGATAAACACAATTATCAATAAAATATCTCGTCATCTGCACATTTGCGATAGGGTTAAGTCCACGCACTGTAGAAAACCTCTCTTAGAACGCACTTTTAATTTAAATTTGCTAATATTAGTTTCCATTCGCTTTAAGACTCATCTCGGATTTTTCATATATAGAAACACTTTTTCCTATTTCAAATATTCCGTACACTTGTACGATCTGCTCTATTTTCCAGCTCTCTGGTCAACCTCAACTAATTCTTTTTGTACATTTTTTAGACTTTATTCAATATTATAGTGGTTATTTTACTGATAGCTTTAGAAAAATCCACTAGTCAGATTAGCCAATTTTTAAAAAAGTATGTAATATTGGATGTTAACTTTGTTTTAAAATAATAATTAATTATTGAAAGCTCAATAAATATGTTAATATTTTTCGTTATTATTTTTCAAATTTGTCCTAATGTATTAGCCATATATTGTCAACTATTTCTCAAAAACCTTTTCTAATATTTTAGGGACTAATTTAGTAGAAAATTTAAATTATGTTTATTTAAATGATTCTGCTATAGCTAAAAAATATTTTATGTAACTGTCACTTGAAAAAGGCTGTGCTGAAAATTTGGGAATATTAATAAAGCATCGATATCATTACTGATTCACAGTCAAATAATAAAATAAAATCATAATGTCATTGCTTTATTATTATTATTATTATTATTATTATTATTATTATTATTATTATTATTATTATTATTATTTTTATTATTATTTTTTTATTATTATTATTATTATTATTAATTTTTATTGTTATTATTGTTAATATTATTATTATTATTTTTATTATTACAAATTATATTATCGTTATTATTATTAATACCAAAATCAAAAATGTGAATTCGGATTTACTTGTACTAAAATATCATTATTCTGAAAATATTAATTATTAACATTAATTAACTTTTTCCTTACATAATTAAAAAAATTTTTGTTTGAAATTAATGCACTGTGAAAAAAAAATCAATTATATAAATAATTTAGGAGAGTAAATATTTAGTTTGATTTCTCACTTTATTTCCTCTATTATTTATTTATAAATACATTTTATTATTATTTTCTAAGAGAAACAATAAATTTAGTATTCAAAAAAAATATTAAGATTTTTTAGCAATAATCTACAGGAGTTATCTGGAAATAATTGTAGAAATAGAGCGTAATTGCTTGGATAAAATGGCATGTTTTCTTTAGAATTTCAGAGTGAAATTGACATATTTTGTTTAAAATATTTTTTTATGAATTAAAATTCATATAGTTGTCAAAGATTTATATTTAAATTATCTAAAAAGGGTGCCAAATTTATATTTGAAATAATTGAAATGAATCGTAAGCTTTTGGCCTACTCTTTTTTGAATTTGTTGTCAAATTGTTAACGTCGTGTAAATTAATTAAAAATTAATTAATTAAATTTCTAACACAAAATCTACATATTTCATAGGTGGATACTGATGTCCGATGCTAACATAAATATTTATAAAATAATTTTGATGGTAAATTTTTAGGTTTAAAACAAAATATAACAAACTAATTAATTAATAAATTTATTAAAATTTATTTTAACTAATAATCATCACGATTTGAAAAACAAAATTATTGTTAAATTAATTTTATTAAAAATAATCAAAAACCGAAATTATAAAAGATTTAAAGGTGTTGATTGATGTGTGTTTAAAATATATAAATATGGTTGACATTATTAAAGTTTCCCATTTACCAATTTTTAAATTAATAAATTACCTATTATTGATAATTTTGTATTTTTATCTATTGATTTGATCGGAACTTTGTGTGGATTTGTGTAAAAAATAAAGTTTCAATATTTTGTAGTTTTTGTGATTTAATAGTAAACACTTCTTTTAGAAAATTGTACAAAGTGGCTCTGCCAGTGTCGTTAGTTTATTTTTTCGTCATATTCATTAAATTAGTTTTATTGCAAGTTGTAAGCAACACTGAACCTCTCATGTTAATTGAATCAGTTTAAAATCAAGATTTCGAATATTATAACAATATTTAAACAAATTAATAATAATTTATTTGAGAAATTTCTATAAAAATAATAAATACATAAGTAAGGTTTTCAACATACAGGCAACAAACAATAATAATTTAGATTTTAAAACACCTCACACACGTCATATTAAGTTCTTATGAATATGCTTTACATTTGTTGAAACTAAATCTTTGTTATTTTATTTTTTATTTATAACAGCTTATAAAACCTTGAAATAAATCTTTTAAAGAAGAAATTAAATATTGTGACATTGTAGAATCTACAGTGTATTGAATATTGTCTATTGAATAGACCATGACGAATATATACGACACAACTGTTTAAAAATTAATAAACTCTATAATAAAATGTGAAGAAATGTAAGAAAATAATCAGAAAATGAATTATATTTTCACTTTAGTACAACGTAAACGTTAGTTCATTGTATATTTCAATGATCTTACAAAGCAGGAACATTATTAAAAGGATATTCGGTGAAAGCGCTCTAATTCACAGATCTCCAATGTTTTTAAGAAGAGGGCTACAATAAGTAATTCCTGAGTTCAGCGGGCCGTATCAAAGTTTTGATGTATTTGAATGGGCAATAAAAAACTATTGTACAGGTCGGGTGTGGCCCGAGGGTTTACTTTGGGAATCCCTGTTCTAATTGAACAATAAATGTTGAAACGTTTTCATAATTTATTATAATTTAATGGTTGATTTACTAAGTGCAATGACGGAATTTTACAAGATAGTAAAAATAACTTTCTCAGGTACCATAAATTAAATTAAATTGAAAATAACATGTTTAATTAAATTTAATATGACATAAAGAATTTTTTTATTGTTTGATTTTGTTGATATTCACAAATTTTTGGCACAGTCTTTTCAAGTGATTTAGATCATTATTTAATTATTATGATAAATAGTCCCAAAAAAATTATTTTTATTATATTTTATATTAATTTTATTGGTTAATTAAAATTAAAATTGAGTTTTAGATTTTAGTTCAAGATAAAAAAATTATTTTTAATTTAATTTTCGAAAAACTTTCAAATTTTGCATTTAAAAGTTTTTATTGATTTATGTTGGATATTGATGTGTTTTTTTTGAAGAACGATTCAGCATTTAATCTCTGTAATGGGTTTTTTAATGCGTTTTGTAGTATTTGACATTTTGTTTTCTGATTTATGTACTTTTATAAAGTGTTCGTGATAATTACTGATTTTGTTTTTGATATGTTCATTGAATATTGTTCTGAATGTTCTGTGTGTTTCCTCAATGTACTTTGCGTTGCATTTTGTGCAAGTGAGATGATTAACCATGTTTTTCGAAAAGTAAAAACATTTGTTGTCTGATCGATTGTTGCAGCCCGATTAAGCGTTATTTTAAATTGTCTATCAATTATTTCCTTGTAAAGTATTAGATGACTTTAGATAAATATTACTGAAAGCTTCTTCTGGTGAACTTCTTATGTTTTCCAGTTCACGAACAATGTTTTCAGTCACGAGTAGGTAGATGTGTCCAACCTGGCGCGCATTATGAAATAATTCAATGGCTCTAATCGATTGTGACTTATAGATTAGGGCCATTGAATTATTTCAGAATACCTGGTATGTCTTGGAGTTCTGCATTAATAACTTTAGATAAAACCGTTGAAATAATACTGAAAATACAGAATTTCTTTGAATTACTTTATATAGATATTAATAATATTAAAGGTTGGGCTTAAAAAGCCATAGAGTTAAAATTGGCTCAAATTACCTAACGAATAAAAAGCCTAAAAAATATTTCCTCGAATAAAAAGGCTAAAAATAAAAATTGGCTTGGAACGCCTACCGAATAAAAATAAATTATCGATTAAAAAGTCAAAGTATTTTTTATGCAATGAGGACTAATGGTCAAATGGTTTAACATTTTATCATAGGATAAATGGGTTAACAAAAGATATGAGGACTATGCCCCGCGAACAAAAAGGCTTTTTTATTTTAATTACTTTAATTATTTATTTTAAGTGAGCGATATCAACGAAACGAGTATCAAATTCAGTCGAATTAAAGAAACCAATAAAAATTATCGTGCCAGAAAGGTGATTACCCCTTGAGAAAACTAACTTGCTATAATCAATAGTTATCTAAAAAAGAAAGGAGCAAATTAGTGGAGAGGTTGTAATTGTGATAAATTGTGAATAGTCTTTCTGTGTGGGGTTTACTTATTTATTTTTAAAATACACGAGGAGTCAAGAAATAATTGACTTCGATAATATTAACCTAACACTTATATTCACACATATGCCAATGTAGGTATTCTATAGTGAGATACAAATTTCCCCTGATTATATATAATAGTTAATATCAATAAATTGTAATAAACTATTAACTTTGTTTTAATTTATTGTTTTTTAGTTTAATTAATGTTCAATATTGCAATCATGTATTTTATTAATTTCTTTTTTGAGTACTCCTCATATCTTTAGCAGTTTCAAAACTTCCGGCTCATGATAAAATTATTTTACTAATAATTTTACTAAATTTCCTAGTTCAGTAAACATTTTAAATATTTATAGAAAATGTACAATTGTTGTTTTGGTAGACTAACTAAAAGCCAATCAAATTGAACATTTGCATGCAATCTTTTTTTGTAAAATACGTACCTGTTCAGTACATAATTGGTTGGGTCAATGACATTTCGTGATGGGTAATCAACTGGTCCATGATACAATTCAAATTTCTACCATTAATCATTTCATTAAACGAAAAAAAAGATTTCATATTCAATAATTATAATTGATTTTGCTATTTTTGTTTTAATTCTTCATAATATTTTTTTAATTTCAATTATAATTTTCGTTTTAATTTTACTTTATTATAATTTATGAAATTATTATTATTAAATACATTACAATTATTTTATAAGGACTTTTATTGTGTTTCTCATCTGATTTCATTATAATTATTATTATAATAATAATTATTTTTATTTTTATTTTTATTCTCTTTTTTATTTAATTAGACAGAAATTGTGAGGGATTATGTAAAATCTCGTGAACATTGAAAATAAAAATTTTTTTACTATAATAATTAATTGAGTTTATAAAAGCTTTCAAATCAGATTCTCTGATAGGTGAGTTACTAATTTTTGCAGAAAATTATTAAAAATTTAAGAGGTTCTCTTTAAGAGAAATGATAGAGCATAATTATTTTCTCAAGCCACGCATAACGCAGTTGTGAATATCTCATCTGCCTAAGATAATGGACAGTATATATGCAGTGAAACAAAAATAAGTAAAATTACTATTTTAATTAAAATATGAATAATGTTTCGCGTCTTTTTTTCTTATATTTTATGGCTGGTATTTGCAAATAATAATGACAATAAACTCGCGTGAAAATATTGGGAATAAAAGTGCCAGGACATTACGTCCAATTTTATAGGTCCAAAACAAAATAAATAAGAAGACTATTAAAAAAGAAATGCATTGTGCAACAAGAGCAAGTAAGGAGAATCGTAGGAAACTATTGCGCAACACTATTCCGTTATACCGCTTGTCACTCAGCTATACGATCAAGTTAGATTAACAATGGAGGAGGACCCGGAATTATAATAAACGTAATAAATCATTATATTCGCAATTTATTAGATACGTATATGATTTAATTTTGTTGTTTTAATAATTACATAAAAAATTGGACATAAATTTATTTTGGTAAAAAAAATCATATTAGACATGAATTAATTTGGACAAAAATAATAAATACATTTGGACCGAAAATTTACATGTAAACTTCAATTTGGGAAATTTCGCCCATTAAAATGTTGAGGGTGGCTCAGTTGAAATTTTTAAAAAGGCTTAAAAATAATTTTATAAATTCAGTGAAGCGAGTTTTTACAATTACTTGATTTTTATTGTTTATTAAACAGAAAGAATCTTAATTTCTTGAGGAATAGATAATGTACATAGGATAAATCCCACATATTTAAGAGATACGGGAGCATTTAAAATTTTAAATCATTCCATTTCAATCTATGGCAAAACATCTTTGAGGTCTAGAATTATCATGAGGTGAGAGTTTCCATTTTCAAGTATCTTTTGTAGAAGGTTTCAGTACACATTTCCCATTTCATAACCATTCGATTTGATTCTCATGGAATTGTTGGGTTTCTGAATGTTGTAGTGATTCACACGTAACTTTCATCAAGTGTTTAGCTTTCTCAAACGACTTAATAGCATTTTGCGGGTTCTCGTACATTTTGAGAACATTGGAAAATTTTCGCCAAATGTGAACATGATATAAATGAAAAGATTACAGAGAAATTCTCAGAAAATTTGCTTTGCTTTGTATTAATGCGTATAGAGAGCGTTCGTTTCATCGTGGTATTACAAACTTTAATCTCTGCAATCAAATTTGACTTTAATCAACAATATAAGATTTTTATTGCAATGTTACTTTAAAATCAGCATTTCTCTATCAGATGATGAATAATTAATTAATAATAAATTGCACTGTTAGCTAAATTTTTGTATAATAATAATTATTATAAATATTTTAAAATCTTTTCTTTGTCAATAGTGGAATCATTTATAAAAATCTAATTACACAAACAACTTTGTAAGCTAACAAAACTTACTAACACTTTCGATTTCTGATACTTCTTCTCTCATTGATCGTTTGTATAGATCATTATAAATAATGTTTTAATTTCAATTTTTATTCAGATCTATTCAAATTTTATTATTGTTGAATTCTATTTTTAATTAAATATATATTTTGAAAACAATCGAATTAGAGAAAAGATCAATAAAAGTAGAAAGATCAATAAGTAGCAAAAATCGAAAATGTTGTTAAATTTTGTTTATGAGTGATCAGGACCATTTAACAATGAAAAACTCCTAAATTTTGAAAGGAAATTTACATCGATTCTTATTTCATTGGCTAAAACAATTTCTTCACTGAGATTTATCTCTTTGGCATTTGAATTATAATTAGAAAATCATATAAAATATTCATATCCAAAAAATAAAACACATTTATTACAAGAAAAAGATATTTGCATAAATTTTTCTTGAAAAATTAGTAAATAAATGCGCGATCATTTTTTTATTTAATTATGTTTTACTCTTTTGAAAGCCCTCGCTACATTTTTAAGCATCTCAGAATATTTACAAGATTATTTAAACAATAAATTTCAAATTGCATTTTAAAAAACACCAAAATTTTATCTTTCACAAAAGTCTTTCGAATCCTCGCATTCAAACAAAATTGAAATTATTCCTAAATTTCAACAAAGCTTTTATAACGCTCATTATTTAAAAAAATTGTTTTATATTAATTTTGTACAATTTTATGGAATTTGTTAATTTTTTATAAACTTTCAGTGAGTTGGAAAACACAACTTAAATGATAGGAAAATATTTTGCCATTTTTATACTAAATAAATTGTGTATCAATAAAAGGTTAACTTTCCAAGAAGAAATTATTTTTAATATTTATTTTCTAGATTTTCTAATTAATATGCAAGAAACTCTTTTTGAAACAGAAATTTATAGAAAACCAACCTATACTGGCTTATGTACATAACAAGATAATTTTTGGGAGTCTAAATGTAAAAGAACTATAATAAAGGAAATGGTATATCGTTCTTGAACATTACCATTTACTTATAATTAATATTCTAATTCTTTTTTACAACGTTTGGTGTGTGAAACTGTTGATAAATTTATTAATAAGCTAAATGAGTTTGATGACATGGTGTTAGACCATTTAATTCTTTTCTAAGTGGTCCTTTCACTAACACGGAGTTTAATCGATTTCTGTTCGTCGTTTTTACGTTCATTAGAGTAGAAAATCCTTGTTCACAGAGATAGATTTTTGCAAAAGGCAGCAACCTTTCTACCGCCTCCTCTTGTGCAATTTGGAAGACCTTTGCAGCTTTTGACATCCAAAAAGATGACAGATTTGCTTTGCTCTCAAATTGAATACGTTTTTCAGTATTAGATCGAAGTTCAAGAACTGCCTCTGCGAAATTTGGAGATTCGTTTGGTATCATAGAAATTTTACATTTAAAAGGCTCTACAACCCAACTGACCTTATGTATATCAAGATCTGGAAAGTAATCAAAGAACCGCTCTCAGAGTTTGATAATATGTCTTATAACTGTATCCTTGATGTCATCAAAAGTAACATTTTCACTATCTTCCAAAAACAAAGCTAACTTTAAAAATGAACCTATCTTGTTCTGTTCTGCTTTCTGTCCCTAATATTGATGTTTTAATCCAAACGCTGACACTTTCTTTGGCTGAAATGATATTAATATTTTTTCCTTGCAATTCTTTGCTCAATATATTTGTATTCTCATAAATGTCAGCTAAATATGTGAGATGTGCATCTGCGAGAAAATTCGTTTGATCAAGCAAAAACATTTCGAGTTCAGCTTTGAGAACCCATACCCGATTTAGAATATTCCCTCGAGAGACCCACCTTACTTCTGTATAATAAAGTAGGTCCGTATATTCAGCTTCACCGTCTTGGCATAATTCACGAAATGACCGCGTGCTTAGTGCATGTCCTTTGATAGCATTGACAATCTTGATGACATCATGCATTATGGCTTCAAGTGTAGGTTCCAAATGCTTCACAATAAGTGCCTGGCGATGGATCAAAGGGTGAGTAACTTCAATATTTGGATTATTTTATTTAACGAAATTCAGATTCCACGTGTATTTTGAGAGTGATTAATTAATTTTTAGAAGTTATAAAATTTCGTTGGATACTGCACATCTAACTATATAATTACTAATAAACCTCTAAGTATCATCGTTTTATTGAAGTTGTTTTGTACTTGATGATAACAACTGAGTTGTCGAAATATATTTTAAAAAGTGTTATTCCTTATTTTTAATAATAATGACAAATAAATATCTTCTACACAATTTGACTACGAATCAGATTTATTTAAGATATTCACAAATATATGAGTACTTGTACTAGTTTTTATCTAAATTCTATTTCTTCTCTGTTTATTAAATTGAATGATTAAAACAAATATGATATATAGGAATGATTGATAATAACTCAAACTTTAATTAATAAAATTTCTCTTTACAAAAAAAATGATAAAAATTTATTAAACAAAAATATTCTAATCAACACAGGAATTTTGCTTTTACAAATTCTGAAATCGGAAAGAAATTCAATATCGAAAGGCAAATAGGCGAATGAGGAAAATTGAAAGTTATATTCGAAATATGAAACATGATAAAAATTCAGATTGTCAGCGCATTCCTCCCCCAGATTTCCAGATAAGGAATCAAACTCGTTCCATAAATCACGGAATAGTAACAGCTGATTTTCGATTAAAACAAAAACAAGGATCCGACAAACGAATTTGTTCTGATTCCCCGTCTGAAATAATTGTAACCATGTGCTTCGTTGAGGAAACATATATAGAATTCGGGATAAATATATACAAATACAGTTTTGTTAGCTTTTAGTCAAGTATCAATGAGAGAATTTCTTTTCATTCTGACTTTTTATATGCAGGTGATATTTTAATTAATTAATTAATTAATTAGTTTTAATAATTAGTTAATTAAAACCTATCAAAATATACATGGTTAAAAAATTAATTTTTCCTTTCGGAAATTTAATAAATATTTTTCTAAATAATTGAGTCGATATTGCAAGAATTTGTAGGAATTTTTAATTTTTTTATGCCAATTTTATAATATTTAGCCCCGAATTCTTTCTTATTTCAATAAAACGAATTAGACAATCCAATTAATAATTACGATTTTTAATAACTAAATCCCGAAGGTCTGTTTAAATTATGAGAAATGTTTTACTTTTTTTATGGTTAAGCTGGGATGAAGCAAGTCAATTGTTCGATTTATAATTATATTTATCATATAATTATTATGTCTTTTTCAAATAAGTAATATTAATTTGAAATAAAGAAATTATTAATATATTTATTTAATTGTAATTAAATATATTATTTTAATAGCGATTTAATTTATTCAGCTGTCATTCTATTTCAAGGACGGTTACACTTTTAAAAATCGAAAAAAAATAATTTTAGGATTTTTTGTTTAAATTAAATCAAAATTAGTATTTCAATTTCCTAGTTCATTTTTCAAAACCACAACTGGTTTTTTATAAGAATTTATTGCAAACTTCAATTCTGAAAAAAATTATTTTCTATTTTTTGCATTTTCAAAATACTTAATTATTTTTAATGTTAAATCGTTTAACAACACTAAAATTTCAAGTTGATGTTTGAAACTTTAAATATAATATATAAAATATTATATATTTTAACTATAGATTATAAATAACGGTTTAACTAATTATTATTATGATTGTTATTATTATGATTATTTATTATTATTATTATTATTATTATTATTATTATTTTTTTTTTATTATTATTATTATTATTATTATTATTATTATTATTATTATTATTATTATTATTATTATTATTATTATTATTATTTATTATTATTATTATTATTATTATTATTATTATTATTATTATTATTATTATTATTATTATTATTATTATTATTATTATTATTATCTTTATTATGATAACTATCGTTAATATTATTGCTCGTGTTATTTTTCAAATTATTTCCTGATCATATTAAGAAATCTTAATTAAAAGATTCCATTTCTCCTAGAGTCTTGATTATTTCTCCTAGAAGCGTCACAGAAAAAAGAGAAGCTCTACAACTTAATCTCAATCGAAGCTATTTTTGTTGAAATCGACACAATAAATTATATTCAAATTTCAAATTTCATTGTGAAAATGTAAAATTAAATTTCTTATATTTCACGTAATACCTTGTTTAATTTGCAATATACAGTTAATTCAACTAAATATTTTATTTTTAATAATAATAATAATAATAATAATAATAATAATAATAATAATAATAATAATAATAATAATAATAATAATAATAATAATAATAATAATAAATGGTCAAATTAAAGTATAAATTAAAGGTTAAAGAAAAATAATTAATAAGTAAGTAATTAATTAATCAATTAATAATTAAATTATTTATATAAATATTTATTTATTTGTTGATTTATCTAATGAAAAAACTAATTTTTCATTTTATTCATATAATGACAATCTATTGAATGCTAATAAAAGAGGAAATAATCCCATCTATATGAATGCCGATTGTTTCTATAATATTAATTCGGTTAATAAATCATAATTAATAAAACCGTTCATTGACCTTTTGTGATTGTCGGCATAAAATCCTTTCTCATTAATTTTATTTCTCCATTTCTTCAACAATTTTCATTACCAATCTCTGAATTGGTATAGCCGGCATTCATTGGTGAAAATTATTTTTAATACGAATAAAAAAAATCCCTTTATAGATAAAATAAGCTTTTACTTGCTCGAAGAGGCATATCAAAAACAAATTCATTTCTGATGTGAGTGATCTTATTGTAAATGTTAGTCTTTGAAGACTCGTTCTCGTTGTCAGTTATATCTATGGTACAAATTCGTATGGTTTCATCTAATAGATAGACTAAATTGATAGATTAAAGCGTCCCCTCTCCCCTCATCAGACAACTAATTGAAAAGCATTTTTTTGAAACTGTTCTTCATTGACAAATTATGCGTTTTGTTTGTAAATTAAAATTTGAGAATTTTTGACAAAAACATACTGAACAAATAGCAAAATAAAATCAAAAATCGAGAGAAAATGGAGAGACTTACATTAATTTCCCAGAAATTAATACAATTTTTTTTAATATGGTCAAGAGACCCTAATTGCTTGACTCCAAATAAAAAAAAATACTTTATGAATATCTCCAAGACGTAAAATTTATATTATATATTAATATAAGTACTTGTCATAACACTAATAAATAATAATAATAAATTATTATAAGTTGATAAATTTAATAAATTTATAATCATTCGATGAAAATGTCATCCGACCAAATAAAATCAATAATTTTAATTTTTTAATTTTTAACATAGTAGAACAGCTTTTAAAAAAGAATCAAAAATTAAAAAAAAGAAAATTATTTAAAATATAAATTGTATAAAATTAGACATTAACTGGTTAATAAATGAATTATTTATTAACATCTAATTCAAATAAATAAATAAGTAAGCGTTGTGGTAGTGTTTATTAAATGAAATATTTTCACCTAAAATAGGCACGATTCGTGTAAATACTATGATATTTCAAAGGTTATTTTAAAGTTTATCTAAAAGTAGTCAGAGCCAGACCTGATGTTGAAAAACCAATATTGAAAAAATTTAAAAGTAAAAAATTTGATTTTAATATTGAAAATCAAATATTTTCTGTTTCTTTTTAAGAATTAATTAATTTCTATGTGTTTAAACATCGAGTTAAAAAGAGGAACCCGGAGGAAAAAGGAAATTAGAGAGGAAGATAAAAAGAGAAATACTTATTAAATTTTGTATTGGACTGAATAAGACCTATTTTAAGCGAAAATATTTCAATAGTTATTTATTTCTATAAACTATATTTAAAACCATTAACAAAAAGAAAATATTTTTATTTTTATTGCAAAATGTGAGTTTGGAAAGATTAAAATGAGTAAACGTAAAAACTAATAAAAAGAAAAAAAGAAGAAAAGGATAGAGAGAATAATTAAATTTTGAGAGCTATGTTGGATTATATAATTGACAACATACGTCAGCAAATTCATTCAGACAATATATAACTTGTTGATAAAAATGTCAATTTAGCAAGGATTATATGACGTTCTATGTATCTCATATCGAGATGTTGTATAGATAGTAGTCGAAGTGCATTGCACGTTGTTCCAGCTCAAGTGATTAACACAGTTCATATTAATATGTAAATAAAAGTTAAACAATAAATTTATAATTTATAACTATTTGAAATAATAATCAGTGCTTAAAACATAGATGAGTTTTAAGAAAATCTTGTATATATTTAATTTTATTTTTTTATTCTAATATTTGTTATTATTATTAATTTAATTTTTAGCTCTATTCAATTAATATTGTACTTTATTCATATATATATAGATTAAAATTTTTCAAAAAATTCATTTATTTTTCAGGTCACTTTTAATGTCTTTTTTATTTTAAAAGTTCATTAATCTTTATTTTAACAATAACAATGTTATTTATTAACACTATTTTCAACACTGTTTTATTCGTTTGATTTTACTAAAAAATTATTAGCTATAAAAATCAGAAAAAAAATAAAATAATTAAACCAATAAGAACTATATATATATTTTTTAAAAAATCAGTAATCCATGGAAAATCATGAAACAGTTTGAATGTAATTAATGGGAAGAGATTTCGATAATTTTTATTCGTTATTTTTATTTAGTTTTTAATTTGTTTTAATTTCTACTTTGTGCTTTCAATTATTTACAAACTAGATATTCCTTGTGGAGAATTTGATTAATTTTCTTTTTTGTGTCAAAATTCTTTTTGTAAATTATCTGATTTAATTTTTAGAATTTTAACTAATTAAAAAATTGAATAAATCCGGAATTTAATTAATTTTATGGGAACGAGAAAATTATACTGTTAATATGACAAAAAAGATCAAAAGAAATATGGAAAGATCTTACTTAATATGTCTTCTATGTTAATAAAATATTGACAATTAATTTAAAAAAGATCAGCTATGAAAAAAGGATAAAAGAAGCAGAAATAGCGAAATTCAATGCATTTATTTGTTTTGATTCATTAAATTTATTACATGATCCTGGTGGATTGTTTATCCGTATTATTTAATAAATTAAGGCGGCAGTGTGAGAAGGCTACCGATCATATAAACAAGAAATTTTACCTCAAGAATTAGATAAATAAATATGATGAGAAGTTGTAGTAAATAAGTAATTAAATTTTCGATATAACCTATATGCAATTTAAATCAACAAATCTTTTTGAATTTGTTTGAAATTGGAATGATAATTTATTAAATTATATTTAATGTTTTAAATGATTTTAGAAAATTAAAAATTAAATTTTTTAAATACCACTTAGATCTATTTAATCTGTTTAATTAATTATTTCACCAGCATACACTTTTTAGATAAAAAAAATAAAATTGATTCATTAAAACAAATTTTAATACAAATATATGCAAAATAAAAATTCGGAAAAAGTTCTTGTGGTAGAGGTGATTAGGCAATCAGTTTAGTTTACTTTTAAAATTAGAATGTTCAATGTAAATGAAATAAAATGGCGCATTAACACTTGAAATCGTAATCAAATTTGTTGAAGGTTAAAAAGCATTACGCAGTATATACCTTTTCAATTTTAAAATAAATATGCTGTTAACAGAGTTAATTTTTTGGGAATGAGGTTCCAAATTTTTCGAGGCCATAAGTTTCGCTAATAAACTTCTAACAAGTTTTATTAATTTTAATAACATGATTTGTAAAACATTTAAGTAGTCCCTAAATTTCACGAAAATGTAAGAACAATACATTTAATTTTTTTTAAATTTCGATATAAATATTAAGGAGAATGTTGTTTATAACAAAATCAAATTAATTTGCCAGACAATAATTTTAAATATTGAATTTGTTTAAACGATTCATTTTCGCAGTTTATTTAAACTAATCCTATCTGTTTAGCAACATTAAACTTCTTAAAAGCAAATTAAGAGACAAATTAATTGGTAAGAAATAATGTCTCTTTAAAAATTTCAAGTTTTAATTATTATAAGATTTTTTGATTCATTAAAAAAAATATTTAGTTTAAAATGAATTGGAAACAAGTATCATGAAAATAAAATTGACGTATTTATTTAAAAATATATACATTCTATGAAAATTCCAAAATGATTCTGTGAAATTTTCCCTGCTACCGGAATTATGGACCATCAAAAAAGAAACTCACCTACTATGTGAATGAATCATCATAAACTGTCAAAAACGTTTAATACAAAAATTTAACTTTCCCATTATTTTTTGTTTGAATGAAGATAAAATAGAGTTACATATTAAAAATCTTATTTTATTAATTTCATTAAGTTAAAGTTGACATTTTTAGATTAAAATATTTTTTCATATTAAGCGAGTGATTTTAGACAGTGTTTTAAACTGAGGTATATATTTTCATCATTAAGATCTCCATTCATGTAAACAAATTCAATGTTGCTTTTAAATAAAAAAATTCCGTCATACAACTTTATTATGAGATTATCTACTTTACTCATTGTTAATATTAATGGTATCAATTAAGTTAAAATATTTTCAAAAATTTATTATTATTAACAATATTAAAACAAGGATGATCATTTTACATCATCAATATCTTGATCAAGAAACATCAAACATTTTATTCTACAAACATTCAATTATATTTATATTTAAATAGTTGATATATTATTCACAATTATTACTTATATATAATATTTTATAAATTCTAAATAAATTATTATATATTTTATTTAATTATTTAATTAATTGAATAGAATTGAGTTTTTAGTTTTACTTTATTCCTACTCTCATTATTCCTTACATTGCTTTTGGTGTTAATAATTAATAATCTCATAATTACAAATTATTCTAAATCTATATATTATATTATTTAAAACAAATTTGTATGAGGAAATTATTTTAATGCATTTATGTATTAAAAAGGGTATTTATAAACAGCATCAATCATCAACATACATTCAAGGAATAATTTACTACACTTTTAATTGTTAAATTGTTATTAATCTTAATTAAATTAATCTATCAATTTATTTTTTTACTTGAATTTTAAACGTTTCAATTAAATTCATATTTTAAAATTATAATGTGTGATTTTCTGAAATATTCTGAGCACAGTTTTAATGTCATGCAAATATAATGAAATAATTTCATAAATTATCAACATAACATTGAATATGCAAATCTCAAATGCATTAATACTAATAAATGACAAATAACTATAAGATTAAAAATACAATATCTTTTTGATGGTGTGCCGGCATGACCACACACGACTTATGAACACGCGACATTTGAACACGGACATTTGAACACACGTGAGAGGATCACAGAGACATATGAACACTAGACATATGAACATACAACCTCATTATCGCAACGACAGATTAACACAGTCGTTATGAACACGCGATATTATAAAACGAAATATAGATATTCAGCATGAAAATTATAGACGAAGTATAGAGTGTACATAAATTAAGACAAAACACAACAGAAGAACACGAAGTAAAAAATGTGCTTTGATGAGTACTTGAAATGTCCTTGTACAGTTGAACACGCGGCAAACTAACAGTAGACTAAACTTCCAGGAACATATATTAAATTTATTTTATATTTTGTGTTATTATGGTGCGTGTTCATAATGACTGTGTTAATCTGTCGTTGCGATAATGAGGTTGTATGGTCATATGTCTAGTGTTCATATGTCTCTGTGATCATCTCACGTGTGTTCAAATGTCGCGTGTTCATAAACCGTGTAACCCTTTTTGATATCAAAGCTTACAAATGTAAACTATCAAATAACTTACATAAAATAAACGAAATAATACCTCAATCACAAATACATGTTCTGTCTTATTTCTCAACTTTTTAAAAAAAATATATATATATATATATATATATATATTGTGGAAACTGTTTGCCCAAAGGCAAATTCAACTAAATTGGGAGTTTACTGAATCCAAAAGCACTGGCCCGTACAACCGGATTGGCAGCGAAGGTGGCTCTTGCTGTCAAAACACTCGTGTTGATACAACTATATTTTACCTTCAAATCTTGGACACTTACGAACTAGCTCGAACTTATCCTATATACTGAAACAAAATAAATGACATTTTCAATAAAATAATTATTATATATACATTTTAATACAATTTAACATCAAAAGTAAGGAAGGTGGACAACGTTTGATGATAGAATTTAAATTATATATTATATATATATATATATATATATATATATATATATATATATATATATATGATAATATAAATTTTAATTTTAATAAAATTTTAATACATTTTTAATAATATTTTTTACATAACATCATATTACATTTATTTTCTTCCACGTATCCCTTCACTTCACTTATACAAAACAAAAGCTAAATTATGTTCACTACTATTAATCAATTCCTTCAGTCGTCAGTGATCAATAAGTTAAGAACAGAGATGATGGGTAGTCATTTCAATTTATGTGTCATTGCACTTATGATATATATTCATCACCAAGATCTGAGCATACTCTAAGCAGAATTTGAAATTTACCAATAAACACAAAATTCGAACAACAGGAATTAGAAACAATCTTTAAGCATAAAAATACAACATCTTTTTATAAACTATATAACACTTCAAATACTTTAATACAAACATTAACACAAGATTATGTTCACTGATATTAAGGTTTTTCTTATGTTCATTTTCTGAAATTCAATTTCATTCTAGTAGTATTGTATGTCACAGCTAACTCAGACCCCCTGGAAAATATCTAATTCGAATCCAAATTTTATATAAGTCACGAAAATATATATATATAAATTTTAACACTCATACTTTTCTCTAGAGAGCCAATCAAAATTAAGTAGGTCACGAAAAATATTAGTTGACTTGCATAAAATTTGACTATGTTTTCGAATACTTAGAAAAATTTTGAAGATTTTTCGTGACCTACTTAATTTTGATTGACTCTCTAGAGAAAGTATGTGTATTAAATATTTTATATATATATATATTTTCGTGACCTATATAAAATTTGGATTCGACCTAGATATTTTCCAACTTGATGAAATCAACTTGATGATATACATATGACTTCCGTAGTAAACTCCCAGGGGGGTTCTGAGTTAGTGGTGACATATTTTTGACTCACTTTATGGTGGAGGTTTTGAGCAATCCTTTGAAGAATTATGTGATAAATTTAATGTTACGGGCTTTAAAGTACGATGTTATAATAATAATATTAGTAATACAAATAGTATTAGTTATTAAAAGTTCCTCTCAAACATATGTTTTATGATATAGTTCGATAGTTTCACTGTCATCATCTGGTAGGATTGATAAAACTATAGATATTATATATTTATTGAACATCAATTATTGAATAATCAATTTTTTTCAAATTAAAATTTTCAACATTTGTAAAATGTATTCAATTTCCATAAAAAATATTTTTAACAATCATTTTATAAATTTAAAAAAATTTTTTAAGTAAAATTAATTAACTTAATAATTCCACTGTTGCACACATTTGGAAACAACAACCCTCAATTAAACATCAAAACTATTTAGAAACATTCAAAACGGTTAAATTTCGGATCCAATGATCCTACCAACAAAGCTTCACAATACAACATTTTCACTTTTTCAGACTCCAAATATTTTAAACATTATTAACAAGTATTTTTGCTGAATATTTAGTTGGCGACTTATTGAAATTATTTATTGCTCGAAGTAATTTTGTTTTATTTTATTAATTTTATTTTAATGTGAATATCTGATTAACAAACCATGTATTATTGTTATTAAGCATTAAGGTTTTTTCTTCTAAATTTAACTTCTATCAATGTTTATATCTTTTCAATTAACTACGTTTAATCTTTTCTAATTGTCATATTTAAATTTAAATTATAAAAATTTAATTGTGTTTGATGATCAAAACTCCATTGCGTGGAGCTTTAAAATTCCTTAATAATTAAAAGAAATGTCACAGGCACACAAGAGAGTAAAATTGAATCTGACCTTCGGGTAAAACCGGTGATTGGAGGTTGGGCAGATGCGGGGTGGTAATCCGAACAGCCCAGTTCTTTGCTCCCCCTACTTATCCAATTTCCAGACCTTCTGTATAGTGCGTAGTTGATCCTTGGTTTTTCAAATTGGAAGGAAGATATTTTATTTTCTAAACTAGCCAAAAATATTAATGCCATCGTTGGTGCTAAAGGGGAACCTATAGTGTCTCCATCTATTTGTTGATACTATTCATTATTGAAAAGAAAATTGACATTTGAAGTAGCAAATTCCAGAGGTTTACAAAATTCTCTTCTATTCTCAACATCACATTTTGAATAAAAGTTGCATTTCGTAAACTTTTAAAGGTTATTATTATTCTCGTAAATATTGATTTATTGCCTTGAATATATTTGGATTTATTTTGATAATTTCTTTTGTAAGTTTTTCATTACTCTGAAAATGTTTGAAAGTTAGGGGGTATTTTTGAGTTTGGAAATATTTTAAGGGATTTTTGATTTTTGTAATATTTTGAGTTGGGATATTTTTCCCAAGAGAAAGTTGAAACATGATAATATCCAATATATGTGTAAGGTTTATGTAAAAGAGACCACTTATATAAAACCATGATTAAAAATATGAAAAACAAACCAAGGGTTTGTAAAATACACATTTCCGCAAACATTTATCGTATTTACATACAAATATTTCATAACTGTAAAGCAAATCAATAGAAAAGGTTTTTGAAATGGAACAATATTATTATTATTAATATTATTTTTTATAATAAAATTATTTAATTTTTTATTTTGAAGGATGAAATATGAAATAAATATCTATTTAATATGTGTAACATTTTTTGTTAAATTTAAAAAAATTATTTTGCTGAGGGCACAAATTTTGAAGTTCCGCCACTGATTTGGATTGTTCTAAATATATTTTTCAAAGTATTTAAAGGCTTGGAAAACTTTTTTGGAAATTTGGATTAATTTTAGTAGAGAAATATTTTTTAGGGATTTTTAATTTTGAGATATTTTTGATTTAATATATTATTCTCATGGGAAAGTTGATGTGATAACATCCTAATGTATATATCTAAAATTTATTTTTTGATGACGGAAAATCCGCAAACTTTTACAGAAACTCAATATAATCTTGTATTATTTTCCTTGATTGTTTAATCTTTTATTGTCCTTTTATTATTCTTTGGATTGATTTAGATAAATTTTTCTAAGTTTATAAATACTCTGAAAAGTTTTTTAAAAATTTGGGATATTTTGAGAGTGGGAATATTTTTAGGTATTTTAAATTTTGGGATATTTTAAGTTGGGAAATATATTTTAAGGATTTTAAATTGTGGTATATTTTTGAGTGGGATATTTTTACCATGGGAAAGTTGAAACATGATAATATCCCACTGCCTATGTAAAGTTTATTTGCTATTATAAAAGTTTCTTAAAATATCCTCAAAAAATATTGAAAATCTTAAATATTCTATTAATGTATAATTTATCTTTATGTATAAATTGTATTTCCTTGTAAAAATTTGATTGACCGACATAATTTTTATCATATATATATATATTTAAATTTTTCGTGACCTACATAAAATTTTGATTCGACCAAGATATTTTTTTGGGTGGTCTGAGTTCGTGGAGTGATATCCATCTACTACGGTTTCTCGAGATATTAGCAGTCATAGTGACAACCACCCATTTCAGCACAGTTCCAACGTCATTTGTGACGGGTGTCGAATGGTTATTTTTTCTTACACGCATACCTCGTGAGAATCCCCTTGTTCGTGGGAGCGCCTATAAAACGTTTCTTTCCCATCAGGTACCTAACAATACCCACAGTATTATACCATATCTATATACGAATACGTCTTTACCAATAGTATTATGAAATAAATATCAATAAATATTTTGTATCTTGGAATAAAAGTAATTATATAAAAACTTAAATAATTATTTCGTATGCAGAATATAATCGTTTTTTAGACCGATCAAATTGACAGAGTTAGTAAAAAATGATTTACATTAAATGTGTTAGTTCTAGAGTTAAATAGTTATATAAAAGTATAAAATTATTAAAATTAATTTATAATAAAATTATTATTTAAAAGATTTTATTTAAATTTAAATCTTTTATTGTAATAATAATAATAATAATAAATATAAAAGTAGTAATACATATAACCTAATATTCCTAATATTTGAAAAAAACGTAAAACATGGAGAAAATACATTTAACTTTTTAATTATATTTTTTGAATTTTAATTGAAATGTTTTCAAAAAATAAGATTTTAAAATTTAAGAGATTTTAAAGTAAATATTAAAAGTTTTCCTGTGTAATTTCACTACATCATAAGTTGAATAAATAGATAATCAAATCCTGAATTTTCTAATCAAATTTCCATCACAAATCAGCCTATGAAAATTTTATGAAATTTTTAGAAAAAGTTTTTTCTCAATTTTAAAACGACAAAATATTGATAAAAAAATACCGAGTATTTTGTCAATTCCAACTTCCGCCGAGATTAAAAAATACTTGTTTATGATTTTATTCTAACTTAATTTAGTTTTCCATACTGATTTATTGTATAATTATAATTTTTGATTAATTTTATGAAAATTCTCAATGCAAGCACTGATATGTAATCATTGGAGAACAAAAAGAAATTCCTCATATTCCTATTATTTCTTCTCCTCATGGGGCATAGATAATATTTTTACTATTACAAAAAAGGCCAAATCATTTAAAAATACAAAATCCTAAGATTCTATATTGAAATATTTAATAAATTAAAAATATAAAATTAAATAACTCGTGGTTTAAACAAAAATTAAATATATTTTAAAGTATTGTTGATGTTATAGAAGAAAAAGAACGATGTAACAGTACAGTAGTAGTAATATTGTTATGTGAATTTATCTGCACATACTCAATATTTAGCCATTAATTTAGCCATAATTATATGAAATTTCACTAAAATATAACACACAAGCTTCTTGGAATGGTTCTATTGAACAAAAACACAATTTTTTTCTAAAACAACATTTTTATTAATTAATTTAATTAGGTAGAATAAATGAATATTTTTATTTTTTAAAAGGATTATATCACAAATTTTAATATTATTTACCGCGGTTTTTAAATTTGAAAATAATTAAACCTTCACAATAAATTATTTACATAAATAACTTGAAATTCTAATAAAAAACACGAAATATATTAACAATATTAAAATATATTTTTTAGGATAGATTACTAGAATACTAAAAGATTATGTAAATGATCAATATATCATTAAAATTAATTAAAATTGATAATAATACTACTGTAAAATCCCGAGTATAAGCCGCAGCTTATACGTACAAAAAGGCAACATTTTTGAATTGCAGCTAATATGATGTGCAGCTTATACAACTAAAAAACAATTCAAATTGAAGATAAGATTATTGATTTAAATTTTCAACATCACACTCCTCAAAACCATCACACTTTTCATTGTCAATAAAAGTGAAATTTTTAGTAATTCCACAATGTTTGGATCAGACTCGTTCACATTCATTTCATTTTCTTCAATTTCAAGAACATCGTCGTCTTCACCGAATGCAACAAGAAAACTATTCAAAATGGTGGAAAGGTTAAAATCTTCCCAAGAGGAAACAATCCATTCGAAAATAGTATCCCAGTCAGCTGCTTTCATATTTCCTGACTTAGTATGTTTGATGTTTTCATAATCTTTAATGATCCAATCTTCCCACTTCTTGCGCAATTTTGACTTGAACGAACGGTTAACAGTAAGATCTAATGGCTGCACCTTTGATGTCAATCCGGCAGGTATGAAAGCTACTTTTGATTCCTTGATTTTATTAAGTGTAGTACTGACAAGATGTGAGCGATGCATATCAAATAAAAGCAATGATGGTACTTTTGGATCCTGGTTCCATGGTGTCTTTGGAGGCAATGTAATTCGACTCTTCCATACTTTCTTGAGCCATATCTCAAGAGTTTCACGATTCATCCAACCAGTTCCATTGGCTGCAATAACAAGCTTTGATTCAGGAATGAAAGTCTTTTCAATGCAAATGTTGCAGCTAATACGTGCTGCGGTTTATATGACTAAAAAATACATTTTTATCAAAATGTCATCTGCAGCTAATACGCGCTGCAGCTTATACTCGGGAGTTTACAGTAGTATTCAATTTAAAAAACATAAATCTTTGTTAAAATCTAACATTTTCCCGATGTTTCAAGCTGTAGCATACGAAGTCACGTCGATTATTTTTAAAAGTTAGAGTCAAGATTAGATATACTAAACCATCTGACTTAAAATTAATCCCAACTTCATTTAAACTAATTATATTATAAGAAATGTTATTGATCTAGGTTGATAACAATAATTGAGAAGAATATTACAGATTTTAAATAATTTTACGGTTACATATACGCAAATGATACTTATTTAGAAATTTGTGTAATTATTTAGAGGGAAAATTTGATTACGAAAATTAAATGAACCAAAATTTTGGACATTAAAACTATTAAGAAATTATATTTCAGAATTAATTAATTTTAGTATTCAATTTGAAAATACTATGTCTTTGGTTATTTAAGAGTTAGTTATCAACTTTTGATATTCAATTAAATATTTTTTATCTCATACATCGTTAAATTGCTCTATTTATTTGTCTTTTATCAATATGGAAATTGTGTTTAATTAGACTAAAACTTGTAATAATGTATTGAATAATAGCTAGTATATTAATTTATCATGTATGTTCACTTAGTATAATATAGAGCCTATTAAATATTTTAGTTTAAATTAAGGATTCTCGATATAGTCTTCATGAATTTTATATCTAATCGAATGTTAATTGATATTACAAAAGAATTTATTGTGAATTTGATGTAAACTTTTATTGAAAATGTATCAATTTTAGAGAGAGTATTCCAACGTATGAATATTTCAGAGTTTTAGATGTAACGGAAAGGTTAGATTTATTACTGTGGATTGGGGTTTTGATCAATTCTAATATGTTTTAAAAGTTGGAATATCGAGTTTAGATGTTGTGAATTAATAGGGGAAATATTGAGTGAGAAATTTAAACAATGAATTATGACTTAATAATTATTTGGATATCAGTATGAGTAATTTAATATTATACAGTGTTAAAAAAATTAATCAAAGGTAAATATTGAGTAGAAGAAATCATTTAATTATGGCTAAATATCAAGTATTTACAGAGAAAAGTAAGGTGTTTTGTGAAATTATCAGTAATTTACCAAATAAAGGTGAAAGTTTAATAATTGGCTACGATTGAGGTTCTTAATCAAATATTTGTTGGGATATCAGCGCTCATCAATCAGGGTATTACTATTGCGTGTAAGAGAAATTAATTAGAGATTCTTACTGTATTTTAATAAATCTAGCTATTGCAGGAT
The DNA here is from genome assembly GCA_022537955.1 of Schmidtea mediterranea. Taxonomy (NCBI): domain Eukaryota; kingdom Metazoa; phylum Platyhelminthes; order Tricladida; family Dugesiidae; genus Schmidtea; species Schmidtea mediterranea. The sequence continues at coordinate 132,858,003 of CM039679.1, forward strand.
TTATGTAAAAAAATTTCAATGTGGTAAAATGTAATTCAATAAATTATAATCATTATAACTTTAGGGGTTAAATCCAATGTAAAGTATGTGTAGAGAAATCAATAATTTAGCTTTATATGTGGAATTATTGTTAGTAAATTGTAGCTTATTAATGCAATCTTTACTGGTAACATGATAGCTTTTAGGTGAATCAAAGATGAATTCAAGCATTGAGTATATTTATCCTTTTTTGTCGATGATTTGTGGTATTTTGATGTTTATTGCTACTATGATAGAAATTCATTAAAATTTTATCGAAGATTTTAAGGTGGTTGGATATAAAGTTGGACATTATAGTATATTAATTTTTATCAATATGATAACAAATATTGTTTTTCTTATTCTGTTAAATTAATTTTATATTGAAAAAAAGTGTGTGAAGTTCAATAAATTATTAAACTTTTAATAGGGATAATTAATATATTTTTATAGAGGCAAATTCTTATTGTATGGTAACCATAAATTACGACATTTGATAAAGTCAATTTAACCAATATTTGTTGTACATGAAAATTTTCTAGTCGATCTATTTGATTTTGCTTGAATCGTTATAATTACAACTTTTATATGTAAAGATTTGGAAACATTGTTGAAGTATTCTTTATAAGGAAACTTTAGAGTAATTAATTATGGTAATTGTAGCGTTTTACAATGCATGTAATTAGATTCGGATAAGTTTTAAATGAAATGAGTTAATTATCGGTGATTAGCAACAAGTTCAACGATGTATGCGATAAAAAAATATTTAATCGAATATCAAAAGTTAATAACTAACTCTTAAATAACCAAAGACGCAGTATTTTCAAATTGAATACTAAAATTAATTAATTCTAAAATATAATTTCTTAATTTCTTAATAGTTTTAATGTCCAAAAAGTTCAACGTGATAATGATTTTAAATGACTTCGATTTTGTTGATTTATTTAAAAAGATTAATGAAATTATTTTTGATTGAATAGTATGATTTCCTATCAACTAATCAATGCGGTACCAATAATATTTACAAAATATTTTGAAGTGATAAAGTACTGTTTTAGAATATTAAATTTTGAATTTGAATAAATTTGAGTCGTTGTCATTGATAATAAATAGAATTAACCAATTAAAATCAAGTATTCTATAATTTCATTTTCAAATTATTATTTTCATGAAAACTGTAATTATTTTAATTGATAAATTTATTAGTATTTTCAACAACCGGTTTTAGTTAACCAATTGCACTATATTGACGTGCCAGGCACGCCTTGATGATTTTTTTTCAAAACCGCAAGTGACGTGTATACCATGTCGGTAGCATTTGTCGCAAAAACAAAAACGACGTGTGTGCAACGTCGGCTGACAGACGTAACGTCATTATTCGAACTTATACGATACTTTACATATATAGTAGAGTGCGGCCCAGCTACCGAAAATTAAATCATAGCGCAAGTGGTTAAATACTAAGTTTATTGAAAAATTACGTTTTCAAATTATTTTCAACACAAATTACAATAAATATATCGATAAATCTATTCAACTTTTCATCTATTTTTAGTTTAATAATAGTTTTATTGAAAAATTGCTATAGTTTGTACGTTTTCAAAATATTTTCAAGAAAACTGTAATAATTTTATTATATTGATAAATTTATTAGTATTTTGAACATGAGTTTAGTGATTAAATTTATCGAAAAATAGTGTCGTTGTCAATAGCAATATGTAAATAGTAACAGCCAATCAAAATCAAGAATTTGATTTCTACTTTTTCAAAATTAATTTCAATAGAAGTTATTGAAATATGATATTTATGTTGTTTCAATAATAACTTTCTATTGAAAGATAAGTTCAGTCAATAATATTCCAATTAATATTTCTAATCAACAATTGCATTTAATCAATTCTATCAATAATCTTACGAGTTTATTTACATCGACGATTAACAAATTTATATACTTTTTAATCTAATTATTAATAGAGATTTTCAATTTAATATTCTTAAATTAAAATATAATAAATTTATTCATATTTTCAAACCATTAAAAATTGTCAAAGATTTTTAAATATATGTATTTTTTTACCAACTAAGCAACTATTCTTTATTAAAGACATGTGTTATAATATACTTGGTATTTAGTAATTATATTTAGTAATTTAGGGTTAAAATTGTGTCTTCTTTCATTATTTAGGGTTAAAATTATTACCTCTTTTATCCTTTAGAGTTAAAATTATTAATAATTTCATTACTTTGGGTTAAAATTGTTACTTCTTTCATTACTTAAGGTTAAAGTTACTACCTATTTCTCCACATAGGGTTAAATATCTTAACCTTTTAGATAACTTTATAACAAATCATGTAATATTTTATTCATAAATTTATCGAAAAGTATTATAATATACCTAGTTTGAATCATAAATTATTGAAATATTTAATAGGTATTACATAAGACTTGATGAATTTTTAATGGTTATTTAATCAATGTTTGGTTACATAAAGCTTAAATGTCCGAAATTATCGGTTAATTAGCATGTTGTTAATGAATGTAAATCTAATTTTACACGTTTTGTTATCAACACTAAAAATGACGAGTTTTAATTAGTATTTAGATGTTTGCAAAGCTCTTATTAAAAACAAATGTTTATTTAGATATCATTAGTATCCACTTAACTGATATTGACGATGTTTACCAAATACGTCTTTGTAATAAATTTACGTTTGAAAAATTGTTTGTCTTTTTTATAGTTGTAAAAGTTAAATTATTATTATCAATAGCATTATTATTACCATAATTGTGTGAATTTTGTTAGCATTAATTAATCCAGTATGCGTGAATTTTTAAAAAAATATTGATATAAAACTCATGGATCGATTATTCTTTATCAATTTATATAGTGAGTCCAGTGACTTTCATTTGTAAACCCAGTGACTTATTTTCATAAAAACAATAAATCTAAAATAGTTGTTACAACGAATTTAGTTGATGGTATCGCTAATAATTTAGAGTCGGATGAACTTATAAATTAGTATTTTCAAATCCTAACTTGGTGAATTATTATCAAAATATTGAATTTTTAATAGAAACAGTATATTTGCTATAAATTTATAGAATTTGGTCAAGTATATACAGGTAAATAATCCCTTGATGGGTTATTTTCATAAAACTTATAAATCCAATGTTTAAATCCTATTTTGAATGAGTTATTTTCAAAATTCTTACATCAGTGATGTCTGTAATAATTCGTTGAGTCAGGGTTTCAAATCCTATCGTGGGCGAATTATTTTTTATTTTCAAAATTAAATATTTTAATAGAATATAAATCAGTATATTTTATTTGCTGTAAATTTCAAATTTTATAGAAATTGATAAAGTAAATCTTGTATAATTTAATTTTTTTTACATTTAGTTAAGTTGAAATTTTAAACTTTGTGAATTATTTTCTTAAAATATTGTAAATCCAGTTTTCAAATTTAAGTTTTGAGTGACTTATTTTTAATTAAATAAACTATCTATATCAGCGTTTCCCAAAGTTTTTTCACCGCGGCACCCTTTTTGATTTCAAATTTTTGACGGAACCCTTATATACTAATTATTACTAATGGTTTGTTTGCATGGTCGGGATGATTCGTTGCCAGGTGTCTTTTAAGTTTAGTTGGTGCAAGAGAAGCGTTCGACAATATTTTATTGCAAATGACACACTGCGCTTTGGGTGTGTCTTCATTTCCTATACTTGTAAATCCATACGACAAATAACTGATGTCATATTTTCGTTTTTTTATACACAAGATTGAATCATTTCTTGGTCTTTTTAATTGAGAATGATCACTTTTTGTAGAAGTGGTAGGCTGCTGTTCTTCAGAAATATCTTCGGCAGTCTTTTCAGCAGTAGGTGCACTTATTGAACTGTTTTTCTTTTTCAAAGTCCCTTCTTTTAACCAACGATCCATAATCACAAAAATTTGGGATAACTATATTCACAAAATTTATCGATAATCAAAAAATACTCATACGATTATTTTCAAAATTTGAAAAAATTACTTACCTTTTTATCAAATATTATTAAATGAAATTTTAAATTCGTAATTTTAATGCGTATTTTAAAACAATATAATTAAAAACTGTGGTTTCCCTTTTTTTTATTGACTTAAAAATCTAAAACGGGAATAAAAATATTGTTTGCACAATGTAAATGTTGCCAGATCTAGGTTTTATAACAATACTTTGTACTGATGATGCTGAATGAAATGGAATTGGGGCATATAAAATAGAATGGATATATGTTTTTTGAGGCAATATCAAATGGAATCGAAAAAGAATTTTAAATTGGATTCGTATGGAATCGAAAATTATTTATAAAGATTTTTTGGAAATATATTTACAAAAAGTTCGCGGAACCCCTGCTATCAGTTCGCGGAACCCTAGGGTTGTATACTTAAATTTTCATGAAAATTATTAAAGTTTTATGATTATTTTTATAGATTTATTATGTAATATACTACTAACAAAATAGTCACTAAGCTAAATAATTTAGGATTGAATATTTATTTTAAGACGAGTTTGATATTAATTTATTATGTTTAATGATTATTTTATAATTTATTATGTAATAATATAATTAACAATTGAAAATTTCATGTAATTATAATTTTTTTAATATATCACATGCAAGTAACATAAATCAATGAAGTAAACAAAACTCTTACGTTTATATGAAGTAAGCAGTAAAATAATAATATGAATAGTACTAGTGAGTGACTTTGTTAAGTCTAAGACATAGTTGTAGGCGTGTTAGGCGATGATGAACGCTGATCGGTGTTGATGGGTATGGATGGGTATGGATCGCTGTTGATCCGTGTTGATCAATGATCGTTAGTTGGTGTGTGGAAGGTTACAGAAGGTATTGTGTGGAAGGTTCTAGAAGGTGTATGTGTGGAATGTAAGTGTGTTGGTCTACAACTGCTTGACATAATAAGAGTTATGTAATCGGTGTGTTGCTCCACAGCTGCGTAAATTTCATTACATGGTTGCTTGTTGACAATTTTCGGCATCTTTACCAAATTAACTTTTTTATTTCTTGACTGCCAATATACTTCTTATTTTGAATGACAAGAAAATGCAATTTCCAAACTGTTTTTGGTTATGATTTCCTCTTTTATATTTGTACTAATTAATTAAGAATGACCTTGTCGTATTTCTCTGTTTAAGTTTATTGATTTAGTATTTCTCTTCTCAATTTTAATTTCTTGTTTTCAATTTTTCTTGTCAAAGTTTCAGAACGACATGCTCTCCAATTTATACTCTTCAATTTATATATTTTCTCCCAGATTATTTCATTTATTTTAGTGATTTATTTATTTTGTTATTTAGGTATACTCAACAGCTTTCTAAGACAACAAAACCTTTAAATGGAAATGGAAAAGATAAATTCCAACCAAGTTCAAGCACTTCCGTAACACAAACTGATGTATATGTGGGGCTCGAATTCAAATACTGCTCCTTTAATGCAACATCAGAAACTGAAAAAGTTATTAATACTTTTGCTGCTAAACATTTTAATGGTAAAAATGAAAATACAAGAAATAGATGAATTTTCTGCTTTCTTATGCCTCAACATAATTGTGAGAAGCTGTGGTTTTTTTGCTGGAGAAGATTAAAAATTTTAGGGAATAGTAACGTCCTTATCAGATCCAGATATTTTGAAAGTATCCTTACCAATTTCATTAAAACAATTAGATTCAAAATCTTCTTGTACGGAAAAACACATTTTGTAATAATGAGCAATTTGACAGGAGACGAGGTAATTTGAGCCGATTCTTGCAGTTTCAACTTTAATATCCACAGATTTTTTTACTTCTGAAACCATGTTTTGTGTGATACAGATAGTCTTTAAATATTCGATCCAAAAATATAGCATCGTATCATTTATCCAACCTCCATTTATAAGTGTCATTATATCAGACTTTCTAATAACACAATCACAGTAGCTTAACTTTTTTCCATTTGAATAGCGTCAATTTTATATAGAAGCAAGAATAGTATACCAAAAGAATAAATGACGAATAAATAAATTTAATTGTTAATTAATTATTTTCAACTTCGATTTTTTAATTACAACCTTTTAACACGTTAAAACAAATAGGCTTAGGAAACTCTATATTTTATTCCTAGATCATATAGTTAATTTTATTTAATTTAGGTCTCACTACATACAGCCTTCCATTGGAAAGAGCGGAGCGTGAATTGACTTATATTTCGTTGATGTGGTAGGAAGGTTTGACCTTACAAAGATTGACAGTTTTGCAGCGTTCGTCTACGATGATTGTTATTGTGTTGTTTTCTGAATGAAATTTTAACACCTTGAATAAGCCGATATAGCGTGATTGTAAAGAAGTTTAACATTCCCTCAAAAGCCAAACGTATTGTGCACTATGTAGGTCTGTTGGAATATGCACGTGTAAACCTTTCTGAGATTTTGGTTGAGTGTTGAGGTTTTTGAAGTAATACCTTGCTGTTTTCAAGTTTTCGTCGTGTGGTTCTACATCTGATCTTAATTGGATCTGAAGAGAAGTTGGGTATGTTTCTCCATCCCAGATGTATGAATGGCAGTGCCAGTGATTTATTGACAGTGTGCGTAGCGAATTTTTTAATGTCCGGTGAAATATTTCTATCAAGATATTTGTTTGGGGGTGGAAAATGGTAGAGCAAAGTCTTTGAGATCCTAAGGATTTTATGAGTGAGCTGAATAGTTGAGACTCGAACTGCCTGCCCTGGTCAGTTATAATGAACCTGGGGACACCAAAACGAGTGACCCACTTATTTATAAAAAGTTCAGTGTTCGCTGAACATAATGTAAATACCTCTGGCCATCTTGTATTCCTATCGATCATTGTCAAAATGTAGGAGTGCCTCTTGATGGTGATAGAGTCCCTACTTTATCAATATGAACAGAATAGAAGCGACTACCGGTTTGGTAGTTGATGATTGGTGGACATGTATGTCTGGTTACCTTGCTTTTCTGACAGTGCAAGATTTGCACCACAAACAGTCGTCTTTGTGCATGGAGGGTCAGACTACTTTTGTTCTTAATAACTCATAAGTTGTTCGGACACCACAGTGGGTGATTTCGTGAATTGCCTTGAATGCTTGTAGTCTAATAACTTTACCCAGAATTGGACGTGAGCATCCCGTGAAAGACGTTTCAAATAGTATAGCATCGCGAAGAATTGACTGGATTTTACAAATGTTTACTTTTTCTTGATCTATTAGGTTATTGCGTAGTGTCTGCAAGTCAAATAATGGCTTGAATGAGATGTCATAGATTTTGATACAAGAGAAACTGTCTGCCACTACATTATTTGCCTCAGCAATGTATTCAATGTTTAAGTCGTATTCCGAAAGATATTTGATTGCTCTTTGTTGCTTGGGTGATCGATTTTTCATGGCAAGGCATTGAATCCGAGGCTTGTGGCTTGTGATGACTGTGAATTTCCTGTCTATGAGTTAGTGTTCGAAATGTTTAACTGCAAGGTGTAGTCCGAGGATTTCTCGATCAAACGTAGAGTAGTGAGTTTGAACTGAACTTAACTTATGTGAGAAGAATTCTAGAGGTTCTGGTATATGGTTTTTCAATTGAATTAGCACTGCACTAAAAACTATGTTGGACTAATTTGTTGTAAGTTTAAGAGGTAATTTTGAATTTTGGAAATTTAGTGTGACAATGTTTTGCAAGCTAGTCTTAATTAACTGGAAGGCATTATCAGCATTTGTTGTCCAGTGGATTTTGGAGCTCTCGGTGCCTTGAGACAGAGTAGTCGATGAAGCTATTAGTAGCGAAAGATTTGGAATGAAATTCCTACAAAAATTGACAGTTCTTAAAAAGCTACGTAAGGCAGTGACGGATTCTAGTCTTGGGAAGTCTTTTATTGCTTTTATTCTTCATTCAAGAGGCCTTATGTCACTCTGGAAAGTTTGGGTCCCAAAAAATCGGTTGTTGATATGAAAAATGAGCATTTTTCCATTTTGAGTTGGAGATTGTACTTGTTAGGCAAGATCGGGTTTCACAAAGATCATTTTTGTGTTTTCAATGTTTGGCGACCCCACGTTAATGTCATCAACTTAAGCTACTGTGTGTTGGAGGTCTTGTAACACCTGTCAATGTGATGTTGTAATGTTTGTGACGCATTGCGTAATCCGAAAAGCATAAATATGTACTCAAATACATCAAATGATGTTATTATGGCTGTTTTAGTGATAGACTTTGGTTCAACTGGAATTTGGTGATAAGTTTTAACTAAATCCAAGGACGAAAATATGGATTAGCTTGAGAACCTTTGTAAAATGTCTGATATGAGAGGGATTGGGTATGAATCCGTATTGTTAATTTGTTCACACTTCTGCAATCACTACAGATTCTCAACGTCCGTCCTTTTGTTTATGGTTATTTCTTTTAAAGATACTGCAGCTATCAGATTCATTGTGGTTGTGCCAAGTAGTTTTTTGTTTGAGCAATCGACAACTAATCTTGAGTTCTCAAGAAAGTCAGCATCTAGAATGGGCCTCGTAGTATCAGCTAAAGTGAATGTCCAGGTGTATGCAGTGTTGTGGGGGTGAAGTTTAAATGTGAGTGTAACATGTTACTTGGAGCCTTTTGCTGCAAATAAGTTTAGATTGGTGCGGGGTGATTGAGAAAAATATGATCGCGGTAGAATCGTATCATTTATCCAACCTCCATTTATAAGTGTCATTATATCAGACTTTCTATTAACACAATCACAGTAGCTTAACATTATTTCCATTTGAATAATGTCAATTTTATATATAAGCGAGTATAGTATAACAAAATAATAATTGACGAATAAATAAATTTAATTGTCAATTAATTATTTTCAACTTTGATTTTTTAATTACAACCTTTTAACACGTTAAAACAAATAGGCTTAGGATACTCTACATTTTATGCACAGATTATATGATTAATTTTATTCAATTTAGGTTTTACTACAGTCGTGATAATCAACTTTTTCATTTATCGACTGTCCATCAACTTCTTATTTTGAATGATAAGAAAATTTTATTCCGTGTTGATCGGTGATCGTTGGTTGGTGGGTGGAAGGTTCTAGAAGGTGTATGTGTGGAATGTAAGTGTGTTGGTCCACAACTGCGTAAATTTCATTACATGGTTGCTTGTTGACAATTTTCGTCATCTTTACCAAATTAACTTTTTTATTTCTTGACTGCCAATATACTTCTTATTTTGAATGACAAGAAAATGCAATTTCCAAACTGTTTTTGGTTATGATTTCCTCTTTTATATTTGTACTAATTAATTAAGAATGACCTTGTCGTGTTTCTCTGTTTAAGTTTATTGATTTAGTATTTCTCTTCTCAATTTTAATTTCTTGTTTTCAATTTTTCTTGTCAAAGTTTCAAAACGACATGCTCTCCAATTTATACTCTTCAATTTATATATTTTCTCTCAGATTATTTCATTTATTTTAGTGATTTATTTATTTTGTTATTTAGGTATACTCAACAGCTTTTTAAGACAACAAAACCTTTAAATGGAAATGGAAAAGATAAATTCCAACCAAGTTCAAGCACTTCCGTAACACAAACTGATGTATATGTGGGGCTCGAATTCAAATACTGCTCCTTTAATGCAACATCAGAAACTGAAAAAGTTATTAATACTTAAATATATTATTAAATAGGTTTTATCATATTTTAACATTGTTTTTGATTTTTTGAAATACCAAAAACTGTCGAAAAGCATTACATATTCACCTGGAACATTTGCTATTCGAAAGATTCTTGGATACAAAGCCGGCCCCATGTGTGTGTGAAGAATGCTTGTGCACAAGGCTCCGCGGTTTTATAGGCCCCGCGTGATGACCTCGACGGATTTCATTGTCAAGCATCCTGTTTTTGGGAAGATATACTGTTGGATGTACTCTATTGAATGCCTGAAAAGAGGATTATTACATGCACACATTTTGATTTAATTGATCGATAAAATTAGACCAGACAAAATTGATGAAGTCATCTCAGCAGAAATAACAAATGTTGACATTGATCCTGGATTATGCGAAGTCCTTACCAAAAACATGATTCATCCTCTATGTGGGGTAATCAACAATAAATTGTCGTCCATAAATGATGGAAAATGCACGAAATTTTCTCCAAGAGACTTACATGCGGAAACTATCACTGGAAATGATGGATATCACCACTACTCTCAAAAACGTTCAAAGCATATATCAATGTCGAGTACTGCAATTCAATGAAATCTATCAAATATATTTTTATACAAAGAAAGCGATATGGCAATTTTGGGAGTGGAAATTATAACAGCAACAATTAGTGAAATCGGACGATATCAATTTGGACGCTATATTAGTAGCAATGGAGCTGTTTGGCGTATTTTTCATTTTCAATTCATGAACGTCATCCAACAGTGGTTAATTTGGCAGTGCATCTTGAAAATGGACAGCATGTGTATTTTACAACGGGAAATGTACATGCAAAAGATTTTTCGCCCCCACAAATAACCTTAACAGCATTCTTCTCATTGTGCACTGATGATTTATTCGCAAGAACGCTACTTTACTCAGAAAGGTCAATGTACTACACGTGGAATGCATCAACGAAAACGTTTCAATGTCATAAACAGGGCAAACCAGTTGAAGGACATCCGAATATTCGTCCGACACGTTAGGCCGTCTAGCTTAACCGTATTTTACAATGGCAAATGTGCATGTTAAATCATTTTCGCCCCGCAAACAACGTAGCAGCTTTAGAATATACTGCATACAGGCCATCTGTATACAATTTATCCAAACAATTAAGAAGGTTTTTACTTGCAATTTCTGTTAGTTAACATACGTGGACATAGATCCTTCCAAGAACTTAGAACAGTAAATGGTGAAGTACGTGCGACCTATCAAATTTTGCCAAAAATTAAATCTTCTTGAAAACGATGCCCAGACGAAAAAACAAAAAATATTGTATATCCGAAAATCACTCAAATAAACAACTAAATAGTGTTTGTTTTCATATTGCGATTCTTGAATAATCACCAAATTACATCTTCTTTGAACTGCCATCACATATCCTTTGATAACTTCTTTTTCTAATGAAATGAGATTCGAGATGAGAATTTTTCATATACTTTTCATTTAATAATAATTAAATTTTTCCTTCTTTCATAAAATTTATATTTTATTCATAAAAATTTTAAAAACACGAAAACTTATAATTTATCTTTTAATTTTCAACTAATTCTACAACTAATTTCTGAACATTTTAAACAGCTCAAAAATAAAAAGTTGAACTTTAATAATACACTTTTACAATATTTATTTTATATTAAAAATTAACGAAATACTATTAAAATAAATAAATTTGAATGCGTTGTTTTAATTTTTGTGTCCTTGAATTTCCTTACTTTTGAGATCGCAGCAACGCGTTCGGGTAAGCTAGTTTTATTTATATAAAAAAAGGGTCTTTTTTTTCTTGGGGTTCGCGATCGAAAAACGTTAATAATCCTTGATCTAACTGATATGATTTATGACATTTATAATTTCAATTAATTAGTCTTTTTTTATTTTTTAAATATTATTTAACGTTTAAACGTTATCTATAAATTCTAAATAATGTAAAATTACTATATTTTGTTAATCTTTTCTTTTGCTAATTGAAATGTCTGTTTCTCTACGAAATAATGATTTTTCACATTTTTGATTAATTTTGGCACTTTAATTAATTATTCTGAATTTCGTTAAATTTTTGTTTCTAGAAAACTCACCTATTTAAACAACCGCAACAATATTATGACTCAATAAATGTGTTGATTATAATTTTCAAGGTCCTTTTCTTTAACCCGTTAACGCTCATTCCCAACTGTTGCTGGCAAAATTGTGCGTGCTCGAGAGACTACAGTCTTCCGCCGAACATAGCGCCTAGGCGTTATATTCGGGGAGGCTTTTTATTTCGGTTTTAAGTTTTTTGCATTTTTTTTCGTTTAGAACGCCTAGCGTAATAGAACGCCTAGGCACTATATTTGAAACAAAAGATTTTTTTATGAAATTAAGTTTTATTAATAAAAAAAAATAACATAAACATAACTTTTCAGAATTCACATAAATATACATATTATTTTAGGATTATTAACTCCTATATGTGTGTATATTAAATAAAAATAAAAATATTAAATATAAGAACATAAACATTACTTAAACCACATAAATATATAAATATATATATATCACATAAATATATAAATATATACCACATAAATATATATATATATATATATATATATATAATTAATTAAATAAATTTGGCAACGATTTAATTAAAAGATAACGCCAATAAAAAACCTTTCGTACGATATATTTCGATAGCACAGCTATCATCTTCAGGTACTCAAAACCAACTAAAAATATTATGAATTAACATTTAATTTAAACAAATTATTTTTTATTAATTTAATTTTTTAATAAATAAATATTTTTAAAAATATATTTTAAATTAATTTTAAATTTTTAAATTTTTTTACTTATATTCTAATTTTTAAAAATTAATGTAATTTAAAATTTTCAATTATTTTAATAATATTAAAAAAATAAACATGATTTAACATAGGTAAACTATTTAAAAACATTCGTAGTCACAGCACTTTGCACATTAATCTTTGGATCCAATGACCTTATCAGCAATGCTTCACATATCACTCGTTCCCAATAACTATTTTTACCATCACCCAGATCAACATTCATATTTGAAAACCAGAAATATGTAGAACCGTTTTTGCATTTTATGAACAGTTTACATAAAAACATTGTATTCACATGTGAAACGAAGAGAAAGTCATCAACTGCGTTTTTGGATTTGTTAATTCAACGCAAAGATAAACAGTATGAGGCAGAGATTTATAGAAAACCAACTGATACTGGTCTTTATACTTCTCCAGAAAGCTTTTGTGAATTTAAGTATAAGAGAAATATGGTGAAAGGATTGATTTATCGTTCATGGGCTTTATCTTCTACTTTTGCTAATTCGGTAAAAAGTGTTGATAAATTAGTTGAGTTGTTGATAAAGAATGGATATTCTAAATCATTTTTATTGTTGATGATAAAAGAAACTGTTGATAAATTGATTAAAAATCCTAAGGATCCATGTTGTGGAAAGTCTGAATGTAATTTGTCGGATGGGTGTGAATTGAGTGTTGATTTGGGTGATGGTAAAAATGGATATAAAAAAATTGAGCCTAAATATGTGTTAGTATTGCCGTACTCTGAAGGCTTTACAAATTATAAGAGGAAGTTGGGTAAACTGATAGGAAATTTAGAGTATAAGATCGTCTCTAATTCGTGTAAGGTACGCAATATATTTATTAATAAATCAAAAACTCCGGTTGGATTGTGTTCTGATCTCGTTTATCAATTTACATGTAATGGGTGTAATGCCACATACATTGGAGAGACTTCCCGTCATCTCTGTACTCGAGTTCTAGAGCATTGTCGATTGAAGGGTTTGACCAATATTAGTGAACACAATAGAGGCTGTAAAAGTGTTATAGGAATGTCTGATTTTAGAATTTTGTTGAGAAGTTTTAATAGTTATTGGGAACGAGTGATATGTGAAGCATTGCTGATAAGGTCATTGAATCCAAAGATTAATGTGCAGAGTGCTGTGACTACGAATGTTTTGAATATTTTTAAATAGTTTACGTATGTTAAATCATGTTTGTTTTTTTAATATTATTAAAATAATTGAAAATTTTAAATTACATTAATTTTTAAAAATTAGAATATAAGTAAAAAAATTTTAAAATTTTAAATTAATTTAAAATATATTTTTAAAAATATTTATTTATTAAAAAATTAAATTAATAAAAAATAATTTGTTTAAATTAAATGTTAATTCATAATATTTTTAGTTGGTTTTGAGTACCTGAAGATGATAGCTGTGCTATCGAAATATATCGTACGAAAGGTTTTTTATTGGCGTTATCTTTTAATTAAATCGTTGCCAAATTTATTTAATTATTTATTTATATATATATACATATATATATATATATATATATATATATATATATATATATGTGTGTGTGTGTAATCTAATAAAATTAAGTAAATATAGAGACTATGGTTTTAAATTTAAATCAAAAAATTTTCGTTTCTGACTAACAGAATAGATTTTGTTGGAGACTCTACATCATACGTAAAGTTTTCAACTTGAACACAATTTTCGTCCACTTCTACTACTTTTATGCACCATTTTTCTTTTAAGGCAGTAGCATCAATTTCGGCGTATGATGAAGAATTTTCGCCACGACTTATAAGTTCTTCGTCATGCTCATCTAAAATGTCAGCTGTATCTGGATTACTTTTAACATATGAAATTATTTGTGGCATGTAATTATTCATAAAAACTGAAAAAGAACTGTTTTTATCTTTTATCTGATGAACACATCTAAAAAAACTTGTTGACACTTCCTCTGGATAAAACCAATCTTCACAATCTTCATTGTCAAAAAAATTCGAATTTTCAGCAATTAAATCTTCATTTTCATGAATCTAATCATCGTAATTTTTTGTAAAGTAGTATGGAGTGCATCAATATTAAAATCTATTTTAGGTACAATTCCGCAACATTTAAATGCTTATACTATAAAGCTAGAATCCTTTGTCGATATATAGTCCACAACCCAATCGCTAACTATTTTATAGTTAGGAATTTTAGGATTTCCTTGTCGAGTTTGCATTTCAGGATTTTTGAGTGCTTCTGATATATATTCATCATACCGTGTATTATAATATGCTTGAAAACTACGACTTACTCCTACGTCTTTTTGGTTCGGATTCGAAATAGCGTGGTACTTGGTCGAAATTAATGATATTGCACATTTTTATTTGTTTTTCCTCAATTTTTGCATGAATTATTTTTAAAAAATTGCTTACAATAGCATTAACATTTTCAGGGATTTTTTTGTTGTGGTTTGACGTCGAGAAACTAACTCATGGCGATTTTTAAATCGTTTACACCAACCTGATGAATGTTTGAAATTAATCCACTTGGAATTGTTTTCAGTATCTATTATTTTCAAACGTTCACAAACTTCTTGTGATTTTAATTGAATGTACTTATCTTTAACCCTTAAGCCCTTAGAATTTCTATCAAGTATCCATTGTGATACTTCATTTTCAATTTCAGGAAATTCCAATTTTCGTCCACCACCAGGTAATCTTCGGGCAACTTTTATTTGCACGGATTGATTGTTTTAAGTTTGAAGAAGTTGTGCATTTTGATTGTGCCATCCCCTAAGAATTGATGTACCAATGTTGTATTTTTTTGACAATGCCATCCAGCCACTGCCTTTCACACCGGCACTGTATTCATTTAAAAATTTTAGTTTATGTTTAATTGAATAATTTTTTCTTTTTAGGTTATTTGACATTCTATGGCTATGGCTGAAATTATAAAATTTAAAATAAATGAAATGATCTTTGCATTAATTAAAATTAAAAAGTCTACCTTTACGAAATAGCGTGCTAAAAACATCCATTTTTGTTAATTTGTGAAAGGAGTATTAATTTCTATAATTTTTTTATAAAAACAAACTCTCAATTTTATAAAAACAAACTTGAATTTTTTTCATAAAGTAACATTTATTCATGTGCTGTCAAATCGTAAACATATATTGCTCAGTAAAAGTAGAAGTAGTCAAAACATGATATTTTGAATTGTAATTGCTTACTATGAAAATTATAAAAAATATAACCAAAAAATGTAATCAGCAAATCTGAATCGCAACAGATTGGAATTTCGTATATAATTTTTATTTTTTAATGTAAAGTACCCAATAAGCAAATGTGTCATATTACAAATGAAAAAAAACTTGGTTGTATGTCATATTTAGAGTTTTAACACAACGTTTTATTCGAACATAATGCCTAGGCGTTATGTTCGAATAAAACGTACAGTAGGCGCAGTATTCACATATAACGCCTAGGCGCTATGTTCGGCGGAAGACTGTAGTATAAACACAATATTTTGTTTACTTTATGATTAACCAATGTTTGAGTCTCTAGCAATGTTATAAATTTATTCGCATGAATTTATTATCAACAATTAAAAAAGACTGTTTTACCATTTTTCCGATTAATATTTTGTAAAATAAATTATTCTATTTCGGGTTTTAAAGAAATTTTGAAAATAGAAAACGTAATTTTATTTGTGAATTTTATAGAAGTCGTGAATTTTGATGAAGTACAGCCATACCTCATTTAGCGCATAAGATGTGTTACTGAAAAAATAGCGTTAATAGAAGCACTATTTAAACTAAAATATTGGATTCTGCTCCTTCTGAATTTTTGAATTATTTAGGCAAATTTTAAGAATAAAAACAAAGTTTGACAACATATAATTTTTATAAGAATATTATGTATTTCATTTTAACTTCAAAATAAATTAAAATTCAATTAAACAAAAAACATAAAAAAATTAGATAACATAACGTACGTGGATGAACATAAAATAAAATTTTAATTTATTTTTTTTAATAAAGTTATCTAAAGTTGATCGCTTCGATATTTTTCTTTTTTCTTTTAACAATTCTAAATAGGGCGATAGTGTGTTTATAACGCCTCGCTTTATCGAAGCACATCTTTCGAAGTTGGGATCATTTTCGCATAAATTTTCTAATAAATTTTGAATTGTCCCAATATTATCTTTTAAACATTTTTTGGTCAGGATTTTTTCAGGAGGATCTTCCGATTCTGATGCAGAGCCTTTGTACCAAACTATAATTAAGGTCTTCATTAGAGAGATCACGCTGATCATTTTGAATTAATTCTTGCATATCAACCTCGTCAAATCCAATTTGGCTAGCTATTTGATTTAGCTGTCGAATTGTAAAACAACTTTAGCCATGAATTTTTTAAAAATATTTTTTTTCCCAATAAATTTTGATGATGGAAAATTTGAAAAAGATGACCGATACAAAGAAACGGAACTATCAGAGGTAGCGTTAAACGAGGAATGCCTGTAATCGACTTTAGATTGTGATTTTAAGTTTGGGAATTTTATGAAATTACATAATCTGTTTCACAATGGTTGCAGAAATATCAAATCTTAACTGCTTTAGAAAATTGTCAAAAATAATTTTAAAATTTTGTTTGAGAAAAATAAAATTTATCGGAAGAACGTTAATTTCAAAATTTAATAAAGATCCACTCAAAATGTGAATAATTCAAATAAATATGATCATAATGGAAAATTCTCATTTTTGGTTTATAATAAACTTGAAACATGCAGTAAAGACTTAACGTATCTTTTTAATTCTATTTTTAGTAATTAAAAATTAATTGGATAGCTATTACTATTGAATGCCTGGATTCCAAAATGCAAAGATAATTTTAATCTAACTACCTCGTTGTTTTTTCAACCTTTTCAGAATCCCTAAAATAATATTCATGTCTGAAAGATTAATATTACTATTAAAGACAGGCAAAATTGCGGCATTGAAATATGATTAACAACTAATGATGTGACTGTCCAATTATCTGATAATTGAAATTATGTGTTTAAAACTGTTTAGGATACAGTTGTTTTTAGAAGTCATCAGGAATGACTAAAGTTTTGATAACTCTTCTTTAAAATGCCTTTCTTCTGATCACATACACACTTTCTTGAGAAAGGAGAGCAAAGAAATATTCTATTCCATATTCTTCATATCTCATGTGTATCTACTGAAATCAGTCTCTAGAGACCTGGAAAGCTGGAGGGTTTATTCCATGTCAACTACCTCAATGTCAGTTCGACAGCAAAGCGGAATAGATGTGTAACTCAATTGATTCATGTTTAGTAAGATATTAAATAAATTTAGTGGTTTCCTTTCTCATGCAATTAGTACGTAATATATTTTTGTAATTTTTTTCATGATTATTTTCCTGAATGGATGCACAAAGTACGGTCCACTGGGACGTTTTTTGTGATCCATGACTCGAATATCTTGTTTTATTTTTATAAAACTGTATTAATTTAAAAGTCAAAATAATTTTAATTACTAAAACTAATTTTATATTCATCTATGAAGGATTCATATATAGTATATATTATATACGATAAAAAATGAAATATTTGTTCAGTTGTAATTTATCAAAATTGAAACCGAACTTCTGATTGAAACAATTTAGAAATTAAGAATTTTTTGTTTTAAAGTTATATGTCCCGGTTTAGATTTTTTTTTCTTTTTTCAGCTTTGCATATATTCGTAACGGACAAAATTTAAAAGGTCATTCGCAGGTAGGTCAATTTACATTGAGAAATTTCTGAAAATTGGTTTAAAATCAATATCTGTTCTTAGAAAATATACAAAGCCATCTGTTTCAGTTGTATAATGCTGTAAGTATGGATTTAATAATTGCTTGATTTAAAACATTGAAAATTGGTTTGTTTAGATTAAGTAAACATCAAAAAACCTCATGGAATGATAAATGCTCTTTTGAGTTTGGATTCATACAAAAGGTTCAGGATGAATCACGGGCGCTTTGTACAATCTAGTCAAGTCGATTTCTTATCGTTCATGGTGGTTGTCGAGATATTCTGGATCACATCAAGTCAGATCGTCATATATCAGGTGTAAAAGTTGGATCATCAAGCAAGAAAGTCAGCAATTATATTCAGAAGTCGACAGCAACGTATGAGGAGCAGAAGGTAGCTGGAAAAGAATCAGTTTTTACATTTCACACTACAAAACACAATTATTCATTTCGTTCAAATGACTGTACTCCTGGACTTATCAGAGGACTCTATGATACAAAGTTTTCACTCGGAAAGTTAAAGATTTCAAATTTGATCTCAAAAGTATTGGCTCCATTCATTGACAAACCAATCGAAGAAGCATTAAGCAAGGCAAATTTTGTCTCTTTTATTACTGACAGGTCAAACCATGGAAACATAAAAATGCTACCGATCGTTTTACGATATTTTGATCCAGTCAAAGGTGTTGTCAACAAGAAATTGGCTACTGTTTCGATTCCTAATGAGCAGTCAGAGACAATCTTCAAAGAAGTTGTGAAAGTGATAAGGGATGAAAGCTTGTTAGATTAAGTTGTTGCATACGCTGTTGATAACACCAACCTAAACTTTGGAGGCGTGAATAATGTTTGGAGAAAACTTCAAAGAGAATTAAATCGAAAAATAATTGACAATGCATGTATGGCACACATAGCGCATAACGCTTCTGGAGCTGGATGTGAAATTCTCGAGGTAGACATTGCAGCCATAGTTGTGAAAATTCATAAGCATTTCCGTATTTTTACTGTGCGTACTGAACAATTTAAGAACCTATGCCAACGAAAAACCGCTTTGGAACTAGATTCCATACTCTTAAGCCTGCAGTCAAAAGAATTATTGAAATGTTTGAGCTTTTAAAACAATATTTTCTAGGCTTAGTGAAACGTACTCTACTGATTCGTTCTTTCTTCAACAATGCTTAAGTAAAGTTTTGGGTTCTTTTCATTGTCAATCAGCTCAAGAACATCAGTGACTCCATCAAGCTTATTGAAGCATCATCAACTACTTCTTTTGAAGCTTTCGATGAGCTTGCAAAATTGAAATTCAAGCTTATCAATCGTATTAATTGTACTTTTTTGATAGCTGCTGCACAAAATGAGTCCGAAAAGTATGACAAACGAACTCAAGAAAGCATTAAGGATAAAAATCTCTGATTTTTATTCGACAACAATCGAATATATTAATTTATGTGAAAAATCAGTTGATGGATCAGAAGTATTTTCATGGATTATTTGAGAAAGTATCCAGCTTGGAATGATGTTGAAAAGTCTTTTAAATATACTGAAGACAGATATGGAAAGGAAATTCAATCCAAGATCGACCGAGACATATTGTTTGATAAAGTTGGTGCCAAATCTTCACGCATTTTCGAAAAACTGTTACTCAACTCATAAATTTGGAAATGCTTGTGTAGTTCGCGTTTTCTTTAGTAGGTACTTCAGGATGAGCGACTTTTTTCGTTAGCAAAACAAATATGGAGCGATCAGAAAAGCAGATTAGAAATAAATTGATTTATAATATTTATATCAACAATCAATTTACATTCATTAGTCAAATTACAGTCCGTCATTCGGAAAAACAGATCCTTAGGATTCTTAATCAACTTGTCACCAGTCTCTTTTATTATAAATAGTAAAAATGATTTCGAATATCCATTTTTTAATAATAATTCAATCAATTTATCAACACCTTTACTTTTTGTGCCTTGTATAAAAATTTTGTAATATCTGCCTCAATACAAACGATTTTATGTTTCGGTTTTTGTCCAACATTATAATCATTATTCACAGTTGTACAAATTTTCAATTTCCGAGTGAGCATCTAACTATTAACGTTTCCATCTCAAGTGTCAAAAAAAATAATAAATAGAAAACAATTATATTAAAATCGTAATAAAAGAAATTAAAACACAATTCTTTAATTATATTTTAAATTTTTAACAGATAGATTAGCAGTAGATGTTCTAATTGGATCTGACTATGCGATGATGCACCAAACGATCAAGAAAATCCATGGAAAAGAAGTAGAACCAATTGTCGTTTAACGCCGTTGTGATGGACCTATATTGGTGGGCCGATGACAGTAAAAAGGTATGAACCCCAAATAAATTTTATAAGAACGTTTTTAACGAAAAAAAATAAATTAGAGAAAATGATAAAACTATTCTGTGAAGTTGAAGAAATCAATAACACAAAACAGATACTATCGAAGAGAGAAAACGAAATTTACCAAAAGATTAAAGCATCAATGAATGAGCAGCAAGGCAGATATGAAATAAAAATACCATGGAAAAATAAAGACAACGAAATGAAACACGATCGTAAATTGGCAGAGATACGATTAAAAAGTATAGAAAGACGATTTTCGAAAGATAAAGAACTAGAAAAAGAAAATCGGAAAATAATAATTGGATATCGGGCAAAATAATTATACAAAAGAGGCGACACCATGGCTTCTTCCACTTTTTTCCGGTAATAAAAAGAGATCGACAATCGACAAAGGTCAGGATAGTTTTCGATGCAGCAGCAAAGGACGGAGGCTATTGTTTAAATGATTTTATTGAGACCGGTCCTAATTTGCAAAACGATCTGATGGAGATACTGTTGATGTTTAGAAAATATAAGATAGCAATCGTGTGTGATATCTCAGAATTGTTTCTACAAGTAAAAGTAAAAGAGAAAGACAGGGCATATTTAAGATTCTTATGGAGTGAAAATGGTCAGGTCAAATCGTACTAATTTACGAGATTAGTCTTCGGACTTAACGCCTCTCCATTGCTTAAATAGTAGCGCAAGAAAACGCAATCAAATATATCAAAGAATTCCCACGTGCGGTTGAAAAGTAACAAGATCTACATATATGGATGATAATCTAGATTTAGTGGAGACTGAAGAAGATGCTTAACATATAAAATCAAATTTAGAAATGATATGTCACAAAGCAGGTATGTAAGTCAGAAAGTAGATGACGAACTCAAGTAGATTACTAAGTAAGATACCGGAGGAATACAGATTTAAAACCTTAGACGTTGATGATGGCATCACGATTACAATGAAAACATTGAGACTACAATGGTCAGCTACACAAGATATATTCAAATTTTCCGTGAAACCCTTCGAATCAATTCACGTGACAAAGAGAAAATTGTTGAGTTGGATGGCGAGAGTGTTTTATCCACTGGGATGGCTAAGTCCATTTACTATATGGGAGAAAATACTACTGCGAAAGATTTGGGTATTAGGATTCAATTGGGACGACGAGTTACCCGAGAATGTTGAGAAAAAGATAAAATGTTGGTTGAGTGAAGCTGAACATATAATGAAAGTAGAAATTCCACTATGTTAAATAGAGGAGAATAAAAATGAATGGGAATTCCATTGTGTTTTTCAAATGCGTCGAGAGAAGCTTTCGGACGATCGTTTATATTCGTTTATAAGAAGAGTTACATTACGTTTTGTTACCTCAAAAACTAAAGTAGCACCGCTAAAAACTATTAGCATTTCAAGATTAGAGCTATTGAGGGCGTGTATTGGTTTGAAGCTGAGTAGAAAGGTAACTAAAACGATAGGCTGTGATATAAAAAGTGTAGTATTCTGAACAGATAGTATGGATGTGGTTTACTGAATAAGACAACAATCAAGGAAATTCAAACCATTTGTCGCGAACAGAGTTGGAGAAATCTAAGAGAATACCAAACTGAGGCAATGGAAATATGTACCAACCAATATGAATCTAGCTGACCTATTATCAAGGGGAATTCTCGTGGAAGAGCTAGTAGATTCTAGCCACTTGTGGGAAGACCCTGAAGTTTTAAAGATACAACCAAGCGAGTGGCCGAAAATAAAACTAAACATTGAAAACACTAATAAAGAAGTAACAAAAGAAACGATAAAGAGAACACTAACGACAATCCAAAATAAAGTCAAAAATTACCGAGTAAATTGTCTTGAACCCGAAACTTACTCGAGTTGGAAGAAAGTACGAAGAGTGATGGGATGAGTATAACGATTTACTCATAACTCTAAAACCACATCAAAATCGCGGACATCTGATGAGTTGAAATGGAAGAAATTCAAAGGGCTGAAAAAACAATAATTAGAAGAGATCAAGAGGATTATTACCGAAATGAGATGAAAAGTTTAAAAGAGAAACAAGATGTGTACCAAAGGAGCAAATTGTTGAGGTTTAATCCGATGATAGATGAAAAAGGAATAATACGTTCAAATAGCAGGATAATAGAAGCAGAATTCCTCACAAAAGAAACTAGATATCTTATAATATTGGGTAAAAAAAGTTGGATATCATGGCTGATTATTAGAAATTATCATATAGATAGACCTCACTACGCCGGAAAATCTCATCTGATGACCGATATATAACAACGATTTTGGATAGTCCGTGCTAGAAAGTTGATAAGAGAATATCAAAGGAGCTGTTTGATATGCAAAAGAAGAAAAAATAAATGAACTGAAAATTTAATGGCACCATTGCCAAAACTGCGGCTTGAGGAGCCTTTAGAATTATTTGGTGTTACAGCGATAGATTACGCTGACTCATTCCTCACCGTACTAAAAAGAGGCATCACACGAGCTTATTTACTTATTTACTTGCCTACAAACGAGAGCTGTTCACCTAGAAATGTCTTATGATTTGGAAACGGAAGCGTTTATACGAGTATTCTTAAGATTTATTAGTCGCTTGGGTAAACCAAGGACTATAATATCCGATAATGGTACCAACTTCGTTGGAGCAGCAAGAGGGATTAAGGACATAGTTATAGATAACAACAAACTCGAGAAGGTGTTACTCGAGAACGAGATCAGATGGGTATTTAATCCTCCTATGGCACCACACTTCGGAGGCATTTTCGAGGCGATGATAAAAGCAGTAAAGAAAGCAATGTCAGTAATAATAAGTAATGCGGATGTGACAGATGAAGAACTGAATACCTTGATTATTAGAGCGGAGTTTTTATGGTTAACTCAAGGCCATTGACTCTTATGATAGAGGATAGTAAAGGATTAAACACTACTTCGAATGGAAAAAGGTAAAGGAGCTACGAACTCACCTGTGGAATAGTTGAATGAAGGAATTGGTCCAAATGTGGTGTTCTAGAGTAAAAATGAACACAACAAAAGAAAGCAATCAAAAAGGGTGATGTTATGTGGATAATAGATAGAAAAAAGGAAATTAAAAAATGGCCATTAACGAGAGTCTTAGAATTGTTGGGCCAGAACACAAATGGCCTTGTAAATTGTTTAAATGAATCGGTAATACACACGCAAATACAACATGCATATTTAAAATCGGACCTATAAAACATCAACTAACCCTGTGTTGGGCCAGCACACAAATAGACTTGAAAATCGTTTAAATGTATCAGTAATACAACACGAAAACCTAGCACCAAGATATTTAAAATATAATACACAACACCAATTAAACATTTTAAAATCTGAGACAATATAAATAAATATAAAATCAAAAACATAAAAAGTAAAATAAAATGAATACAAAATGCATCAAGAACCGCACGAAATTTACATAAAAAATAACATAATAACAAGAAAATTCGACCGTAAAATGACCATTTATATAAAATTAGAAATTAATGAATTAAATGAATAAAAATAAAATATTTTTGGGATGAATAAATTTAATTAAAAATGTTAAAAATAAATTACCAGTTTAAATTAAGAAATAAATAAAAATTTAATTTAGATAACACAAATAATTTCAAAGTCGAATTTTGTTTAATCGCACTAAAACTAACACGCAAGGTTAAGGCCAAATTATAGGTATATATACTGATATGATTTGACAAATATCTAATCTTAATTTTCAGTATTGATTTTAAATCGTATTTTGACACTGGTTGTCAGCAGTTTCATTTTGGATTATTTAATTCGATGTTTTTAATTTGGATGGATTTATGAATTTTTATGGATGTATTCGATTTATTTAGGAAGGATATGGATTTATGGATTTTTATGGATAATTATGAATTTTATGGATATGGATTTTTATGGATGCATTCGATTTATTTGGGAAGTTTAATTCAATGTTTTTAATTTGGATGGTTGAATTTATGAATTTTAATGGAAGTAGCCGGTAATTTAGCTTTGGTTTTAATAAATTATTATGATGCTTAAATTATTTTCTAATTTTCGAAAATTTTCCGGCCCACAGCCAAAGACACATCACAAGATAGTAAAATCATATACAGTATTCAGATTCGTGTAAGTGCGTGGAATACAGCCGATGATCTGTGCCCGTGAAGACCCGGCGTGCGGAACGCAGGGATCGGAACGTCAATATTATTCCGTATAGAAGAAAGGAGGAGTAAGGAAGTGGTCTTTTGGTTACTTCCTCGTTTCTCGAATTCTTTAAAATCGACCTAAATGATTCTAAAATCGGCTCAAAATCTCTAACACCGAGTAGTCCAGTGGGCACTCACTAACTATGAAATGAACATACATAGATCTTAAGGACAAAAAGAGGGAATGGGTAGCGGGGAAAATTGCGAAATCGTTGCAACACTTAAAATGAATAGCCATCGGAAAAAGATTGATCCGAACGACTCAAAATCACGAAAAATAATATTTAAATAAAAATTAAATAAATTATGTCAATTGAAACGGAAAATATGGGCAGAACGCTGCGCAAATTTTTGGGAATAGTTAAAACACTTATCATATAAAACTGTAAAATAAGGGCGGAACGCTGCTCAAATTTTCCGAATCAACTAAAATACTTATAGAATATAGAAAAATAAAAGTGAAATGCGACTCAACGGTTGGTATAAGATTATTATGAAACTGAAAAATAAGGGCAGAATGCTGCTCAAATTTTCCGAATTAATTCAAATACTTATAGAATATAGAAAAATAAAAGTGAAATGCGACTCAACGGTTGGTATAAGATTATTATGAAACTGAAAAATAAGGGCAGAACGCTGCTCAAATTTTCCGAGTTAGTGAAAATACTTTGTCGGAAACGGTAGAATAGGGATGAACCGAAAAATAAAGGCGGTACGCTGCCAAAATTTTCGAACCAACAAAATTACTTTGTCTAAAATTGTAAAATAAGAATGGGTTACGGCTAATGTTGTATATCAATAAAAAATTATTTTATAAAGCTGAGGAATGAGGAAGGATCCCTACTAAAAACTCGATAATAATAATTATAATAATAATAATAATAGTAATAATAATAATAATAATAATAATAATAATAATAATAATAATAATAATAATAATCATAATGATAATAATAATAATAATAATGGTATTTGTAATAATAATGATAATAATTATGATAATAATAATAGTAGTAATAATCATAGTGGTAATAACAATAATTATAATGATAGTTATAGTAACAAAAATAATAATATAGGAAATAGTAGCAACAATTAATAAAGGTAATACATATGATGGCAACAATAATAATGCTAGTAATAATAATGGGAAACATTGTAGTTATAATAGGGATAAGTGTGAAAGATATAATGTGGGTGTATTTAACATAACAAAGGGTGTACAGGCCAAAGAATAATCATCAACATGGACAATAATGAGAAGGACCAAGCAAATGGACATAAAGATAGATGATATGAGAGTATAGGTTAACATTTGACAGAGATATGAGAATAATGGGACCAAAAAATCGAAATCGAGCACAGACCTTCTATCGGTAGCTCGTTGGACCCATGGATCGTTCCGTCAATTATAGCACTAGCCATAGCGCTCACTTTTTGCGGACGATCTACCTACTCGAACACAGTTCCAACGTTGCTTAGCAACGGGTGCCGAGTGGTAAGCAAAGGAAATATTTGTATGGGGTTGTCTGGGTAACAACCATATAGTTTCAAAATATCAAAACCCAGAAACCCACCACCTGCTAAAATACCTGAAAGAAAACAATTAAATATAAAATTATAAAACACAAAAATAAATTAAAATAATAACAAAGTACAACAAGATCCGCACGAAATAAACATAAAAATAACACGAAAACCTAACAATTTGACCGAAATTTGGCAATTTACCAAAAATGCGAAATTCAATGAAAATGGAATAAAAATCGAATAATTTGAATTGGAAACAATTCAATTAAAAAATTCAAAAGAAAAATTGTCAAATTAAATTACAAAATAATAAAATTAAGAATAGAATATACTAGAAAATCACAAGGTCAAATTTTGTTTACTAAATCAAAATTAACACGCAAGGTTAGGGTCGTACAATAGTTATATATACCAATTCATTTTCACATAATTTTTAATCAAATTTTGAATCGAAAAAATCGTTTTTAACCAGTTTGGAAAAACTTGAATTGTCTTAATCAGTTTTTATCTGTGGAAGCCAGAAACTTTAATGTGAGTGAGAGGGTGTTCGAAAACTCTCTCCCCGTCGTGACCTAGCAACCTCAAATAAGCTCTGCTTGGGCATCAGCGTAGGGAGAGAGTTATGATGTATTATGTACGAAAATTATGTTATTAACGATTATTATGATGTATTATACAGCAATAAAAGTATTTAAATGAAATGAATTTTTGCGTCGAAATTTTTCCGGCCCACAGCCGACACATCATGCAAGTTATCAACTTATGACATCCTATCGAACTGTGTAAGTGCGTGTATAATCGCCAATAGTTCGTGCCCATGAAGGCTACGGCGTGAGAACGCAGTAGCTGGAACGTAAAATCATCATTCCGTATAGGGGAAAAGGGCGAAGGGGAAATAGTCTTTTGGCTGTTTCGCCGTCACCAAATTCCCATAAACTCAACCTAAATTATATTCATATACGGCTAAAATCTAAAACATCGAGTAGTCCAGTGGGCACTCATTAATTTGTAATATAAACACAACGCGCCTAAGATCAATTAAAAGGGAAGGTGACGGGGAATTAGAAAATAAAATCGTTGCTATAGTCTTCTAATATTATGTTTTAAATAAGATTAGCTAAAATTAATCCGTGGAAGAAATGTAATTAGTGTAAACCCTCAGAAAAAATTTAACTAAACCCACGAATTTGAAAACTAATGACGTTAAATGAAACAAAAATTCGAATCGTAATAATTCATACTAATAGTTATAAACATAAAGGTCCCCGATAAATGTAAAACAACTCCAAGTTTTGAAATCCACGTAAAATAACAACTTACAATAGTACTCTTTCACAGTTAAATAGCAGTTCAAAAGGTAAATGCAGAAATGTTAACCCACTATGTGAAACCCAGTCAGCACCCCTAATACTTAATAAGCACATAAAATTTTACAACGTGATTTAAATATTTATAGTGATAAAAGCTCGAACTTGTGCGAAGAGCGCCACGATAATCCCAAACACCATCAATACCTAATGGGATAAATAAAAATAATATTGCAAGATACCAACAATGAGTAGATAAAGGCTAGTAAAACATAAGAAATGCCAAACAACTCGCCAACAATTATAACGACATGTGACATAAAACTCCTCGACCAAAACAAATAGTTAAAAACAAATTGTTCCATTTTCCGAAAAATAACAACGAACAACAGCTTCCAAAAATTTATTTAATAAACAGAAGTAAAATAAATTAGCACCAATAATTGAAATACTGTCTTGGAGAATCTTTCACCAAACCTTGGTGCATCAGTAGATCGAACGCTGAAAGACCAAAATTTAATAGTTCATTGGAATTAAATTAACGACGAACACCTATCTTTGAAATGACCCAACGGGAACAACCCAACCGAAAAATGATGAGCAAACCAGTGATAGTTAGATGAAATTGGAATGATAAGGCGAATGAAATCGATAGAATAAATGTCTACTATATACATATATACCTCTACATTTATGCGCAAGTAGATCGATATTTATAAATAAAAATGACTAGAGAAATCATCCGTAACCAAAGATTTCAATGAATTCGCAGATAATCATCGACAATCACATGCAGAATCGTAATGTCAAACACGCACACCTATTCGGGAAAATTATTCTCTAACTAGCGATAATCGGCGTGACCGTTTAACAACACAATTAATCGATCATGGCAATAACACACTAGCCAGTATAAAAGCCGCTGACAAATCGAGACTGACCGTTATTTTCGAAAAATCAAAAATGCATCATCGACCAAATCGAGTAGACGAGAACGCTTCTGCTAGGATTCCGGAGGAAGACATAATTTTGGAGCCATGATTCCACTCTGCAAGTAATAAACTTTGCCTTTTTAATTCGTCTTATTAATCCATACAAGCCTTAGACGGAAACACCGAAATACCCGATCCCAACGCCAAACTCCGAGTTAGAACACATATAGTAGTAATCATTAAAAATAAAATTTTACATAGTTAGAAAATGTGTTTTCTCTTATTTTTTCTTTCGTGAAGACGTATCAAACCTAAAAAGGTAAAAGTTATGAGAGTATATCTTTAGGCCTGAATCCGTTCGGCAGAGAATAATTGATATTGAAATAAATTTCCGATTAGCCTAGGTGACAATCGTAAATTTTCACAGGGATTTCCGACCTTGCTTTGACCTGTTCGCGATGGAGAGATGATCTGAGTGTGGGAACCGTTTAAAGAATCGACAAATGGTGATAATTAGTTTGACGTCGAGACCTAAACCTACGGAATGACGAAACATCCATATTACCATTAATGTATTCCCATGCCGAGAAATCCAACTTCAGGTTATCGTTAAATTAACATTCTAAAATATATTAAAGTAAATCGAATCATTTTGTTAATACTACCGATTAGACAGTAAATTTTTGGTAATAATCATATATCATTGACATGTTACGATTAAATATTTTAGATCTCGACCATTTAGATAATTCACCATAGGAGTCAAATAAAGTGCATGGCATGGACATGTTAGTATTAGATAGGATAATTCTCATTTATTCAGATAATTTTTACTCAAAGTATTATTCAAGTAAGAATTTCATCCTAATATTACGAATGATTAGCATAATGAATAATTCGATATCCTTAATATCATCAATTTAATTAAATAGTAAATAAAATTATATAACCTTTTTAGTAAACGAAATGCGCTGCCTTTGGCAGAAAATAATCTTTAGGAAAATTCCGTATTATTCTCAATGAAATTAATAAAATGGTACTCTCATATATCTATTGTCTAAAAGAAAAAATTTTCAAAACATTAATGCGTTAATAATTAAAGATAACTAGATTAAAACAATGGACTCCAAATCGGTATGTCACGATATTAGTAATTAAAATTTCAGAATCGGGAAAATCCGTATCTTGTGCAGTTCATTGAATTGATTTCTTTAACTCTAAGTAATTACAGTTTGATTTAATTTATTTTTCTTTTACCATCTTGAAAACCAAATTTGTAGAAAATGTTAATCTGGGAAAAATGTATTCTTTGGTTAGAATTTTCCTACAGTATCAAATTTCGTTTTTAAATTGAGATAAAAGGGAAAATAAATTGAAGATTGATTTTCGAAAAGAATAATACCGTCAAACTTGTTGCGTTGATAATAGCGCTAATGATCTCGGATCTCCTCTTCATTGCGGCTGGGTCTGGTAGGTCGACATTCTCCTTACAGAACCTTTACGTTGACCCTCGTAGTAGAAAACAACCTCCTATCAAACTGTGTTTATAGTAATGATAATAGGGATGTAACACGCAAAGTACAACTAAAAGATGACATCACGCCACATGCGTCCGACTGTGTACTGAGTTTTTGAAGAAGGTCAAGTAAATAACTTAGGAAAATAACCAATGAAGCGCACCACAGCATTTACCGACACGCGTCTGAGTAGTTATCGGAAAAATAGATGACCAACCACATTGAATAAATATATTGAAATTGTTTTCGTTTAGACGATTCATGGATCGATGAATCCCGGGTCACCGTACGTTTCCCCGCACATGCGGCAAATCGTTGCCGTCAAGCCATGTGGGATGCGGGATTCACCGTATCCCAGGTCAGAGAATCCAGATTTGGTACCCTGCAACAAACGGAGGAAGTCGAGCTCCCGTTTGTTTCCATAAAGCGGGAACCAGGCCGTAATCCAGCCAGAGAAATCCGCAGTCAAGCTGAGTTCCTCCTCGCTCGTCTTGAAGAACATCAGCGGCAGACTAATATTCAAGTATATCGAGCCAGGTGCTATCTCGATAACGTAAATGACGACATCACAGCGGGTAGGATCGCCAGTACGGACGGATACTCTCCGCCGTACAACACATCATTCAACCTCGACAACGAGAGGTTAAATACTTAATCTATGGCCATCAATGTAGTTTTTCCACGCAGGATCCTTCCCAGTAATATGAGAAGGGATAAAGAGCCAGCCGAAGGACACCGCGAGCATTCTTACGCTTGGACGGCCCCGAAACGGAATACCTATGAGCATCGCCGGGAAACTCATTACGATTAACTGTCGACAATAAAACATTTTGGATGATTATGAGTGCCTTATTTAATTAAACTTTTAAATAAAACATCTTAGTTGACTTTGGGTACTTGTTTAATTAAAATTGTTAATGATGACGCCTATTAGACTCTATAATTAATGATTATGATTAAATAAACTGAGGTGAAATAACACGATCTAATAACACTCTTTTGTAGATATGGAGCCAATTAAAATCCTGCAACAAGAGTTGGACCACGCGCGAAAAATCAAAAAAAGTCTTTATGGACAAATCTTGCAGCTGACAAAGGAGGTGCAACAAATTAAAGCTACTTGAGTAGAGCCGAAGAAAGTAAAAACGCTCTACCAGAAGATAACAGCGGCACAAAAGGGCTGGTCAGAGGAGAAACAACTCAACCAGAACCTGATGACACCAATAAGGGGTCTGGAAGTGACAGTGTCAGCCTGTCAAGAAGGTGCAGCGGTGACGTACCCTCTCGTCTTCGCCCCTGCTCAACTAGCATATAGAGATACGATTTCGGCTCCGAAGACTACCCCAAAGCTCAGCATCCATCGACCGGGGAGAAAGGAACAAGCCAAGCGTCGAGCTGCTCGACCCCTAGGCTAATGTATAATTATTATCCTCGAATGCATGTTTCTTTCATTTGATTGTTTTTCTATTGTTTCGGTGGTCGCTTGAAATAGCACAACGTTAGGACACACGAGAATAAATAACGAAAGTCCAGTAATTAATTTATAGATTGAGTAAGATCAAACAGATAAGGATGGGACCAGAGTGAATAAAGCACACGCAGGCCTTCTAGTGTGTTGGACCCAGCTTGAGGTCGAGCCAGAGTAGTTCCTCTGTGGCGCTCACCTTTGGCGACCTCAAAACCCATGGTTACATTACCAACGTTGCCTAGCAATGGGTAACCACTGGGCGCAGTAAACGTTTACATCTGGGGTCGAGGTTGTCAAAACCATAAACCCCACAGAATTATACCCAGGTAGTAATGGCAAAATAAGAGTGGTGAAAGTAAAGGTAAATGAAAAGGAATTCATACTTCCTTTAACAAAGTTCTTTTCGTTAGAGTTAACTAGGTAAACAGATAATAATCGATTGGGTCAAATCAAAAAAGGGCGAATGTAAAATAGTGAATGTTTAATAAAATGTAAATACTATATAAATTATATAATATAATATATATAAATATATATATATATATATATATATATATATATATATATATATATGTGAAATAAAATAAAAGTAAAATAAAAATTGAGTTTGGTTTGTTATTTTGAAGTTTGGTGTTAATTTTGAAAATCAAACAGATTGGGGTGGTTAATATAACCCACGAAAATAAAGTTTAAAAAGATGGAATAGTTTGAAAGAAAATTTGTAAATTTAAAGAAATAAATATATTAAATGAAATTGGGTGTTTTGAAGAAAATTAATGATAAAGTGAGGTATATTGACCAGAATAATACCCCAGAAGGTCAATTTAATTAATAAGAAGAAAAAGATTGCGTTTAATTGTCCAGAGGTTGAACACGCACCATTCGACAACCTTTCTATTAGAGTTCATACACTCCTCGAGAGCATCTTTTATCCGGTAGTTTGTCGCTGCAACCTTTTTACTTTAGGTACCTTAAACAAGATATGTGTGAACCTTTATCGACGGTGTCGACTCGTCGTGTCAAAATCCCAATCATCAGCCAGGTAAAAGAACTAATGATAAAATTACTATTTGGTTTCTCCAAACTTGGAGTCACGTCATATAACAAATTTATAAACTCACTCTTACTAATTTTATTTAAAATTAGGCTGTCGCCGATTTTGATAACGCATTTGAAGGCGGTTTGAATTAAGTTATTTTGTTGTTATAATTTTTATTTCCTATGCTTTTAGTATTATTTTATTCTCTTCGGGCCATATTCTTAGGAGATGGATTTTGCAATGGACTTCTGGTGTCGCATTTGGTCGAGTTCTCCGCAACAGATAACGGAAACTCAGTTTTCTTCAAAGCAAACCCGCTACCTTCATACGTGATTACAGGTAAGTAGATTTTTAAAGGGTCAAAAAGATCGTTCCTGCCCACTTTAAAATAAACAGGCAGTGCATTGATTAGTAAATAAACAAAATAAAATCGTAACTATATCAGTCACATATGAAGTTGATACGAAGAACGATTAGTACCTAAAAAGATAAATAGTATGGTTTTATAGTTTTCTAAACAAAAGGGTTTATTTAATCGCAGAAATGAAAGCTTTCTAATTGTCTAGTAATCCATTCTATGAAGTTCCGTTCAACCTTTTATAAAATTATACGGTATTATTTCATTTCTAGTGTTTAAAGTTTCTAAGCCTAGTTGTACGCGCTGTCGCAAGCTGGGCGTGAAAGGAATCAGTTTTTTTGCGATGTAAAGTTAAGTTAAGAATCTGTATTGAAAATGTGTTGATCAACTTTGATCCATGATAGAAAGTAAATTTGTTACTGGTCAAGCGCAATTAATCATTAACAAAAAAACGAAAAGCATTTTGACTTCTTGGATTGATTCTGCTTATTCTCTTTCAACTTTGAAATCCAAGGATTAAAACATGGTTTATTTCGGGTAGGAATCTCAATGTAATACTGTCAGTGAATCATCTCCCAGTTACATGAAAATAATGCAATCAAATATTGACAAGAAACTAATTTGATGTTTGTGTCGGAATGTTCCTGCGCTCAATTTCTAGATCCGAACACTGATAGATAATAAAAATCACATTTGGATCAGCTTGTCTTCGATCATCGATTTCAGAACTTCCCGGCACAGGGTATCTTGAGCTCTGTTGGCCCTGCTAAATAGGCAACACGGATTTCTAGTTTTTCGCTAGCCTTTATTTGGTGCGATCACTATTTCAGTAGAACATCACATTGGCTGGGCCATTTGTTACGTGTCTAAACATTTTCTCAAAAAACTGTTTATTTTCTTTTCTCCTCATTTCGATCGTTTTCTGTTCACCGTTATGTCGTTTCCGAATCTTTTCTACAATAGATTTTATCATTTCACTTTTTGAATTTTTAATCATTTTTGGTTTTTCTTATCCAATGTTATTATTTCATTCAGTATTTGTTCCTTGGCTTTTTGGAAGCTTTCTCTTGATTACAACTGTTGGGCTCAGAGCCACAACTTAAACAAAATAAAAATAAACATTAAAGTTAAAGAGCGGAAGTAATGGAAGGAATCACTGCACATAAACATGCACCGCACAAAGATATTAAAAATCAATAAATAACATAATAACTGAAACAAAATAAAATATAACAAAAATTAAATAAAACAAATAATTAATTAAAATTCGAAAATGCCTACAGACACAAAAAGAAAACATAAAGAAATAAAATAAACTGCCAAAACCTTGCAAAATAAGGTTTAGAAAAAACATAGGCAGAAGTGGCGGCCAGAAAATAAATAAAAAGGGCTAAAAATAATATTATAAGAAAATGATGATAAAAATAAAATTCAAATATAATATAAATTATATATCAAAAAATAAAGAAAAATATACAAAAAATAATAAAAATAATTTTAAAATAACAAAATAATCAAAAAGCCCTAAAAATGGCGGAAAATCGCCTATTGGTCGCACACATGCACGAAAATACTATAAATACAGTGATGAATTTCATTAAATCTAATCTTATGCTTTATTGAAAATTCAATTTTGATACTACAGTTTCAACGAATTAAGTAAGGAACTTTTCATTGTAAATTTGTGTAATTAATTTTCATTCTCATGATACATTTTATTCAAATTAAACTTTTCGATGTTATGTCTCATTTCGTTACTAACATCTATATCTATATATGTATATCTATACGTTCGGACCCTGTAAAATCATATTTTATAATGTATAGAAATAGATGGTTTATGGGACCGACCGTGTGCCGGCTAGTGGGTGAAAACCCTTAGTTGAGCTCGTGGGTCATGCCTCGTGAACCCCTTGGCAGTTCGCAGTCGGTTCCGGCTTTGTGCACGGGACCGCTACGCAGGGCGCCATTGTATACTCGAAGCGGCTGCTGAAAATGTGGCCGGAGCGAGTCGTTTAAAATCACGGGAAGAGCGGAAGACTTTAGTTAAGGGAAAGCTAAGGCGGATTATGCTTTGATCTAAAACATTTTTTCAAGTATTCCGAACGAAACTGTGCAAATAGAACTGGGCAGCAAGGATAGAATATAAGTCGAAAATGATGAAAAATGTTTTTGTGCAAATAGCTATTAAATCAATAAATTAAACGATAGTAGAACAATTTATTTCAAATGACAAAATGACAATTACTTTGCCGATAAATGCTCCACAGGAGAGCAGCACGATTGACTATTCCAATTTTTTTTCTGAAAATAGACTAAAGAAAATCCGCGAACGAAATGTCGTTTTGAATAAGAAATCCACCAACATCTTATAGCTAAGACATCCACCGTGAATATAGGCAGGTGACTCGGTGAATGATTTAGGAAATCCATATCTAGTAGGGCGAGTAAATGTAAATCATAATGTAAAAAGAAAAATCCAAAAACACACAAATACATAATAATCCATTCACGGTCTATTAGACCGTCACCATATGAAAATTGTTCAATAACTGCACTGATCCGTGCAAAACTTTTGTAGGCCTTGTGACTTGTGTTTCAAAAATCAATAAACATTATAAGTTACATTAATCTAAACGGAAATTTTTGTTTTTGTCGTTTAGATTTAATTCGTTTGCAGTATTAGGACCCATCGCAGAAAGACGTAAGTTTTCATATTCTTAGTATAACATTTTATATAAACTAACCTCAAATCTAACTCATAACTTTCCCGTCTGTAAATTAATATCCAATATCAATGTTACCAACAAACGCGATAAATTACCATTAACGTTTAAGCGGGGAAACTGCGGATTTCTATTCTAGTCCGCAGGAATCGTAAAAATTGTAGGTTGTCAATAAAATAATTTTTGAAGACTATAAACCATCTGTAAGTAACAGTAGGAAGCATGGAACCACACTGTATTATTAAATAATAATCTTAACCTAGAAATCTGTAATTTGTCATTAAATCTTGTAAAATTGTTAGCAGCTAATAACAGAAATCTTAAAACTGCGCTGTATTCCAAATTAATAACCTTAACTTGAAAAAATAGCAATTTGTCATTAAATATTATAAATCATTAGTAGGTAATAACAGAAATTTTAGAATTACGCTATTTTCCAAATTAATCAACTTAACTTGAAAAAAAACGGTAAATTGTCGTGAAATATTATTAATTATTAATAACTAATGACCGAAACCTTAAAACTACCCCTCCATAATTGATAGCTCAGTTTATAAACAATTAAACCACCACCTTTTAATTCGAAATATTAATTATACTATTAAACCCATAATTATGTAGTATCTTGAAATTTAGTTATATAAATAATTTAATAGTGGTGTTAAGTGTAAAATTTTATTATATAAATAATTGATAATGGTATCGTGGTTTTGTTCTTAAGCTCCATTAGATAATTAACGATGATTATGTTACCTAGTAAATCTTATCTTAGGAATAAATTAATAAAAGTATCGTGTTTTAAAATTCACTACCCAAATAAATGGTCGGGATTCACCCCAAGCGTTAGCATACAAACAAAGTAATAGTCCCGGCATACACAAAAGATATCATACGACTTCGCCTAATCCACTATGGTAGAACGGAATTTACCGTCCCGGTCATATATACAAGTTGGGAGTCGGGGTCATAGTTAATGGGAAAACAAACCCAAATTGCCGCCGATACTCCATTCCTCAGCATCACTCAAACTCTGTTTTATTTTTTTTTACTTCCTCTTATTTATTATCTTGGTTAAATTTTCCTCCTTTTCTACCAGTATGACAAACAATGACAACGCTATCAACTCAATGAGGATCCCTCGCCTGCCCCCTTCAATCGTGGCAATCCACCACAAATATGAAGATCTCAAAATTCAACACAGAGACCTCCAGATGAAACATAAAAGGGTAAAAGGGACCTGGGCTCCACCAGAAGTCGTCAGGGAGCTCAGGCAGAAAATCTCTCGACTTACCCCGGCGCGTGACGAACTAATCGTCGAGTCACGCGCCCAGCGTCTACGTGGCGCTGCGACAAGCCTTCTCGGACACCGAACTCCGAATCCGGGTCCCCGGGAATATTCGTGCAGAGCAACTCGATATCGTCCCGGCTCATCACCTCCCCAATGTTGAAGATCTCACCAATCCGATAATTAATGTCCCTACATCAAGCGCGAATTCGACGCGAGCACCACCTTCGGTGCCAGTAGAAACCCGGGCGAACTCCTCCGCCTCTACGGCCCGTCATCGGCCGAATAGAAACAAGAGGCGTCGGGATCGACGCCGACAAGAAGAAGCACGTCTCCGTGAAACTCGGCCAATGGAAGGGGTGTACCAAATAGACGACTTGCCACCCCCCTACCAAGAGTTCGAGATCTCAGAACTTGATCCGGACATCTGCTACGCTCCACGGATTTTGTTCTCCTCTCCCCCAGAGTCTATCCACATTAACTTAGTGGACGAGGAGAACGAACCGCCTCAACTGATTCGGTCTCTAAATGACCTCGAACTAAACTTGGAGGAAATCGCCATCCTCACGGGGGAGGTTCCCAATATCGGCCCCCGAGGCGAAATTGCAGGGCCATCTTCGCGAAGGGACGAAGATTTTCGAGGCGACCCCACGCCATATCGACCACCCAAGGGGAGATGCCTCCCAACCGACATGGATGCAGAGGAGAATTAAGGCATCCATTCGATTTTCCTGACTATTCGCATTATTTTTATCATATTGGTTGATCCAACATTTGCTAACATTAATATAGTTTATTTCATTTTTTGTTGTCTCTTGATATTTAGTTTTTCATTAAAAATTGTTTTGATTTGGTTTTTAGTTAATATTGTTAAAGATTTTTTTTTGTTCCATCGCTCGAAAAATGGAGTATTGGAGGCGAGGGAAGTTATAGGCGCTCGCAGATACAGGAATAATGTTTTTTCGTGGTTTCCGCACTGGAATTAAGCGTAATTATGGAAATTAAAAGGGTTTTGGAAATGGGAGCGTAAGTCCTTCTATCGGCAGCTATAATCCGGGAAAGACGAAGGTCCTTCGGGGAGTAGTGCTAGTGATGGCGCTCACCTGCTCGAATGGCATTCGGCTATTGTACACAATTCCAACGTGATTCCGGTCACGGGTGTATGATAGTGATTAAATTATGTGGCGTACGGAGGAGTTACCCCCTAGTGATGGTAAGTGACAGTACAGGGTTAAGCTGACTCAAGGGTCTGGTATTCAACACTCCCCTACGACCAACACAACATTTCTTGAACCATTACGTCTTGCGATTTCATGTCAGCTTTTAAGCCATTTATTTATATATAATAGCAATAATAGTCGACATGCACACACTGAAGATCACATTTGTATTATATAGCATGATCTACACCCAGAAATTCAAATATTTCTACAGTCGAACTAAACTTACTATCGTAAATTCTGCGTCACCAAGACCAAGGCGCATGGATTTACGTACAATGTGGAATTCATGATTAATCTATTGCTACAACCATCTTCCATATGAGATTATTCGATCAGAGTTTATTTTTTCTTTTATTGTACAACAGCGATTAAATCTAAGTTCGTTTTGCAAGGGCAACCCAAGTGAATCATTCAGAAAATCCAGTAGCCAAGGGGTCCACTGTCAAACTGATATTTTTTTTCATGAGTGAATTATTGCGGAAACAAGTCTCAGAATTTTCAAATTGTTTAAAATTCAATTTAACCCATATATCGTTTAAATGTCACATTATGTTTTCATAAATCAAATATCGAAATTACCCATTACAACACAAAATAGCATTACCCTGTTCCTGAAATATCCGTTTGACAGTAAAAATAAAAACAAAGAATATTTAACAAAGTAAAATTACATAACACTTGTAGATAATTACAGAACAAAAAATCAATAAAGACAAATTTCTAATTCTATAATTACGACACAGTAACTAAAGACATTATGCAGGGAGACTGATCAAGGTTCCCTGTTTATCGGGCAAGTAGACAATGTTTTTATTTTTTGACAATAAGCGCGCAATTTCTTCAGAGGTTTGAATTCTTTGCAGTTCGATAAATCCTTCGCCGCATTGATTGAATGACTTGGCGAGCAAATTGGCAGCTTGTGAGTCACCTTCAGCACTAATAATAGCTGCTAGTTTCTCTTGCTCAGCCTTTTCAACCAAAAATCTCGCCCTTTCTGCTTCTTGCTGAGCGACTTGTTTCAATTCGACGGCATCGGAAAATTCAGTTCCAAAAGTCAAATGAGTCTAAATTGATATGATACACTCGAAATATCCATAAAACAATTTATACCAATGAAATATCATCAAGCATTAATCCAAAATTAGAAGCCCTAGATGTGAGCATTTCATTAACTTTATTACTAACTAATTCTCTCTGAGTGATTAAGTCACTGGCATCAAATTGAGCAACAACTGTTTTCAAAACTTCATATGTTATCGATGGAAGAACTCTTTCTTCAAAATCTAAACCTAAATTTGTGTAGATTTTTGGTAACATTTCAGCTTTAGGTTTATACAAAATTCTAAGAGTTATGTTTACTTTCTGTAAATCTAAAAAACATTAGTAATAATAATTTATTACTTAATCACATATAAACAACCCTTGGAACCAGTATTAACTGGAACATTTCTTGGGCGAGTTCGAATGTCATAAATAATTGGCTTTTGTATCCATGGGATCAGGAAATGTGTACCTTCGCCAATAACATCTGGTCGAACACCGCTAATACGATCAAAAATAACAGCTCTATGACCACCGGGAACTAAAAAAAGTTAAATAATACTAACCATTTAAAGAATTTACCAGTATATAATGCTGAACTAGCGACACCCCCGGCAACAGCAACTGCAACACCAAATTTTGCTAATAAATCAAAGACTGCCATATATCACGGTTTATAATTTCAAACAATGAGCCAATTTAGTTCATTTAAAGAAACTAACATAATTCATTAAAAAATAAAAATGCCTTTAATTTATTATATTAAAATATTATAAAAATATGTAGCAAAATATATTTCATAAAACAGAAATTTTCATTTCTTATTAAAAAGTTATTAATTTTTCTTTAGATGTACGGATCTGTATATACATCTGTATAAAATTGACTTAAAATAAACCAATCACATCAAGGCTATTTTTATGAACTATTAATCAACACTATACTGAATTGCTCATTAATTATCATAAATTTTTGATGGAAACTACTGAGTACGAAGAAGGATATTTTAAACTAAAAAAATCTAACGAAGAATTAGTAACTTTGCTTAATAAAGGTTTGAATGATATTTAATATTTTATAAATAACATTTTTTATTCAGTTATAAATGATTTAAAACTTTTAAAAATATCTCAAAAAGCAGAAAAAGAAAAAGTTAGTAGATTATATTATTGTATAAAATTTTATGTAACTATGTTTATATATTATTTATGATTTTTTAAATAAATCGCATTAATATAATTATTAATGTTGAAACGCTAAATTTTGCTAATCTTTGGCAGTTGGTGAATTTAGTTTAAACAAATGAATAGCTAGAACCTAATTACAATTAAATCAATAAATAATTTGACGTAGTTATAAATAATATATCCAAATTTGCCGTTATTATGGAGTTTTATGTTCAACTATGATTTGGAAATGTTTTGTTTATATTTCTTAATTATTAAAAAAGTTCTGATGCAATGATGGGGACAAATTTCAATTGGTTTATTACATCATTGAATACTAGCTATTTGGATGATTCATGCAGGGTTGGGTAAGGACTATGTAACAAAAGAAACAATCAGTGTCGCGTCTATCGAAAACTGGACAATAGATTCAAACATTTTTTTCGGGCTTTTAAACTTGAAGACTGAAGAATCTTAGACTTATGATGCGCTTTCAATGTAAAATCCACGAAATTGATCTTGAAGCAGTTTTTATACTCGTTATTCGTTGCCAGTAATTAACCCAAATGTGATTGAAGACAGTTTTAAATAACAATAATATACATGTAGGTGAATTGAAAAAATATGGTACATATCTAAAGTAAGTAAGTCATAAAGTCAAAATTCAAAAAATGTTATTTTTCATTATTTTTATAAATTTTATTCGTAAACAATTTTAGGCGTAAACGCGCCACTGTAAAATATTAAAAAACGGAATGGGATTCATAATAATGTTTGCTTTATAAGCGACGTTCTTATTATGTTACTAAACTACTAGTAAAGCGATATTGATATCAAATAAGGCGGCTTACGAATTTTAAGTATTTCAGCCCCACCATACACACTCCTTATACTGTAATATAGCGGTTTCCAATCTGTGAGGAGCGCTAGACTATTTCAAAGGGGGCGCACCTAAATAAACGCCCTCAGCGTTCCGTGACAAACGCCAGGCATGCGTTGCCAGAAAGTCTTTTGTCTCAAAATGTTGTTCGCGCAACATTATCCTCTCAGCGAATTCTAATACCATTTGTAACATCATACTTATATGAAACCGGTTTTTCCACAATAGTTGTTTTGGAAGACGAAGTATCGATTACGCTTTGTGATTGAAAAGGAACTAATAACAGTGGTATCTACAATAATACCACGGTCTGAGCAAATATTTGCTATAAAACAACCTCATTCATTACATAATTAAAATATAATTATGCTTTATTAATGTTTACACGTATTCTAGTTTTTGTATTGCTATAAATAACATTTTTTTAATTAAGCGAACGGTTTTCTATTGCAACTCGTAATTCACGTTTTATATGCGTATAATAGTTGTCACAATCTTCCATTGATATACTATTCCATCACTCTTAAAGTGCCACAATAAGATCTTCTACACTAGCACAATTAGCTCTTCTAACAACATTGTTCCTTTTGGAAAATGATTCCTCAATGGTATTTAATGAAGGGGAATACGGTGGTAAATAAATCACTCTGTGCCAATTCGCTTCCAACAAGGTTCTTATCGATGAGCATTTATGAAATGCCACGTTATCCATAATGATAACGCAATTATCAAGATTTCTTTCTTGTAAATATTCAAAGATTGCATTAAGATAATTTGGAAATTCAATTTCATTAAATGATCTGTTACTTTTTTAAATAACATTCCGCACCTTGTCATAGCACAGCAAACATCAATATACACAGATCTGACGTTTGTGACCATTGTTAATGGGGTTGATGTTACTGGTGCTCTTCAGTGTTTAATTATATGAATTTTGTTCTGTGAAAAGTTTTTCCCGAGGTTCAAAGATTTTCCACATAAACTATTCTCGTTGCGAGAACATCTTCATTGTTCCTTCTTTGAGGAATTTGCTTAATAAACTTCAATGAATAATGAAGATCTTTAAGGTACCTGTGAATTGTGGGATTAGAAATGTTAATGCCAAGGCTATCCAAAACAGTAGCACCGAGAAAGTACAGTAGCTGTCTACAAAATTTCTTGTAAATACTTTTACTTTCTTATTTACTTTACTATGCCTCAATCCACCTCTTGGAAAAGCAGCAGTTCTTCCGGTCTTTTTAAAAATATCAATGATACTATATATAGTGCTACTTTGTAAATTTTCATATGCTGCTATTGAAAACACTGATTGACCATTATTATATACATGTATAATCCGCGATCTATGCCTTGAATCAATTTTATTATACGGTTGCCTTCTGTTTCTCTTTGTCTTCCTCCTGGTAAATTATGTCTTTTCCCGCTTGGTTTCCAAATTAGATTGAAAATCAAAATTTTCATTATTCTTAAGTGCTTGATCCGATCCACATTGTTTTGAAATCTCATAACAGGGAAAAATACAATTCAAATTATTTACGAAATTTGCATTTCAAAAAATAAATTATATGGCGGATTAAAATTTATTTTCGAAATCGAACTTTCAAATTACGAAATTAGCCCGAAAACCCTGTAAATAAATTACAATAGCAGTTGAGGCAGCGCAAAAATATTTTTATAAAAAAAGGGGGGGGGCGCAAGTTCAAAAAGTTTAGAAACCGCTGTTGTAATGTATTTGATGTACTACAAAACAATATGAATAGAGGTTTTAAACAAGAAAATATTAATTTATTACGTAATAATAATTTTACAAAAAATAGAAAAGTGTAGAAATTAATTCAAAAGATTGATAAAAATTAATACTTTTTGGGGAAACGGATATGAGCAGGTGGAAAATGACGAGACAATTACGAATATATTAATGTACAACCAATTTTGGGCACCTAGACCAAATTATTTAAAAAATACAAACTAAGTAATTAGTTAATTGCTAAAAACAAATAAATTAAATTTGGAGTGAAATTCCAGAGCTTTACAGGAGAAATATCACCCTGTTAAGCTAGACTAAAAATAAGAATATTAGTTAATATTCTTCAGGCTATGCAATTCAATTTGGAATCAATGAAAAAGGAGAGATTCCTATAAAATAAATTAGAAATTTAATAAACTATATTAATGGTAGACGAATAAAAGCGAATAGAAATTTGAGAATTTAAAGTGTGTTAGGCAAAAAGGGTACTGAGAGGGAAGAAAAGGTTTTTATAGAAGTATAATCAAATTCGCTTATTATGCTTTAGATAGTATTCTACATGATTACCTGCCATTATTATCAAGCAAAATTCTGGTAAAA
Organism: Schmidtea mediterranea; assembly: GCA_022537955.1. NCBI lineage: Eukaryota > Metazoa > Platyhelminthes > Tricladida > Dugesiidae > Schmidtea > Schmidtea mediterranea. The sequence goes on from CM039679.1 coordinate 132,901,739, forward strand.
TTATGAACGATCGTGTTGTGATAATAATAAAAAATTATTGTGTTGTGTTATTATTCAGATCACGAATACTTGAGTTTTGTCTGTCGAACAATAATTCACATCTTAACAATATAGTTTTTGACCTTTTAACAAGGTCCGCTACATAATTTAGAAAACACCAAATATATAAATAATTGGGTTACTAAAATTATACTGAAGATGCAAAAATACTAAATTTGAAGAAAAATAAAGAAATAAGTCACTCCGTATAAAATAAATTAATTATATAATTTAAGGTGTCATCAGACATTCATATAATGCCCCTAAAAATATACAACTAAACAAAATTCGAGATAATTATTTAAAATAAATCAAAAAGGTAAAAACGTTTAACAAAATGATATGGTTATGAATTAAATTTCTTTTAAAATGCTATAGGTTAATTTGTACGTCTTTAGTAAGCTATGGAAGGGAAAATTGCACCATAATTGATAATATTATTAAAATATTTTAAAAATTTTAACCCTTGTTATTTACGATTTCGTTTTTTTCATTCTTTCAGATTAATAAGCAATTTTTTATTTGCAATTTAACAGATTGATCTGAAAGATTGAAGGTAAACGGAATAATTCATAGTTTTTATTGAAAACAAATTCTCACATAGAGTGAATAATTAAACACAAATTTACTTTACAGGTCTATGAGAGTAAATAAATTGTAGATGAGTGTAGTAATCATTAACCAAGAATATTAAAAAAAATTCTATCAAAATATAATAAACTCAACAGAAAAAGTATAATACATTTTAATGGGAAATATACAATTCAAGAAAGTTTATCAATTATTGGCATTACATAAACCCTTATTTACACCAGGAGGGTAAAAAATGATAAACTGAAAGAAAACACGGTATGTTGACAAAAAATATAAACTTAATAAAAATTGGACACGTGAATAATAAATAATATATATAAAACTAATAAGTTGGTTTTTAATAAACCAAAGATGTAGAAAATTATGAAAATTCAGCGATTTTTTCTGAACCACCGACGTTATGCACTACGTAATTCGAAGAAAATTTAGACGCAAAGTGCAAGTTTCTGTAAGTTACATTTTAAATTTATAACTACTTTAAGTTTTAATTTCGCTTATAGAGGCAATAATAAAGACACACACACATATATCTATATATATATATAGCCATCAATTAAAGTCAAAGCTGAATGTTTTAAAAAAAATCTAAATTAGTTAAGTTGTGATTGAAATTGAGTGCAGTCATGCTAGTTCTATTAATATAAATATTAAAAAGTTGATAATATACTATATGAGAATGTAATTTAATTAATTAATTAGAGTTATTTTATAGTTAAATTAATTATTATTTTTAACAATCAAATAAATAACAAATTAATTTAAGATTGTGTGAGTGTATGCTGTTGTTTGATACAGTTTGTTGAATTCCTTATTTATACATTACTGCATTGAAAGATTTTTTTCGGAAGTTTTTGTTTTAATAATATACAAGATTATTATTTTTTGAATTAATAAAATTTTATAATTAATTTATCTTTCTCTATGGATACAATCATTACCAAAGCAATGTAGCTAATGTGTTTGTTTCTTCAAAAAAGCATTTTGATATAACATTTTATAATAATATTGTTGGGTTATTATTATTGAAAATCGGTTGCTCTGACTCCTCGTGTCCTTTTCAAATCAAATAAGTAAATCCAACACAGAATAATTTTATTTGCACTTTACCACGGTTACAACTCAATCCGATTTATTTCAATGTTTTGTAATTACTATTTGTGATTTATTTGCACCCTTCAACCACCGAATAAATTTGATTATCTTAAGTTAGGTTATTCAATGGATAATCACCTTTTCTGATAGATAGCTTTTGATTTTACTTGGGTTTAGATTCTTTTACTGACCTGACTAGACTACTCGTTTGCTTCGACCACTGGCCATTTCGTGTTTTCCCTTTTTCTTTTATACTCCTGCTCAGACTGTTTTCAGACAATTGTCAACAACATTTGCTGCCATACTAAATTATTAAAAATAATTACTTCCCCACAGACCACCTTAGCGAACCATTGTGAACAACGTTTGCTACCTTACTACATTAGAAAATAATTATTTCCCCATAGATCAGTGGTGCCCATTTAATATTGTTTAGGACAATTTACCATTTTCTATTGTTTTGTTTACACGTCAGGTTTTTCTCATCTCTCGAGTTTCCCATTGCCTTGGACTTCCCATTAGTAATTAATTTTTTTAAAATTAATTTGTTTTTTGTCCTTTTTTATTTTCTAGGGGCCCTCACTAAATTTTTATTATTATTTCTGGACTTGTCTCTCGATTTGGCGTTCAACCATATCAATTTTCCCCGATCAATACTACTTTTGAATTTTTGTAAATTTTTTAATTAATGTTACACTTTTACCATTTTGGTGTTTTATTGATTTTACCATACTTTTTCGTAATAGCCCAACAATATGTAAATATTTTTACAATTAATAAAAACTGTTTTCATGAAAGAAAAATATTTTTTCTTAATGCTTTTTAGCCTCACAGCTAAAACAGGACAAAAGTGTTTTGTATAGTACTGCGTTTTACTATTAATATCAATATTTCTATTTCTCTAATGTTTTAAAATCTTAAATACGGCATAATTGTAATATTTAATACTTGCACATCATATTTTATTCGAATTTTTTTTTGAAAAATGTGCACGTAAGAAGCATAACATGCAAAGGATTCATCCCTTAATCTTGACCTTATTTTTGTACAAAATCGACGAGAAGCTGAAAAGCTTCGTTCGCTCTCCACATATGCCACTACTTTAGTTAAAAACAAATATTTTATATTTGAATAAACAAAAAGAATCTAAGATTTATAGATAATAAGCTGACGTGAATCCAGTGTAACCAATTTATTAAAATAACTAATGATAACTGAAAGAACAATTCACTCAATTAGAAATGGAATAAAACATAACTGCCGCTTCTGACTGATTCTCATAAAGAAATACTGTATCTGTATATCCAATATGGCATCGTTGTATTTTCCGTCCAATAATCATGATGCGAGGAAGAGAGAACACACCAGCCATACAGAAAAAAAGAAATACATACATACCTAGATTCAGAGCGAGAGAATATTTCAAAATAGGAAAAAAACCAATGATGTTGAATTCGTTGTAGGAAAAATAAGTTTAAATTATTACAGAGGGAGCATTTTTATCTTTAAATTTGAAAATAAAAATTATATATATATATATATATATATGCATACTAATTTAGATATTAACAGTTGTAATTCCGATATTGCAAAAATATTGCCGAATCTCGGAATACCAAGATTTCGGATTTCGATATTGCAATCTCCTAAAATAAAAAATATGATATAAAAATACCATTAAATAAAATCTTACAACTTTATTTTTTTAACCCAGAAATAAAATTTATTTATTGTATTATCAATGGAACTGCGTATAATATATTTAGATAGGTATAAGTTATTTCGTATTAAATAAAAAGCCAATCGATTATAATTTTTATTTGTGTATTTAGATTTAACTTTTAAACAAAAACAAAATATTTAATAAATTTTAAAAATCTCTAAAAACCTAATTACACTACGCATGTAAGTAAAGTTTCAAGCGAATTGATATGGTGGAAATGGGTCAAAATTTGATTATAAAATTTTGATTCTAACTGATAAACAAGCGACATTAATTTTGTAAAAATATAATTAAAATCACCTTTTCAACTTAAGTATCCAAAATCAAAACATACTTTTCTAGACCCACTGGCAGACGCGAGACAGAACCACCACTGGGAATGCATTATTTAATGAAAACCCTTGGGCCATCAACTGAAGCCCTGGCTGTGTTGTCAATAAGGTGACACGCTATAAACTATAAGAGCATCCAAATTTTAAAACAAAATTAAATTTATTCTCCAAGGAGTAATAATTAATAAGTATTATTTAACTTTAGAGAGAAAGAAGTGGAATTAAAATGAGCAAAATTAATTTCTAAGTTAAAGATATTTTTAAATTTTAATTGTATCTCAAAGCTAAATTTATATTGTTTATGAAGTTTAAAGGTTATGAATTAAAATAATAGTCTTTTATTTTGATAACATATGAAAGGCTTATTATAATATATCTATATAAATATTTAATAAAATAATAACAAAATATGACAAAGATTTCAATAACAATGAACACCATTTGCAATTAATCTTCTTTGCGATATATTTTGACTGATTAATTGTGATTTTCGGTATAAATAAAAGATGTATTTATTCAATTAACAATGATCATATAATCGAGTATATTAAATGAAATCAATCCAAATAACAACCAATCAAAATCACAACCAATTACTTAAAAACCTTTAGCATATGCTGAGAGCATTTTGAACACTTATTTTTGAAATGTTAGGCAGCCTCTGCACCTTAGTTCAAGAACTTTGCCGATCTAGTGGAATCAGTAATATTTGTGAGCATCATAAATTTTCTAAAATGAAAATTCAAATAACTGATTTTAAAACTTTAGTGTTTATTGTAAAAGAGTTCTTTGTGAGATATTCACTATAAGGTATCATAAAATATTTCTATTGAATAAAGCGGAACATACATAAAGAACGCTATAATTTACATGAGAGTGGAATGTCGTAAAATATATAAATTAATGATCAGAGATCAAAATGTATATTTTTAGAACCATCAGAAAAAATTTGAAAATAAGATCTTTAATTTTAAAAAGAAAATTCGATATTTACATTATCAAATTATGATAATTCTTAATTATTTTAACAAATTTTTTTCGAGCAAAAATTTTTTATATTAAAAATTTGGTTGGAAAAACTGATTGCGTTCTAAAGAGAAAAGATGACCCTTTAAGAGAAACTCACATGAGAAAATTTAAATTTATATTTCCAAGGATTAATGATGAATTCTATCAACATCACAATGTTTCTCAGTAATATTAATCTACATTTTTATTGGTTTTAAAAATTGTAAATTTGTTACCAATTATTATAATGTAAATATTTACGTGCGAGTATTGTAGTCAGTCAGCTGGGCCCCCACGTCACAATAAAAAAATGAATTAGTTTTTAAGAAAAGTTAATTAGAAAATATTACCGAAACACTATCAGTCGATATCGATTATAAAGCCCTGAGCACCCTATGCAAAAAAAAATTTTCCGCCCTTTTTATATAACTTAAAAATTAAGTGTATATACATGAAAGTTAATTTAGACTGAACGGAAATTTTAGACTAAAGATATTCGCAAATTATTTCAAAGGTATAAAACGTTTTATTTTATACTCTTATAAAAATAAAAGCACTAAAAAATTATATAGTTCTTGAACAATATGGAAGAAGTATATTGTTTCAACATTTATTTTAGCGGTATCAGCGACGGATAAATTTAATGAAATGAAAAAAGTTTAAATTTAAAATATGCTTTTGCTGACTATTATTTTTTCCTTTCATTTTCGCGTCATTATCATATCCTCGTCCTCGGATTTTTTTAATATTCAAATCAAGTTCTTTTAATTTATCCACAATATTTGTCAATAAACCTATTCCTGTAGAATCAGCTACTGGTAAAAATCCCAGAAAATGTTCCTCTATAGAAACTATATTTTTCTCATCCTTATGCACAAATTTAATGATTATTGTCAACTTTTCAGTATGTCTTGCACCAGGAGTACATTCTAATAAAATTGAATTATACTTTGCAGTTTTAATCATTTCGACAATGTTGTTCACAATTTTTTGTTTGAAATCAGACACATTTCAAAAATCTCATTTCTCTTTCACGGCAAAGAGCTGAAATCACGTACCCTTGATCTTCTTCATCTTTGTCTTTACTTGAAAAACTTTTAAATTGAGCACCAAAATTTCCGAGTCTTAGTGTTTGCTGACTGTCTTGGAATTGGAATTACTATTAGATCCATAGTTGAGGCTGGATATTTTGGGATTGTCGAGTTAGGGTTCTAATTTCAAAATTAAATTATTATTTTCCACTTGCGGCCCGTGTGGGTTGCAAGTTGGTAATTCCAGGAGATAAGGAGTGATAAAATTGATTGAGAATGTTTTTTATGAATATTCTTGATAGACTGAATGGAAGAAACGAGTATTCGAGCCAAGGAAAAAACGGAAAATTGATGGATGAAATTCGACGAAATTCTTATATTATTATACGGTATAAACATCCATGTAGGGTAAAATTTATACCCTATATGGAAAAAGAAAAATTCAATTAATTATTTAAAAAATAAAATTGTAATTACATCATATGAAAGCAAATAATTAATTATGTTTTGACTTAATTTCTCCAAAATGTCTACAAGTTTAAATCTCTGCCGATTTATATGTCGCCGGTAACCCGGTCCATATTTCATAGCCGCGTAGATTGTAGTGGTCCAGATTTTACAATACACAATTTCCAGAAATTGAATAAATAAGCCATGATCTAAGCACAATATTACCTTCGACGACTGTTTTGAAAAATATATTTCATGCGCAAATATTTAAAGTGTGAGTTAAGAAAACGGAAATGGAAAATATAAAATTCTTCAAATAGAAAAACGAAAGGCTCCTTTTTAGATTGGTGACATAATGCAGTGCATAGTCTGCATATCATGTTGAGCAGGACCTGCTAGTAGTCAACTTTGAATAAATATATGAAAATAAATAAGTTTATTGCTATACTTGTAAAATTTTTAATCTTTCTAATACTAAATTTATAATCGGTTACAATGACGGAAAAAATATTAATTGCCCAATAAAAGAATATTTTTCTTCAAAATTGATGTTTAAAGAAATATTGCTAAAAACTGAACATATCCGAATTTATTAAACAAATTGAAACCGAATTTGGAAAATAAACAAGATTATATTCTAAAAATAAAAAATAATTACTTAAAAAACAACTATATTTTAATAAGGACCCATAATTATTAAATAACTCAAGTTGATTTGTGCTAATTGTTCGTCTAAGAACACATTGTGACACCTGGACAAGTATTTCTGAAGTTATATTGCTTTTACATTTACAACATGAACTGAAAAATTGCATTAAATCTAACATAGCTGGCTCACGCCATTGGTCATATTGTACAATCCGCTTATCAATTTGAGTTAAAGTCGGAGCTTTAATAGACATAGTTTGATCTCAAACTAAACATTTATATTCACAAATCCAACTCTAAAAGAATCTTTTTCCAAATTCGAATCATAGAGTTCAGTATTATCCAGATATTTAGAAACAAGCCAATTAATTCTAATATATTTATTAAATTCAAATCATAGAAAAATCCAATTCATGTTTTTCAAAAGTTCCAAATAATTCGAAAAATCTCATGAAACCACGCAAATATACAAAACAAATAATTCCACCAAAATTCGAATAATACAAATTAATTCCACAATTCGACAATATACACAATTATTAAAACAATGGCCAAAATGTTAAAAAGAAATCTATCTCTTGCCTCGCATCTGTGTGCGCAATCAAGACAAAACCAAAAACAACTATCGCGCACAAAGACGCAATAATCGAAATTGAACACCTCCGGTCCCTTAAATTTTAAATTCTCTCTTGACAAATTATCATTATTTAGGCTTTTTAATGTCATCTTCATACATTCCTGGGTCAGTTGATTAATATTACGACCTGAAATATAAATGAAATAAATTTGTCATATGATTTTTTATGATCTCACTTAATTTAATTGAAATCAAACATTGAAATAAACAATGTAATCCATTAATGGGATGGTTGTATTTCTCACAAAAACTAACAAATGGCGAATTTATGACCTCATGCAACAAAAAATACAACTCTAATGACTCAAACAGCGCTGACATCTTGTTTTTGAGTCATTTGGGATGTGAATCGTATCGGTTAATCTTAAAGTCAATTTTTCATGATGAACTAACTATATGTCGCTAGGTATAAATGGGTTAAGTAAATATAGGTTTCATTTAAACAAAGTATTTCAAACATAATTAAACTGGTCACCAATAGTCGTCAGTTCTCTAAAATTGCTCTTTAACACTAGAAGCACGGATGTGTCAAAATTGGCACGTGGTCTAATTTTCTTCATAACTAAAAATCATTTCACAAAGAATTTGTATGAAAATTATTTATCTCAAGCGCTCATTCAGATGAATATGAAATAGTTCATTTATTCTTATTGATATAAGCAATATAACAATTCTACCTATAACTACGGATGTCAGATTTGACACAACGGTTAAATTGAAAAAAATTGAGCGTCTCTACTATTGTGAATGCGTGTGTGTAGTATTGAATTAGGCACAGTTCGCATGAAATAATTGTTATTGGCTGCTGTGAGGAGTTAGAACGTCTCTACTATCTGAATGCGCGTGTGTTATATTGCATTACACACAGTACATATGAAATAATTGTTATTGGATGCTGTGTGAAGTTTGCTAAAGACTAATAGTGTGACATTCTTTTTGTTAGTTCACTATCTTTATCACATTGCCGCCTTCGGATTGTTCTTTTATCATCACGATTACTGTTAGTTCTTTATTCGTCACATGTCGTCACTTCCACGACGTCAAGTAGGCACTGAAAATTCTAATGAACATTAACTGCAATGAATTTGATGAAGAAAATTCCAATGCTGAAGAAATAGCGGTGCCTGATGATGCCTTTTCGTCTGCTTCTGATGAGAAAATGTAGAATGAATCAAGCGATGATTTTCCACTTCCCTTACCACTTGCTCAACATATTGGAAACAAGCCATGTAGCTCTAATTCTGTGACAACAAAAGTCAGATATGACTGATCGTGCAATTGGAAAATATAGGGCAGAATGGCGAACATTTAGTTAACTGCGTTCTGGGGGGGGGGGAGAAAGACGATTCAAAATCTGCGACGCCTCAATGGGGGTCCAACTACTTATGCAATTCGCCGAGTGGATGATTCACAATATAGTTCATTCAAGTTCGCCACTTTCAAAATTGTACAGAAGCAGAAGCTTGCTGCCAAGGTAAAAATGACTGGTTCGTTCCGTTGCATGAAATGGAGACTTTCATAGGTTTGTGCTATACAAGAAGTGTGCTTGCTAAGCATATATCAATTGCCGAATAGTGGTCTAAAGAATGGGGTGCACCCAATATAGTGCACAATATATTTGATTTCAGATTCTTTATTTCTGAAAATAAAACTATTCTGACAGTCTATAAGTGCAAGAAAAATAAAGTGGTGTTCCTCCTAAGCTCTACGCATGACATGGTGTCAATAGACGCCTCAAGCAAGAAGAAATCCAACATTAATAATTTCTATAATATTTGTGTATGATTTTATAATGTGCTTGATATACATGATATATATGATTGATATTATGTTTGCTCAATTCTTATATCATTTATAAATTGGTGAATAAGAGCCGAATTTCATAGCGTGATTTTCAAATGTCGCTTCTCTTTGCTCACAAACTTCATTGCAACTGCACACCGATATTATTGTTCCCAATGTACTAACATAATATCATTGTTTCGTTTCACAATGTCCTAACTTGTCTCTTATGCTATGTATGAAGTGTAATAAGGGTGTTTGTGGAAACCATAAGAATGGACAAAAGTATGTTTAAACTATGTGCTTCGTGTACGACACATAACTATTACTTGTTTTGTAAAACTGGGTATTGTCTATGCCGTTAATATATGATCGTTTTCTTTTGTTACAGAAGGCAACAAGGGATGAAAACTCTCTCTGTTTTTCACTTTACATAAATTTTAATTAACATGACCTTTGACTTAAAAACACATTGTCTTAAATGCTGCCATATCTAATAGAGATTGTGTCAAAACTGACACATCCCTAGTTATAGGTACATTGCAATTTCCGTGCTTCTAGTGTTAATACTAATAAATTAGAGTAACATACGCTCACAAATACTGCATATGCGTGTTTATTGTACCAGTGACGCATTAGCATTTTGCTAGGTTTGTAAACTCAAATGTAATTCAAATGCGTTTGGTTACACTGTATAATGTATTTGTAATATCCTTTAACTGCCAACTTATTTTCGTTATATCTGAAGTTTTCCTTATTCAAATATTTATAATATTATTCATATATAGGATTGGAACAAAAGTCTAGTCCGATAGAAAATAATAGTTGTTTAACCAATAAAGAAAATATGTAAATTGAGAAATATAAACAAAACATCATTCGTCTGCAAACCTGAAATGTTGAAACTAGTCACCTTTAAGGTCCACACACTTTTGCCAGCGTTCTGGAAATTGTTTTATACCGTTTTCAAAGAATTCCGCAGGTTTTGAAGTGAACCACTTTTCCAAATCACGGTTAACGCCTTTAGCGGAGTGATACGTTTTCCCACAAAATGATTTTTATAGGAGAAAACAGGTAATAGTCTGAAGGCCAAGGTCTGGGGAGTATGATAGATGCAGTTTTACCGTAAAACCGATCTCAGCAAGCTTATTTTGAGTTAAACGCGCCGTATGCGGTCGACCGTTATAGTGAAGGAAATGGAACTTTTCAAAACTGTTTCCACACAACCAGCGCCTCTTTTCTCGAATCGCATCTACGAGTTTTTCCAACTAAGTGCAATAAATTTCGCCACATATTCTTTCTTTGTTGGCTTTATTTTTATGACAAAAAATGTGGTAGTCATCTGTTCACCAAGTACTGCTTTCCCATTTTCTATGCAACAAAATAGAGATTAAACATTTAAAAATGATTTAATAAAGCATTTAATCTAAACATTTGTTTATAGAACATTGATTTTTTTTGATTTACAGACGATTAATGTTTTGTTTATATTTTCAATTTACATATCGTTTTTATAAGTTAAATATTATTTTCTATCAGACAAGACTTTCGTTCCAATCCTCTCTCTCTCTTCTTTATATATATAATTAAAATACTGTTTTAAATAATTATTTTCAATTATGTAATACTTATTTGATCTACTTTGTAACATTTAAATAATAACAAACTTCTTTTACTACAATGTGTGCTGTTTATTTTTTTTACTACCCTTAAAATGCCTTTTTAAAATCGCCTGCCAGGACCGGTCAGAGTTTCTTGATATTTCAATACATTTTTCACACTAGATTCTTCAATTCAGTATTATTCCAATTGTTCTAGTTTTTGTATGACTTATCTAATAAGATCAGTGTAAAAAGTGCGGTAGCTGAGGAGGTCTGATTTTGTTACAAAATTACTAAGTTCGATACAGGATGGGATCAGGTTTCGTATTTGGTAGCTGCAAGAACCAAATTAGTTCAAAACATATCTTCCATTATAAAGCACATCACTTTAAAAATTTTATTCTAATTACATTTTCAAAAATAATTCCATACATTTATTAAATATATTCTTTTTACTCATTAACAAATATTTAACTACAATATAATTCAATTGTATTCACAACTCTGAAACTTATATTTGTAATTTTAAAATTAAGTTTATGAGGATAATTAAATAAAAAATTTAAAACATTAAAAAATTATAATAATATACTAAAAAAGTAGTATAAAGAAGTTTAAATTTAAATTATGGAATGACGAAATGGCTTGATTACTGTGAGATAATATTTAAAGTTAAATAAATTAAAAAATAAACTAATTAATAGCGTGTTGTGTGGAATGATTGTGGAATGTTGAAAATCTACTGAGCGTATTTAGATATCAGAAAATTTCCCTAGAAAGATTTTGTTTTATCTAACGTTGTTTTAAAAATATATTTTAGTTTTGCGAATTATTTGAAATTGTTATTTAAAATTATGAATGTTTTAAATACTATGAGTTCCGATAAAACCGGTAACTCTAATAATTGCAAAATTCACATTTAGCCCATTTGCATAATCACTCTAAATGCTTGATGTACTTCAAAAATATTACAGATTCAACTGAAAGTATGCCCCACAGCATGCGCCGGCAACCGTTTTACTGATTGTTCAAATTAGGAATAATTTTAAGGGTTATTAAAAATTATTGTATATTATTCCACTCTTGGCAATAAGTAACAGTAATTGTTTACAGATTATTCCGTTAAGAATGTGTGAGACAATTGCTAATAAATCAAAGATCAAGTTGTTATACACACTCATTTAATTAATGCATGTTAGTATGTATACATCTCAATTAACGCAACGTAATATGTTGCTCAGAAAGTGTCGTTAAAAACTGTTGCAAAATAGTCTCACAGTTCAACATTATTAAGCAAGTGTCAAACTAGACAAAAATATTGCGAATTCCCTCGTGTTCAGTACAATGTATCCAAGTCATACTGATCAAGATAAAGCGGTTTCCTCCGGGGTCGTCTCTGCCAATCTTCAATTGTGGCATCTTCCATCATTATTAATTCGGTTTTTAAAAAATTTATATTGTTATCCATATTATTTTTGAATTTATATTAATAAAACATAAATTATCAAATAAAAATATATTATACTAAAAAAAATTCGGAAGAAAAAAGAGACGTAATAAGAATATATGGGGAAAATCAAGAATTATTCAGTATTATTGATGATATACACTTTCAAAAATAATGCATCATCAGAATAATTTGCATCCCTATTGCTACGTTTCTGGCAAAGAATGCTCCTGGTTTTCCAATTTTAGCATGAAATTACAGGATAATTTTCTGTTAAGTTGCTTATTTATTCACGAAAATAGTTTTGAGATAGACCATCTGTCACAGTTTACCAATTGGTAATTTGTGGACATCCTTTAGCACAATTATTTCACTAAGTGTAAAGTAAACATTTTAAACACACTCTGACACAATAATTAAAGAAAATTTAATGTAAAGATGAAGATATTGTATAATTCATATGAAAAAATCTTACACATATTTAACAAAAAGACTTTATTTCAAATTTATTTGTGATTAATAAGGTTGCAGTGTATTAGTAAAGGTAAGCTCCATTTGATATTTGGATTGAAGCTCTTTTTCTCCCTCTTCCCGGGATTAATTATATCATGTTGTAATTTAATCTCAGTTATGCAATTACATAATAATTAATTAACATTTTTTAAGACATAATGTTTCTGACTATAGTCAGAGAGGATTTTTGAAAAAATTTATGTCATAATTTTTTGGACTACAGTGAGGGGGTCACAATGAATTTTTAAATACAAATTTTAATTAAATTAATTTTACATTAATTTCTTTTAATTAATTTTAACGCAAAATCCTTTAGTGCCTGTAGATTTATTACTGCTCGGACTTTGTTTGCGATGCTCAGATACATCCTGAAGCAATGCACGCATTTTACCTTCATTCTTGATTATTATCTTATTGTACTCTTGAATTAAAGCTACAAATCTTTTAGCCTTGTCATTAATAACACTTAAATTGAATACCATGTACTGCAAGATAATCACTTTCCTGGTTCCAAAGCGTATCCTCAATGTCGTGTTCAAAGTATGAGAAACCAAGCAGCTTCTCACCGAGGTACCACGCATAACCGAACGATGGCTTCAATTCAACTTTAGACTCATTGAAGTTGACTTCGCAGAACTTATCCAGTCTTTCAACAAATAATAAGTCATTAAGTGGTGCACTAACAGATATTGACATTGTGAATAATGAATTTAAATAGACGAGAGAAACAAAGGGATTCAATGCGTGAAGCAAAATTGTTTTACGGATAATTAGATTGAACTGAGATTTGATGAGGAAAATCTTCAGAGAAAAGATGGCCTTAGCCATTTATCTGGGTCTGTGCATAGCTCCAGATGAAAAAGATTTTATCTCTAGAGGTGGAATATGTCCCACGTAAATTAGAGCATGGTGGTGTCTTCTTTCTTCACACATTGTTTTACCAATTCTACAGTATCGCCAACCAACTGGTCTATATAAAATACATGTGATCATTTTTAGGCATTCTTCAGTTGCACTGTTGAATACTGGGCAGCTGCACAATTAGTAGGCTCTAGTATGAGAAAAGGTTCAATATCCTGTAATTTAGTAATCAATAAACTGCATAAATAATAAATAAACCACTCTCGAAATCTCTATCATGAACAAATGTATACCTTCATACCCCATGCGGCAACCCTTGTTATAGCAATAAATGGAAGGCATGTTTAGTTTATCTAAAGGAACTAAACCAGAGGCTGTCCTAGTCAATTTGGGGAAAAGGTTTGAGATTTTGTGAAGTGATGAGATGGAACCTCACTTATTTTCGTAAATTGTAACTTTTATTTTTTAAATATATTACGTTATACTTATAAATAAATGTAATAATTTATTAAGGTTATAAATAATTTGGTTCATAAACAAGTTATATATATTTGTAATGCATTTGAAATATTAATTAAAACCATTTTGACTGTAATTTATGACTAATTTAACTTTACAGAATATAGCTTTATCTACATCTAATGGGAACCTGTCCTCAGAAGTTATCCAATTAACTAGAAGTGAGATTTATTATTATTATTATTATTATTATTATTATTATTATTATTATTATTATTATTATTATTATTATTATTATTATTATTATCATTATTATTATCATTATTATTATCATTATTATTATTATTATTATTATCATTATTATTATTATTATTATTATTATTATTATTATATTATTTATTTATTATTATTATTATTATTATTATTATTATTATTATTATTCTTTTTTATTAATACTATATTTCTAGAAAAAATGTAAATCTATTATATAGACAATTCATGGATTATTTATGACATTGGGAAAAGTATATGGAAAAGTGGTCATACCTTTGCCTTTACTAATAAACAAAATTCAACAAAAAAACATTTAAAGTTATGCTAATAATAAATTTGTTTTTCTAATGATAACAAATGAAAAGTATTTTTTTGTCACACGTTATCTATTGTTGTATAATTTTATATTGTGAACTTCACAAAAGTGTTATCAATATTTTCACTATTATTATACATTTATCAAATATATATATATATATATGTGTATTATTAAAAAAAATAATGTCCAATATGTGATGAAAATCTAATAAAATCTAAATTATATTCTGAGCAATGTAATCATTTAATTTCAACATAGCACAAACATTTAGAAATTTAAATATTTATAAATACATCTTACACACCCTCCTTTTAAAATAGGAGCATAGTTTTGTTCTTATTTTAGTCATTATAGATTTATTGTTTTTATTTTTCCTGTTGGTATTTTTATCGCATAGTTTCGATTATGCCTTTTCTCTATTATTATTTTAGGACCATCATATCTATTATAAATTTTTGTTATTCTGCCGTATTACTAACATGAAATTCTCAATTAATTTGAAACTCGTAATTATACGGTGTTTTTATTCTTTTCTATTTGTATTTTAATTTTTTCTCATTATTTATTTTTGGTTTCAACATACTCTTCCACATTGAAGTTTTTTGTCGTTTGAGAACCATTTCTTATATATTTTCAGGTGTACACAGTTCTAAATTGTATTTCAATCATTCCGTTTGCGGAATGATGATATGCACTTGAATGCACTAATTGAATATTCATTAAATCTTTTATTAATTTTACTTCTAACGATTTTTTTTCTGTCATAGTATATAAGTTTCGGAATTCCCTATTTTAAAATCCAATTATTTTACAATTCAGGTGCCGTCATTTCTTCTTGATACTGCTCCTTATGACGTGTCTACTGAATTAATATATTATTTCTAATGAATATTTTGTCTCATGAACTGTGGTTTGCAAAGGTTTGCAAAAGTCAATGAAATATTCTCAAATAAATTTATTTCTTTAGGGTTAACAATAATTTTCTTCGTGTATATTGTAAAGTTTTTTTGCAATTAACCCTTCTAACAGTTTATCTATTTTGATAAGGTTTATAATTGATTCTCACAGAAGGTTAATATTTATGTTATGTAAAGTTATTATTTTGTGGTAAATTCTATTTTGTCTATAAAATTTTTTTGTCTACACAATATTACTGTAGGATAACTGTAAATAATAGATATTCTAAATTATATAATAGGTATGTATGTGTGTAAGTTGAAGTTGTATGAATGAAGATTATGTAATGTATGTATCCATGTCAAAGGTGTGATTTATGTATGCATGTATGTATCTTGCTCAAGATACTTACAATATAATAATTTCCTCCTGGAAGTTTCTCATTTGTTTTAGATAATAAATATTACGTCTCCAAAGTCTTCTAACAATTACTATAGTAGATACTAAATTAGAACTATTTTAAAATTTCACTCCTAAAATCAATGTTTTTACATTAGCTACTTAATGCATTTCTATATAAGGGAAAGGCCGCATTACGTATGTACGCATAAGGAACGAGATGTCATAATTCGGTAGTTTTTTGCCTACATGATATTTGGTGCTTTTGTCTATACTAATTTTCTATGCTTGTTACCACAAATAAATTTTCTAATTCTTTTGAATATTTGTATAATTTTTAATAAATCGTCGGAAAACTTATCAGCTTGATTAGTTTAATTGCATCAATTTTAGTGTTTTTTGCTTTGTTTTCAGACTTATACCTTTCAAATTTATACTGTGACCTAAAAATTTGGTTTCTCTTAAAAAAATGACATTTTCTCTGCTCAACTTTAACCCCAAATCTTTGAGTGCATATATTCTTCTTTCGTAGTTGACATTATTTAAATGTCTTTAGATAAACCATACCTAATATTGTAAAAGATTTGTAATTATAGATGTTCGTGATTTCTTCTGTGTTGGGAAAATAAATCGCTTTGTCATTAAATTTAATGCTCTAAAATCTAAGCAAATTATTTTCCTTTCCTTTTAATACATACCAATGGTGCGTTCCAGTGAGTTTCACTTTTCCAAATGATTCTATGTTTCTAACATTGCGCTACGTAACTTCCTACATTTGGAAAATATCTGATAAGTGTAATGAGTAACATGTGTAGAATTGATAATATTGTAATTCAGAGCTTAGCGTACGGCAGGTCTTACTGGTATTTAGTTAATAATATTCACTTGGTATTCTTTGTTCTTGTCAGATATTTTTGATGATAATTTTTCATAAACAAAACTTAAACAAAATCTATTTATCCATCCTAATGCCACTTCCTCTCATTATATGTTATCTTGTAGTTAATTCCGAAGTCACACAAATTCTAAACATATCTCCACTTTTCAATAAACAATAATTATAATAATTATCTAGAATGTGAAAAACAATTGAAGACAATAGGTGATCTAAACAATGAACTAGATTATTTGAAGTCATATTCCAAAGCAGTAGAGGGCGTCGCTGAAAACGTAAGATTAAATTAATTTTTAAATATTTTTACATATTTTTTGATATTCAAATAATGATTTCCAGTTAAGAATTTAGAATATCGGGTACTCATAAGTAAAGTGTTTAGTTCCAATTTTGACATATGCAAAAATAGTAATATTCTTTTTTATATATAGTATAGACTAGGGCTTCCAATTATGGAGAAAATAATGTTTTGTTAAAACAAGAATCTATAAATGAAATATTGTCAAAAGCCGCAATTGTTGATTGATTGGAGATCAAAGCAACGAGTAAATCTCCAGCTATAGCTGGTTACGTGCAACAAAAAGTTTATAAAATTACAAAAAGTCTGACAACTATTTCAAAATGCATGAACAGATTCTATAAAGAAAAATGTATTGAACTGCTGGATAAATTTGAAAAATTAAAAATTGCAAAACGTAAATTTGCTATTACACAGTGGATGAATGGACAGGTTGCACTATTTTACGTTATTTAAACGTAACAGCTCATGTCCTTATAATAGAATCAAATACAGTTAAATGCTATTTTTTGGGTTTAACGGAAATAATTAAGCAGGGAAAGGTAGAAACAAATAAACATTTGGTTGATATAATAAATTATAACCGAATAATAAAGTTTTATAGCTTCCAATATTATATTATGGTATTGGAAGCTCATTCATAATTTAATACATCAAATTACTATAATTTAAATAAATATTTCCGAGATGAATAATAGATAGGATGGGCAGAGGTTTTTCTAGAAAATCCGGGACATTTGTAAAAAAAATCAGGACAAAAGCAAAAATAGTTTTTCTACTCAGAATATTACTTTTTATTATTCATACTTTTCTGAAGAATGAACTTTATCAAGGAACTCAATGTCGTTCTTGATAAAGCTGTAGAACTAGTTACAATCTAAATCACAGTTAAACTGAATAGTAAGACGAGCGTTAAGTGTTCCGATTTCCAATCGACTTTTCAGATAATCCCAAATCCAATTCATTCGCGAGAATATAGGCTCAACATCTGTCGATGTTCCAGATAGAGCGAAAACATATTGAACAACTTTTCCAAGTTGGGAAGCTTAGTGGACTCATTTCAAATTTTTGACTTAATATGAGTTAAAGCTTTTAACTCTTTTAAAGTCAAAAATTTTAATTCAATTAAAGGGTTCTTAAATTTCCATATGTCATCAAAATATTGTTCAAAGAAGCAAAATTTTAGAATTTTATTGTTAGTAAAATTTTGTATTTGAATTAATAAAGATTTAAGACTTACTAATTTAAACATAATTGTATTGTAGCAATACTTTATGGTACCTTATTTCTGAAAAACACAAAATTTGTTTCACAATTTCGATCAAATTAATAATTCCGGGACAAATAGCGTCCCGGCCGGGACCCGGGACAGTTGCTGAAAATCCGTGACTGTCCCGGCAAATTCCGCGCAGATGGCCAGCCTAACAATTTACTTTTAATTTTACAATAATTTCGATTCTTAAATTTTTTGTTTGTTAATTTTCTTTCTCACATACAGTATTCCCAGTGCATTTAGCTTAAGGAAACACTTTTATCAATTTCAAAAAGGGAATGAGATATTTCACCTTCGGTTCTTCATCCAGTTATTCATGTAATGGATGTAATGCAACATACATTAGAGAGAATTTGCAATAAAGTTTGAGAAGATAGCAATTATTTTCGGGAAATGGGTTAAATTAAATCTGGTCTCATCGGATGGTATCAGAAATGTTTGGAAAAAAGAAAGCGAGGCTTCTAAAAAAAGATGCTTATGAGGAACTGTAAAACATGATGGAAGAGATATTATAGTTTGAGGTTCATTGAGTTGGAAAAGAGTAGGAAAATTAGCATTTATTGACGACAAATTAAATACCACGAAATATACAAACATCCTAAAACCAATTTACAGTTCACCACGAGGAAATTAAGAATGGGAAATAGCTTTATCTCCCAACTGGTCAACGACACAAAACATTCAACTGAAAAAACAAGTTTTCTTTGAATATAATTCTTGAACGGCTTAATCAGACCTTAGACTTAAAGTTGATATAACATTTGTGGTACATTTTGGACCTAACAATTGGAGACAGACGCTTTTAATGTAAAGATGATTTGAAAGGGACCGTTAAACACTCTTGGGATAGTATTAGCACCGAAGACACACAGAAGCCAGCCCATCCTAGGCTTAATCGTTTGGCTGAAGTCATTAAGCTCACTGTAGAGTTCCACCCGCTACTAACATTAATTGAATTTTATTTTTAAAGATCTTACATTAGAATTTATTTGTGTATGTTTTCTTTTCTTGCAGTGAATTCTCTTGAAATTATGAAAATTGTTAATTATTATGTAATAAAAAATGAAAAAAAAACTTCGTAATTTTAGATAAAAAATCTAAAAAATGATAATAAAATATTAAAAGTTAAGAAATAAAATCAAGTTTGTTTTATTGTTTTGCTTACTGTGTATATGCATAGCTAAAAGCAACTCTCATACACAAGCTTACTCTTCCACAGAAGTATCAACAAAGAATGCGCCCAAAATGTGACGGTGGCACAGCAATGATTTTTTTTATTATTCGTATATATTTTTTAACTAAATTTAGAAGCCAAACAAGGCGAATTTCTTTGTTAATGACATATGACTCTATGCTGGCTCTTCTGTGCCAAGGGCCTTAAGCACATCCTATTTTGCCTAGTGATACAGCCCTGGTTGTAAATGAGCAGGATTTTTTTTAAAATAAAGAATCATAATATTAGCGTGTCTGATAAATTAATTAAAAACCCTACAAACGTTTCCGAAAATCCTCCCATTCCTCTATCTGAACGGTCTCTGTCTTCAGGTCAAAGAACAATCAAATTTCAAGTGCAAATCGATTTTGTGAATTCAATGAAAACCAATCCAAATCTCTAAAACTGCCATACAATTAATTTGATATTGATAATAAAATGAAAATGTTGCTAATAATAGAGACAATTATTTACAAATGATCAATAGCCGACACTCTTGAAATCCGATGATCATTTGGTGCAATTAACTTTGATCCCTGACCATCTATGGACTTCGCAATCTTTCAAGTGTTCATCTTTTATTTCGGTGTGGCCCTTGTTCATTTGAATTCACCATTTCGGAATTCTCAGAGTAAATCTTGTGCAAAATAACAAACAAAATGAGATCAAACATGTTCAATGGCAATGACTGATGATAGATGATCTAGAATTGTACAACCTTTAGTATACAATTTATCTGATTTGATGACTGCAAATAAAACTTGTCGGCCCTCAACAATAAAATGCACTATTTACTAATACCGAATTTAATTGAAAATATTGATAAACATAAGCTAAATTGTTTTTTAATGAAAACTTAATCAATTTCAAAATGTCACCATCAAACATTAAATATTAATGTTAGACATTTAATTAAATTATTTTATTATTTATTTATAATTATTATTATTCTTGATAATTAAACTAATATTTAAACAAAATATTATTTGTGAACTAGATAAATGCAAACATTGTTTGTTTGAGTTTTTAAAAAAAATTTTCAAAGAAAATATTAATATTTATATTTATTTTTGAATTTAATTGTTCAGTACTGTGGCCAAACTATTTCTACTCAAAAAAAGTACGATCAATTGAAACGACAGAGCAGTATATTTTTCAACAATTTCCAAGACCAATCGCTAATTAACATTGACTTAAATGACCATGAAAGCGAGACTGAGTCCTGCGACACCCCGACTCCGATTCTTGAATTTGAGGAGATCAAAAAAAGTAATCTGTGTTTTGATTTTTTTTTATTTGTTTGTCTAGGCCATGAGTTTTCAAAGGTTTTAATTGGTGTACCACTTTTATAGAAAATCGAAAATACGTGTACTGCTGTGGAAACTTTAAAACCAACATGTCTATACAGCCACGATGATGTATAAATATGCTGGTTTTAATTTCACTTTTTAAATTTTTAAACCTATAAACATTAATTAAACATTTTTGAACGTCAATACGCAAAAGATAAATGAAGAAATGTTAAAAGTCTCAAAGAAATATTAAGATGGAATAAATCATCAGTTCCGAAATATCAGTCTTTAACTTCCGTAATTTTAAATGCATATTAGGTCCAAGAAACAACTGCGATCTATGATTATTCTTGGCAAATAATATCATAGCTGAAAATCCAGTTTTGCATAGGTAAGACATATAGAAAATAGCAAAATACTTTTTATTGCTATTCCTGAGATTTCCTTCTATTCATCATTTATTTTCAACCAAAAATTGCTTAGATCTACTTTTTTGAGCTCAAACATAAGATTTTATCACAAGAAAAATAATAGTTAATTTACAACGAAACTAATTTTTTAAAATTAATTTTTTTTGTTTAAAAATCTTCATGTACCACTAGAATAATTCTCTCATACCACATTTTGAAAATCTTAGGTTTAGGCCAGGGATAGCTAACCTTTTTTTGATTGCGTGCCAGTAAAAACTATTTTTATAGAATAAAAATACATGCGTTTGTGGATTTTTCTATAATTTAGAATCAGGGACTAGCAGAGATTTCTCGATACTCATGGAATAAGTAATTTACCTAATAAGGAGCTTACCTAATATACAATACTTCGTTTGGCATTCATAAAACGTAAAACTGAAATCGTAATAGCGTTAATTGAAGGTTATTTTAACATATAAAACAGGGATATAAAAAGATAACACTTGATAAAGGCAATGCTGAAAATTTGGGAAAATTCAATTTGCGGAGTTTAAATCATCCATTGATTATCTAAAGCAGTGGTCGACAACCTATGACCCGCCGGTCATCTTATGACCCAATTGTAAAATCGTTTTGTGAAAACATTGAAAACTGACCCACTTGTAAAAAACGTTGCTTACCACAGATTAGCGTTTTAAAAATATTTTAATTTATTGTCTTATTTTATTTTCTAATGTTTTGGCTAATATTTCTCATTTTTTATAAATTTAATTTATCTATTTCTTTCTATTCAAACGAATCTATTTTTTCCAATAAAAAATAACATTTTCCCGAACAAAGCTCGGGTCTTTTCATTTGAAAAAGATTTGTTGACAGAAGAAATTTAAAAACAAATAAATGCAATGACATGATTACTAAAAATATCTGATAAAATAACTGAGAACCAAATATTAGAATATCAGTGTTAGTTACAATATTATTGCACTCAATTTGCCCTTCGCTCATATTTAAAATTAAGTAATAAAACAAATTCCAAGTAATAAAATATATATTTCATAATACAAATTTTCTGAAATTTAATTTCGGAACTGTGATTTAAGCAAATCGATATTTTCAACCTTTAAATTTAAAAAATTTAATTTTTATAATTTTGCATATTTTACTCATCTATTCATGCATATTTAAATTACAATTAAATTAAAAAAAAATTTACAATTAAACATTAATTTAATTTAAAATTAATTCATAAGTTTTAAAGCGTAATTCTTCAAAATTTCTCTCATAGACAATATAACAAGATTTTTTATTGTCTTTTTTAATTTTCATCTTATAACTTAGATTTCTGCATGTGGAAATTGGATAATCGTTATAAATATTTTTAAAATGGGATCAAATTAATAATAATTTTTCATTAATTTTAATTGATATTATCTTGTGTTTTTGATATTATTTACTCTGAATTTTTAGACCACGAAGAAATTCTCGATAAGGAAAAACAGAAATATGATATTTTACGGACAGAGCTAAATGAAAGTCAAACGGAGGTCATCGGTTTGAAAAGTGAAGTATGCAAATATATTGTGATAATTCATAATAATGCAATACTATTTACCCCCTCCCATACTATTTAAAATTTGTGCACTACCTTTCTATTTTCTTGCTAAAACCCACTTGTTGATAAATTTAACAGAAAATACCAACTAAGTAAATTGTTATTAGATTTGCTAAAAATCGTATTGGATTTACACCATTAGAGGATTTTAACGCAAGTAGAGCCATTATATTCATCATCACCAGCGCCATTCCTGATTAGCAAAATCTGTTGGTACTATAGTCTCTCCATTGATATTTCCGTATGTATGGTTTAAACATTCCTTAAGTTAATGGCTCATTTTATCATAAATAAAAAATATTAAATTTCAGTGATCAGGATACTGACTACTTGAATGTTTTGATTTTTCACAGCTTTTGCTATTAATATTCTTCTAAATAAATCTAGTGGCTCTAAGACTAATTACTTCTTTGTGTTCCTCCATCGTTTCCGATAAATCCACATCTGCAATTCTTGTTGAGGTCATCATCATCATTAGATAACACAGCCTCATAGAAAAAACACCCGTTAACACTTTTGTCACAGTTTTCATTCTTTGATCTTCAAATAATTGATGGTAGAAACCGTAGTAATACTCAGGCCAATCTTTCATCTTCTCCAGTTTTGTTATCAAACCTATCTTCTTCATTTACATGCTAAATTCCCTTAAAACAATATAATGTTTAAGAGTTTACGATAAACTGAACTGTTAATATGTTATTTTTACTGGTATAACTAATCGCCATAAAACAGTTGTAATCCAGCTTATAAAAACAATAATGGTATTATTCAGCAAAATCCACTTGAAGTTATAAAGATTTCTCAAATCTAGTTACAATTATTATGACTATTTGGCAAAAATTCAAATCAATAAGTCAAATTTAATTAAAATAACTATGTGATCATTTCAAGTCGAAATGTTAAATATTTTCATAATAGTTTCAGGAATTACTTAAAAAATTTCTCAAGAAAAAGTTAAAAAGATTTTAGTGATGTTAGACCTGACTTCAACGGTGTAGACCTACATCTAAACATACGACTACAGTACTGCTTTAACATAATTATCTTTCATTCCACCGTTCATATAACAACATAAGTAAGATTGGTTGCCCAACATTTGATAAATGCTGTTCCATGAATTGGTTGCCATCCGTCTTTTGCGATAGTTATATTTATATTTAATGTAATAAATATTTATTCAGATTGAAAATGCTAATCAAAGACTCGAAGAAAAGCAGCAAGACAACGATAAACTAAACCAAGGTAAAATTCTGATTTTATTATATTTCGTTATTAACTCAATGAAACTTTGTATAGAAATGGACATTTTAATCAAATCTTACAGTAATCTTAAAGATGATCATGATAAAATGATGAATTATTTTGCCCCTTTTCTCCGAGTTGGTTTAATTTTTATTTCAAAAACAGTCTACTGTCAAATATTACTAGTTTGACTTTCATATTTCAATAAATTCTTTCTTTTACTTCAGATGAAAGCAGAAAACCAGGAATTGAAAAGAACGAGTGCTTTACTTTTAAACAATGTTGCAGGCGACGAGAAAATCATAGAATTCCTCAGCATGATTGAAGATTTGAAAAGTGAAATTTCAGAGAAAAATAGCAAAGTACAATTTTTTTTTATTCCCCCATGACTTATGGAAAGTTAAGATTTCAGCCCTGGAATTACAAATTTCCGAATGTGAGCAATCGACAGTCATGCTTGAACTGTCAACTGTGAAGTCGGAAGTCGACGATTTGGCACGAAAACTGGAATCTTTGACAAAAGAAAGAGATACTCTAAAACATGAAAGTAATTTAAACTTTATTTTAATTTAATACTAAGGCTTAGTAGCAAATCTTTACATTATAAGACCATTTTCAATCTATTTGGCACAAAAGAGTCGAATTTACTGGCAATAATATTTCGGAGGTTTAACCATCCACCTTTCGAACTTCAAATAATTTATCAGTAGTAAATGAATACCGTATCCACAAAATTCATCCACATAAAAGTTAATTTTTGTTTATAAGGGTTTTTGCAAGTATGTAAACGTATGGAAACGAAAACAAAAAACTTTCAAACATATCGATTATAGTTTACCATAAAGTATTGTATAAAGAAAATATTTATTCATCATAATATCTCATATAAAGTGTAAGATAAGCTTATACAATCTTTATATTATTACTTTTTTTCACAATTGACCTGAGGGTCCTTCATAATTTCAATGAAAAACAGTTTTAGCTGTCAAAGTGTCGATTTATTTCACACAATAATTTACTTTTGTATTTGTATCCAAAATCATAAAGACCACAGTATTCATTGGTGGGGTTATTAACTGAGATTTAAGTCTCTATCTGATAAAATTGTCTCTGAAAGTTGCATCAGATTAATTTGACACATCTTTCGATAGTTAATATACCTCTTGTCCAGCGATGTACTCAGCTTTACTTGATTTGAAACACTCTCCGGTTTCACCATCTGGTGTGATATGGCCAAGGTAAACTGATTTTGGTTCAGGTGGCAATGAAATATACTCTTCGACAACCGTTCGAAGATAAAATCCAGTTCATTCTTTTCAAATTGTCATGGTTTTGCATTTTAACATTAGCAATTCTAATATCTTTCCAAATGATTTTCTTAAGTTTTTGTAACTATCGGAAAACTGCAAAAAGTTACAGAGCCAATACCAACAGACAATTCATTTTCATTAATTTTATCAAACTTAGCATTTTTGCTCACTTTACTACTCAATTTAACATCATGAACCAATTTCATTACATTACTATCCGTGTTAGTCAAAGGACGACTTACAAGAGAATTAAATGGATCAATACCATGGAAAATTATGTCATCAACCTCATTAACAAATTTATCAACAGTTTCACACACCAAACGTTGTAAAATTTTTTTAGAATATTAATTCATGTGGGATAACGCAATCAATGATCTATACCAGTGTTTCTCAAACTTTTGGTACTGCGTATCGCCTTGATCATTTTCATTATATAATGTACCCCTTTGCTTTAAAATTTTATATATAATGATTACATTTTTTTATAATATCTTTTTTAAAATATAAGACCTTTAAATTAATAGCATTAATGAAAAATTAAATACTTTTATAATAGAAATAATGTAAAATAAAAAATACTATAATTAATTTATTGTAATTAATGAGAAGGATGAAATTGCTTATGCTGAGATAGTAATTCATCATTATTTAGTTCTCTGTTAGTTAATTTTAATCTTAGATGAGATTCAACATCTAAAAGCCTATTTCTTTTTTTCGATTTAATATCTACAAATATAAGCAACTTCACATAAATGTGATGTTAGAAAAGGAAAGATGCATTTCAGGGCCTTTCTGATAAAGAAGGATATGTTGATTGTAGGTGTAACCAAAATGATGGCAAAGAGCATTTCATATGCTTATTTTTCAAGAAACCATCTGAAGATATTTCTAATAATCCTTCTGGCATCGATGTTATATTAATATCAAATGGATATTTTATCCATTCTATTATTTTTCTTTAAACCAGGGAAATATTTTTCGAGACCAACTTTCAAATTCTCCAAATGCTGAGCTATACAGCTCAGAATATCATCATCAATTGTATTCCCAGAATTAATTATAAAATTATGAAGAGATGAAAATGAATCCACTTCTTTATTAAGAATTCGTCTTTGCCAAAGTTTTAATTTTTCTATAGTAGCTTTTACTTTATCGTGAACCTGAAATATTGAAACTTTTTTGCCTTGTAAAGATAGGTTGAGACAATTTAAAAGAGAAAATATATCTGCTAAGTATACCAATTTACAAAGCCATTTCCAATCATACAAGCAATTTATGAGAGTAAATTTGTTATCAAGAAAAGCTTGAAGTTCGCCTATAAGCTCAAATAATCAATTTAATACTTTTCCTCTCGAAAGCCAACGAACATCAGTATGAAAAAGAAGTTGAGTATGGTTACTTCCCATTTCTTTACATATTTGCGTAAAAAGCCGTGAATTTAAAGGTCGGCCTTTAATATAGTTTATAATTTGAATACTTTCTGCAAATCATTTGGCATTTTCCATGTCGCTAATGAAATATCAATTAACTTTTTTGTTGATTAAGGAAAATTGTTTCGGTTAGATAATTTTTATAATATTTTCTATTTTGAGTTGTAACCTTTAGCGTATCACAATTTTATATTTATAATATAATATTAACCCAGCAGTCCCGAGACAATCACTATAGGAGACGCTGCTGGGCTCTGCGATTTTCTTATTATGCAGGCATACTACTGTTAAAGCACTATTAATATTACATCAACATATTAATATTACCGTAAGCGAAATACAACAGTTCTTTAACGTTCTTTAACACGATTTTTGAATATTCCGATTTCCTACAAAGATTGACATATCTAACTTATAATACCACTTTCAAAACCACCAACATGAGTAGATATTAAATTATATCATAAAATAAAATAAAATTACTAACGCTTTCCATAAAAGTTTTATAAATTTTGTGAGTACTTTTAAAAATGATAAAATGATTACTTAATAATTTTTAGATAAAATTCTATTGGAACAAAAAGGTGGGTTTGGAATCGCCCCACCACCACCACCGCCACCGCCACCTCCTCCACCTCCACAATCTTCGAAAATTATGAAGATATTCAAAAAAAATAAAACCCATTCAAGCTCTTCGAATCCATCCACTGGTAAAAAGCCTGAAGGTACGTTTTTATTCTTTACTGAATACTATTTTATTTTTAAATTGCTTAATTTTTCAAAATTCAAATTTAAAGCACACGCAAAATATGTATTGAAAAGTATATCTCAAGGAAGTAACAAATTCCTTATAGTTGGAAATAAGAATAAATAATTAGTGCTAAAAGGAAGAATTCACTTTATGCTAAAAATATATACCTAGACGTCTCTAAGCCTCTGCTTTTAGTTGTCAAAAGTTATAATTGATGTACATGTAATGGTTAAAGAAAATCCAAATGGAATTATTTATCTGGTAATTATTTAAGGGATAATATGAAGAAACCCATATGAATTAGGCATTCTCAATTGGACTCTGCACCTACAATTTCAGTCAATGATGCAATTGAAAGAAATCATGCTTTATTTAATCGTACCGGCTATTCTTAGAACTTAACTAGGACGCGGTAGAATTGGACTTACACGAATTATTATTATTATTATTATTATAATTATTATAAAGGAGGTTTCAAGATTCGTCTATTTTCTTGCCTTAAATCCAAATTTTGCAAACTTATTTGATGTCTAGTGCATCAGGATAAGTGTATAACAGTGTTAACTTGATACCGTTTTTACTCTTACCTGGCGCGAAGAGAAATCTGAGCGCCTCCTGCACAGTACTGATGAGACCAATTAGCTCGAAACTAATATACTATTGGGAAATGTACTGGATATCAGTTAATGTATCGTTTATTATTAATATTATTATTCTGCAAATTTTCTTGTTTGAAAATTATATTACGCAGCAGGTATCTTTGATTTAAACACGCTTATTAAAGAGATTCTAAGAGAAATTATTAAAGAGATTCTAAAGCAGAGAAAATGAAAACTAAAATATTAGCAATGTCAACAGAAGATCAAACTTTCAAGTGACAAAGTAAATCAAAAGAAATAAACTAATTAAAAGAGGATATTGATAAAGGGAATACGGAGTATTTTTATATAGACAATGGTATTATTATGGCAAATTAAAATAAAATGTTATATTCCATGAAATGTGAAAAATGAATTTATATTAGAAATTCAAGTAGAATTGTGTCATAATGGAATTAAGAAAATTACTAACTATTTAAAAACTATTATTATTTTAACAAATGGATGAAAGTATTATGAATATTGTAATAACTTTTAAAATCAATGAAAAGTTAAGTTTTATAGAACCATTTTAAAATATATTCATTGATTTTTGTGGTTAATTTAAAATTACATCTTGAAGAAAATATGTACTCGGTATATTATACCATTTTAGTAAGTACATAGTGCCAAAGCAGTAAAACACACGACGAAAAAACGCTAGTCAAAAATGTGTTAAATTTGAAATTTGCTCTACCAAGAGAAATTCACATTGATAATGGAAAAGGTTAAAATGTGAATATTTGTAAAAAATATTGCATTAAAATATCAAATGAAGTTAGTTTACTGAAGTCCTTATCATCATCAATCAACATCAATCATCACCAATCATCACCAATCATCATCAATCATCATCAATCAATCTGCATCAATCAATCATCATCAATCAATCATCAATCAATAAATCATCATCAATCAATCTGCACCAATCCATCATCATCAATCAATTATCATCAATCAATCATCATCAATCAATCTGAACCAATCAACCATCATCATCAATCAATTATCATCAATCAATCATCATCAATCCATTTGCACCAATCCGTCATCATCAATCAATTATCATCAATCAATCTGCACCAATCAATCATCATCAATCAATCTGCATCAATCAATCATCATCATCAATAAATTATCATCAATCAATAAATCATCACCAATCAATCATCAATCAATCATCATCAATCTGCATCAATCAATCATCATCCAATCAATCTGCATCAATCATCATCAATCAATCTGCATCAATCAATCAATCATCAACCAATCATCAATCAATAAATCATCATCAATCATCGTCAATAAATCATCAATAAATCATCAATCAATCATCAATCAATCATCATCAATCATCATTAATCGAATGGATCAATTGAAAGACAATTCCGAACACTTAGAGACTGAATTTGTTGTTGTTAGTAAGAAATAAATTTAGAACATTGGCAGAAACAATACTTAATATTGAGTTTACAATGAATTCAACAATGTAATCAACTATAATAGTCAATCCAGCTGAAGTAATTTTATGGAAGAAAATTTTGCAAAAACGTTTATTATTGGTCAAGAAACTAACGGTAAATGATCAAGGAGAAATTAAATTCTAGATAATATAAAATTAATTGATCATTTCAATAACTATAATCAAGAAAATAGAACTCATATATCTTTCAGTGTCGGTGAATTAGTACACACCAAGAAAGATGTTAGAATTAACACTGAAAGTAGATATTGTTGTCCTTCGAAAGATTTTACAAAAATAGTTATTTGTTGAAAAATCTTGATGCTAAATATATTAAAAGAAATTTAGATTGGCTTAGGATATTCAATTTCACTGTTTACTATGTTAATCCTTATAATTAAAGTGTATGACTGCCTGCATGTTTGATTGATTATGAAGTCTTTATATTTTAGAAATATAGTTCCACCGTATCTTATGTGAATCCTTTTAATTGATGTATCAAAATCAGTCAAGAAAATACTCGTCTTATGATGCTCTACAAAATATTAAACATTAGGCAATTATGTTTGTAAGGAAGGATAATTCAAAGATATTTTATGAATAATTAAATTAACCTATTACATAATACTTTGTCGAACTTGTAGTTTTTTTTGATATATTGTAAAACTATTTATTTACCACGCTAATTGCGAGTCAAATTTAAAGCTTATCATGGACTGAAATTGGATTAATTTCTTTTCCATGCCATTTTTTACATCTGGTTCCTGAACAAAAAAGTTTTTATATGATTACTAAATGGTTAACATGGTCAGGAAATTAATTTTTCTGGGAAGTCATGTTAGTCACAAATGTATGACAATAATCATATTAACTTTCAAAATAGAAGAAAATTTTGGTAATATCATCAAATGGGTAAGGCTGACTTGGAGTGAAAGTGTCCATCGTATGTTTGACTCGACGCCATCAGAACTTGGTGTTATCAGACATATAGAACTGACACGGCAATTAAAATGTTAATCCATTTAATGAATAATGTTTTCAGTATTGTTTTAACTGTGTAATTTATAGATTTATTGATCTGCAATTTAATGAATGAGCTCGAACAGAAACTCCTTGCAAAAGTTAATCAAAGCATGAAAAATGTAAATAATAATTATTCGATTGCGAAACTATAATAATTGTAGCCACGAAAATCACTCACTCCGTCGGGCAAAAGTCTAGAATCTAAAGAAAAAAATAGATTCATTTTTCCAACATTAAATCTCCGAAAACAGACATCACAGAATTCCGACAAAGACAAGAGTGAAAAGAAATTTGAACTTGACGAAGTGTTTGAAAAACAAAAGGTTTAATTATTGTTACTATTATTATAATTATAATTATTATTATTATTGTTATTTATTATTATTATTATTATTATTATTATTATTATTATTATTATTATTATTATTATTATTAATTATTATTATTATTATTAAATTATTATTATTATTAATTATTATTAAATTATTATTATTATTATTAATTATTATTATTATTATTATTAATTATTATTCATTATTATTAAATTATTATTATTATTATTATTATTATTATTATTATTATTATTATTATTATTATTATTATTATTATTATTATTGTTATTGTTATTATTAATATTATTAAAACGATGTTTTCTTAGAAGCAGTATAAATTAAGTTTTTTAATCAAGTAAATAAAAAGATAATACGTTTCTTCACAGTAAGTATTAAATTAATGAGAAAAATTTTGATTATAAAATAATTTTTTCAATTTCTTGTTTATTAATATTTTTGTTATTGTTATGATTAATTTCATTATTAAATATTAGGAAAAGAAGATATGCGAATCTCCTATCTCGCAAAAAAGTTTCGATATACCCGACAGCACTCCAGTGCTGACACAGTCCGTCAACTTGCGCAAGCAGTCCTGCCCAAACATAAAATTAGCGTCAAATGAGTCAGATAAGAATGAACTAAATACTATTTTAAAAAAGTTTAAAGTGCAGCGCATCAGTGAAAAAGACTGAAAAAGACATCAGCTTATTTATATAATTTATTGATTTACAATTTTCTGAAATTTATTTATTTCAAAATATTTTTTTAAATGTGAACAAAATTGTGTTGAATACATTGCGGAAGTTTACTCTGATTGGGCAAACCCTTATATTTGAATCAACCAATGAGAATTAAATGCACATTTCGCTTGATGTGATAATCTCTGCCATGCCTCAAAGCGATAACTAGATTTGTATTAAATTAAAATATTGTATTGGAATTATTATATTATAATGTTATTTATTGATAAAGATCAAAATATAATAACTTAAAATATTTAACTCCATATGTATTTTAAAATTATTATACACTCAATTCTTTTTTTATTCAGTGGATACGTTACTCTAAAAATCGCATAAAAAAGATGCAAACAGAGATACGTTCCATAATTTTCGAAAAAGCACATAAAACCAAAAAGTCGTGTTACCCCAGAAAAAAGAAATCGGTATTACAGTGACAGGTTTCTTACTGTGATTTATAGAAGTAAGACTATAATTGGATAATGGTAGAACCAATAAGAATAGTACCGTCAGTATTGGATAGTATTTCTCTTTTTATCGTATATATAAGGAAGTAGTGACAATACGGCGCCCTGCCCATACCCCGATGGGGAATAAATTTTTTTTTGTTTAAATGAAGAGAATTTTTTTAATTAATCTTTTTGTTTAAATGAGGAAAAAAATATTTTTTTTAATTTAAAATATTTTTATATGTCAGCAGAATGGTCACACTATAGTAAGGTCTATATTTAGTTTCGTTAAAAAATAATAATAATAATAATAATAAAAATCATTCGATTATAAAATTTATTTCAAATCAAAGACATCGGTATAATATGCTTTACGCATTTCAGCAATTAGGATATGTACTGTTTGATCTCTTTTGAAATCATGACAACATGGACATCCATTGGAACATGAAACTCTCATTGAATCTTTACAAACAATACAATTTTCAACGCATTTATTGCCTGACACTAACACCATGCCGTAATTCATCTCTAGAAGTTGATCTATATTGATAACGGTAAAGCGACATATATTTGAAACGAGTAACTCTGGTGCACAATAATCCAGAGTATTTTTAATTCCTGGGAATAGTTCTTGAATCTTTTTTTAAAATCACTTCAAATAAGTATACTAAATATGATTATTAGGAAATTAAAAGTAAAAAATATATTCGTACTTTTCGACATATTTCAAATTACTAAAATTAAAACTAATACAAACAAATTTAATTGATTAACATTTTAACTTCTGATATATTATTTTCAACATACGCATTATAATCTAAAATTTTTATCCCAAGTATTACAACCTTCCCACTTGCAAAGATATTTACACAAATTGGATCATCTTTTTGAATTCGTAATGACGGAAATATTTCTGGTTCAAATATCCATTTAACATTACGTAATTATTCATATAAATTTATAAATTTTCCGATATCAAATGTTACTGTAATAGATTGGATTTGTAAATCATGTATTTTATATTTTAAATAATCTAATTTAAGAGGTTACTTACAACCCATGATGCGACATTTACCCGATTTGAAAAATATAATTGGATATTTTCCACTTCTACCCACAAATTGTTGAGGTTTTTTCCAATGGAAATTTCTTTTTTTTACAAAATATTTGCCTTTATAATTTAAATTTCTCAACATTAATGAATGTAATAAAATTTAAATGATATATATTTGTGTATAACAATTAATTAAAACAAATAT
The DNA here is from genome assembly GCA_022537955.1 of Schmidtea mediterranea. Classification (NCBI taxonomy): domain Eukaryota; kingdom Metazoa; phylum Platyhelminthes; order Tricladida; family Dugesiidae; genus Schmidtea; species Schmidtea mediterranea. Next base: position 132,935,479 of record CM039679.1, read on the forward strand.
AAACAATTATATTATTAAAATTAATTTAAATAAAATGGAAATAAGAAATTACGCTGTGCATCAAATTGTAGGTCCTAGTGGTTGTGGAAAAACTTTATTTGTTTGTAACTTATTACAGTCAAATATTTAAATCAAAATTTAACAAAATATATTGGCTTAAAAAAGCTGACGATGAGCATAGTATGACTCAAGATCATTTTTGTAAATAAAAATGAATATAATCAAGGGATTTGATACAAATTGGTCATCTAGAGTACATAAAGGTGATGTTATTATTATTGATTATTTATATCAGGAAGTAAAATAAAGTAAAAATCAGTAGACTTTTGAGGTAACGGTAATTTTTTTAACTCAAAATTTGTTTCATCAAGGTGGAAGTCATCGAATCCGTAATCTGAATGTACAATACTTGGTTATATTTAAAAACCCTAGAGATGCAACCATTATTGATTTTCTCGCAAGACAAGCGTATTCTAACGTTAGAAGGTTTTTAATTGATTAGTTCCAAAATGTGACAAAGATACCCCATGAATATTTATTCGTTGATTTTTACTCAAGAATGTCCGGATGATTTATGTATTAGAACAGATATTTTCAATGAAAATGGTGTTACGATTTAAAAACAAAAATGAAATCAAGTACTAATTAAAATGTCATTTAATAAAGTAATAGTTCAACACTAAAAAGGAAATACAAAAGATACAAAGAAAATAGATGTAAATAAAAGCAATTTAAAGAAAAAACATACAAAGAAAAGAAAGGCTAGACCTAATGTAAACTTTCAAATAATAGTAAAAAATCATTAAAAAATAAGAGTTGGATTATGTTATAAACAAACTATATCTCTAAATGTGTCATTGAAAATGAAAATAGAACGTAGTTTACCATATTTTAACGATTTGTTAAAGGCTCCAAATAATAAAACAACGAATATATTACAAGCTTTTCCTTCATTTGTTATTGATGATTTACTTGAAGTTATAGTTAACATAGTTCATAAAAATATAAATATTAGTAATGCTTAAAAGCTTGTATTGGAAAAACATAAAAGATCACTTTTATCATTAGTTAACACAAAAATCGAAATTTAATAAGAAAAATAATATATAAACAACAAGGTGGATTTTTAGAAACATCAATTCTAATTGTATTATCGACGATAAGTGCAATTTCGTCATGAAATCATCTTAAAAATATTTAATTTAATAAAATATAATGGGCGCCACGAATTCATTACCGGATAAACATAATTTTGATTTAAATATATTAACAGCTTGTTGTAATAATGAAGCAAGCAATGATAAAAAAGGTGAAATCAAAGAAATTATTGGAAAAAAGTCTCAAAACAATATGGACGAATCTGAAAGATACAGATGGTTTTGGCGGAATAGGAAAACTTGCAAAAACAGTAATTATTTCAAAGAAAGAAACTCAAAATTGGTTATCTAATCAATTAGCATATACCTTTAATAAACCAATGTTAAAAAGATTTCCAACGAGGCCTTATAAAACATTTGGTGCTAATGATTTATGGCAAATGGATTTGATGGAAATGATTCCATTTTCAAAAATCAATAAAGGATACAAATATATTTTGACTTGTATTGATGTATTTAGTAAATATGCCCGTGCTATACCAACTAAAACTAAATCAGCTAATGAAATGGTTGTTGCCATAAAAACCCTATTTGGTAATGAAAAGCCTCGTAATTTACAAACGGATTTGGGTATATAATTAAAATAAGTTAATTAAAATAAATATAATATTTAAGTAAAGAATTCTATAATAGTAAAGTCAAAGAAATTATCAAAGGAATTAATCATTATTCAATATAAAGCAGCATACGTTGAAAGATTTATTCGAGATTTAAAAGATCGTTTGAAAAGATATTTTGTTGATCGGGGTGATAAAATTTGGATAAATATTTTGTCAAAAATAATTTACAGTTACAATTATTTTCCCCATAGAGGAATAAATGAGACCTATTGATGTTTATTCAACAAATAATATTGATAATTGGATAACTCAACAAGAAAATTCAAAAACAAAAAAGCCAAAATATAAAGTAGGAGACCATGTTAGAATAAGTAAAATTAGTGCTTCTCTGTCCATAAAGCGTTTTGATAATAATTGGAGTGACGAAGTCTTTCAAATTTTAAAAATAGACAATAATCAGAATCCAGTTATGTACTTTATTAAAGATTATGAAAACAATCAAATCAGTGGTAAATTCTATGTGCGAGAACCACAAGTCATTTCAGACCCCACTGTATTCAGAATTCAAAATATTTTAAAAACCAAATCTGGAGGGAAATATTAACAATACTATGTCAAATGACATGATTATAAAACTAGTTGGATATCTGAAAATCAATTCATTAAATAAATATTATGAAAGAAGACCAGTTTTATATGATTTTACCTAGTAATAGTTGTCCTCTTATTTATCCTGATAATAATCCTAGTAATTTTGTTGTTGAATTTGAAAATCTAGTTTATTTTGGTGGTAAGTGGCTTTGATGGACTTTACATTTGTGTATAATCATTTTCCGTACTATAGCAATTCATGGATACAATATGAATTCAAAAAATCGCACCAAGAAACTAAATACTTGAAAATAAGTTATGAAAATAGAGTCTTAGAAATTTTAAATTCTAAATATACTCCAGGTGTTGATATATTCATGGAAAATTATGAAAATTTAATGATTGTTTGTCCACATGTTCCCTTTAAAATATCATTTCGTGATTACGAACATGCGTCTAAATTTGGATTACAACCAATATCCATCACTAGTGAATCTGATCACTGTAGAATTTAATTACCTAATTTTATGGAAAATAATGCTGTTGAACAAATTGAAATAATTATAAATTATGACATCAAGACTAAATTTACACATTATTTTGAAGACGATTTATTCTTAACAACATTATCAGAACTTCATGAATACTTAATGACAATTAATCCTTCCCCTTTTAAAGAAATCAATCTAAGAAATGAAGAATTAGTAAAAATAAAACTTGTAGAGGATATTTCAAATATCATTTTTGATCAAAAATTAATAAAAACTTTTGGAATAAAGAATCAGACATTTACTGATAACGATCTTGTTGGTGTGAATATTCCAAAAACAATTCAAATTCATCAGCAAATGTTTATTTATTCAATTATTATTAAACCAATAAATGTTGGTAATGCAAGAGTTCCTCTATTAAAATCTGTATGGATTAAAAAATATGAACACGAAGAGGTATTACAGCTAGAATTGAAGAATCCAATGTACCTGCCAATTTTATCTTCTTCTATAAACAACATTGAAATTAATATTTGTGACGATAGTGGAAAATTAATTAAATTTTCAAAAGATATCAAAACACATTTAACATTACATTTTCGAAAAATAAATGAATAATCCGGATATTGATAACTTTTATAGTATTAGTCAATCTGGTGAAGATTTACAGTATTTTGTTGGTAAACAATATGGAACAGGGTGGTTGAAAACAATATGTCAATTTGCTTTACCAATTCTTAAACGCATAGGGAATTTCGGTATGAAAACTGCTAATGATATAATAAATAACAATTCCAAGTTTCTACCTGCTTTAAAATCAAATGTTTTATCTGAAATTAAAGAAAAATTACCTGATGCAATTTAACATTTACCTATTGTAATTAATAAGGTATCTGATTTGTTTAATAAACAAGAAAATGAACAAAGAGGTGGAATTTTAAAGAAACATATAAACAAAAGAATGAAAGGATATGGGACTATATTTGAAAAAAGATTAGTGCAAAATCTGAACTTTGTATTTTTGATAGGCCATCACCTCAAGATGTAATTGAACACGGGCCTTTGAAGATATTTATCCATTTAATTCAATTACTGATTCTGACACATCTTCAATTCAATTTTACATTAACGGGTCACAAACCGAATATTTAGATTTAAGCGATACTTTACTTTATCTTAAATTGAAAGTTGTAAAAAATGTAGGTGAAAATATTTCTAATGTATCTGATGTAACAGTAAACAATTTCTTTTTTAAAACTCTTCAAAGAAGCCGAATTAGTTTTTAATTTTATCAAAGTTGAAGGATTAAATGATACATTTGGTCATAAGGCATTAATTGAAACCATAATAAATTATAATCATGGGATATAAGCATGGTTATAAGCATGGGATATAGTGAAGATAATAATATAAGAAAAGCTTGGATTGCAAAATCTAAACCATTTTCATTATGTTCACCATTGCAATTTGATTTCATGGATCAACCGAAATATCTATTACCCGGTGTTAGTGTTCTAATTAAATTGACAGGATCAAAACCATCACATAGCTTAACTTGTACAAAGTTGGATCCTAAAATAGAATTATTAGATGCAAAATTAATGGTAAGAAGAGTTCGAGTTGAACCATCTGTTTTAGCAGGTCACGAAATTGAACTTGCATCAAAAAACGCAATTTATCCATTGAAAAGTAAAGAGATTGTTGAATTTTCTTTGCTTATTGGGTCTTCTGCTTTTTATAAAGAACAAATCTTTGGTGATAGACAATTACCAAATTTTATTCTTGTAACATTTCAAAGAAATAAAAGAAATAGTGGATCACTTTCATCATCTTATTCAATATATGATCATAATAATGTTAAATCAATAACTTTATTGAAAGGAAGTGACTATAGAGAAAAATATAGTCAAGATTTTGAAAATGATAATTATAGTACTAGTTATATGCAATATATTGCCAGAAACATGAGTTACCTTAATAAGAATATTAATTGTAGAATCAGTATCTCTGACTTCAAAAATAAATATCCATTCTTTACTTTTGTATTGGGTCCTGATTTTGATCTTAATCAAAGTCAATTACCACAACAAGGGAATCTTAGACTTGGTATTAAATTTGGAGCACCACTAACTGAATCAATTTCTGTAATAGTCTATGGAGTTTTCGAAAAAGAGATTCAAATTACAGCAAATCTCACAGTATTAGTTTGATAAAACATTATTGGTTTGAATTATAAACCATATTATGAAAATTAATTATTTAAAAATTAAGTAAGAATTTAATTTTAATTATTTGAAATTTATCGATACTAGTTTTATTCAGATTCAAAAAAGGGTCAAAAATGGTTGGGATCAGAATTTCTTGGAGTATTTCCATTAGATAAAATACCATATATTGATATAAACAAGGCATTTATTGTAAATACTCAATCTTGTAATCTTAATGGAGGACATTGGATTGCAGTCTATGTGAAACTTGAAAAAATATATGCATTTAATCCAATGGGTTTCTATTACCCCTCTTTATTAGAATCAAAACTTCAATCATTGTTAATGCCTAATGAATTCAATAAAATTCGGTATCAAAAGCCGATGACAAAAACTTGTGGCCAACATTGTTTAGCTTGGTTAAAATCAATGAAGAAACATACTATATTTGTTTTTAAATAAATTTTAGTATTCAAAAAGGACTTTTAAATTAAATTATATTAAAGACAACTCTTCAATTAAGAGGATCTCTATTTAAAGTTTTATAAAAGCTAATTTATTCATTAATTTATTTGCTTTTTGGATTAAATTTTAATACCATGTAAATAATGATTTATTGGTTTCAAATATTTTTGTATAATTTCTTTTCTTTTCTTTTTTATGTTTAATCACTGAAATTACGTGAATCACCTCATACATAAAATTTAGGTGATTAGATGATGATAATGACCTCTTACATTGTATTATATTATATAGTGACCCCTATATTTTATTACATGATAATCACTAAAAATTTTTTTAATTGGTTATGTTTAATTAATTTGGATTGATTAATACAAACCTATTTATATATTCATAAACATTACAAACATTTCTCACTTTTTAAAATCACAAAATTATAGTAAGTATTGTTTTTCTTATTATTCATCTTTAACATTAATATTTAGATAATGAATTCAATAAATAACAGTAATGCTGGAAAAGACATTAGAAATAAAAATGCTGTTGGAAGAAATAAAATAAACGATGGAAGAAATAAAACTAATGTTGGAAAAAAATTGATTTTAAATGTAAGTATTTATTAATTGAATATTATAAGTTAAATAATATTTATATAATAAAAATTAATTTTAATGATGTTGAAATAATATCTCTCTCTGATTCTGATTCAGAAAATAAAGACGTTGTCCCTAGCAATGATGTTGAAATAATATCTGTCTTTGATTTTGATTCTGAAATAATTAATAATCCTATTTATCATGGAGGATCACTTGATGCTGTTGTTAATTATGATTTACATAAACCATATGCTATAGTTAAAATGGTTATAGAAAATTTAAATGTAATATCTTTATCTATACCTATTCCTTTGATTAATAAATTAAATACTGTTGTTTTAGAAATGGGTTCTGTTAAGATACAATTTTGTATAGATGTAGAATTTGAAAAAGATGGTGAATTCCAATATTTCGTTTTTTCAACTTCTGCATGACCAATGAGCGATGCCTTTTTAGATGAAGATATTGCTCTTCTTAATGAAAAAATAATTTTAATAAATGAAAAAGGTTGTAATTGAGTAATTAATAAAATAAAAATTATTAATCAATTTTAGTTGTTTTATTATTTTTATTTAAATCTTTTATATGTGAATTAATTAAGTTTTTTATTTAGTTGTTTTTTAAAGATTTTTTATTGTTGTGTGAATTGTATATTTTTACATGTGTTGTTATTATTAATATTATTATTATTATTATTGGTATTTGTTATTATTATTATTATTATTATTATTATTATTATTATTATTATATTATTATAATTATTATAATTATTACTATTATTATATTATATTATTATTATTATTATTATTATTATTATTATTATTATTATTAATATTGATATTAATATTATTATTTTTATTATTGTTTTTGTTATTATTATTATTTTTTTTTAACTAAATATAGACCCCACTATAGTGTGAACATTATGCTGACTTGTAAAAAAAATTTAAATTTATGCATTTAAACAAAAATTTAAAAACTTTTTTTTATTTAAACAAAATATAAATTTAAAAAAAATTTACCCTCCCCCTGGGTATGGACAGGGCGCCGTTTTGTCACTACTTAAGGATGAAAAATTTTACTTACTACTAATAAATAGACAAACATTAAACTATAAATTTCCTTCATAAAATAATAAAAAGGGAACTTTTCATAAAAACTTAAAATGACGCAGATAGAATAATAATGATTACTGTTGGTTATTTTACAAGAAATAAATGAGTTATATATAACGGAAATTTGGTACATCCTAATTTCATCCCTTTTTGAAAAAAATATAAACAAAATATAAAAAAATAAAGAAAAACTTATTTTTTAATTAAAATTATATTGTAAAAAAAATCCAAATCTTGAAATTTAACTAATTTTTCTGAATGTTATATTCCAGATGAATCGCATTAGATATTCTGATTATTGTACGGGGGAAATACAGGTTCGTTTTCTTAAAAAATTTAACCTTGAAACAAATTTTTTTCATTAAAAACTATTGTATTATTTGTTAAATCTTTTTAAACCCATCAAATTCAAAGTTAGTCAACAACTTTTCTCCCTTAACAACAAAATATCTAGAATATAGGGGAAAAATCGCATAACTTTATAGACTTTTAAAAAATTCGCTTAAAATCGTTTTGAAAACCACATAACTTCAAAAACGCATACAAAATATCGCATAAAACAACTGAGTGTACGTTAAAGGCAAACTAATAGGACTTTTAACAATAAATGAAAAACTAATCTTTAATAAAATTATATGTGTTATCAATTGAGATTGTGATTTCTCGTACTTTTAGTATTCTCGTGAAATGATAATTCTCATTTTTTAAACTTTGAAATTCTCGAGATACGAGAAATTCGTTAATATTTTCTCTAGAATTCTCGAGAATTTTCAGGAAATAAAATGCAAAACTTTTGATTAGACAAAACATAAGAAAAACGGTTCATTGTATTAAATTTAGTCATATTTAGAGAAATAGTTTTTCAAAAAACATAAATAACTTGTCAGATAGTCTTCCTCTCTTTTTTGATGTGAAATTACTGGATATCAAAAAATTCCTTTCATTTTGTGTTGATGTTGCTCTATCCGTGCTTAAAGCATTTTTAAGTGGCTGTAAATTATTTGCAAGGTTTCCTGTAGCTTCATATATATTTATTTCTTTAAATAAATTGCAAAGATCATCATAAATTATGATCTGAGTAGGTTTGAGTGCTTGGCGGATAGAATCTTCTAATCTCCTCTTAAGATTTAAACTATTAGTTTCTTCATTAACAATTTCAAGTTCACCATTATTATTCTTGCATTCATTAATTTCAGTTTCTGGGCAAATATTTTCAGTACCATTATTATTTTTGGACAATCTTTTCATTAAGATTTTAGCTCGTTTAACTATATCATTTTTGGAACTTGTTATAAAAAATTTATCTGTGTCTTCTAATGGTAAACTATTTGGATCTTGTAGAAACCTTATCAAGGATACCAGAACTGGATCTCTTCTCTTTGAAATTTGAAGTTTTTTTCCTTCCAAAAGTAATGCACTTATGTCAGTGCAATTATTTGCTGTGAGAATATTAAATAAAATTTAAAACACCTTCAGCTATTAAAAGGTTTGTATCGTGTCGGCTAAGTGCCTCGACTGCAATTTTAACTGGTTTCAAGGCTTTCAATATGTTTAATGCTATTGGATCATCAAATTCTGAATTCCATAAGTGGCATAAATTGATTTCAAACAATGCCTTAATAACATCACTTTTTATTCTTAAAAATCTTTCAACCATTATTTCAATGGTTTTCCAACACGTTTTGCAATCTAATAAAAGTTGTAACTCATTTTCTTCAATAGTTTTTACATAATTTTGTAAAATAGTATTACGTACTGGAAAAGTTTTGAAAAGCTTAAGGATTCTTCTAATTTTTTTAAAATTTCAAACTGTGAATTAATGTGATTTAATTAATGTAACTCATACTCATTGTTGCCATCACATTCATCACATTCTGATACAGAGGCATTTGAATCTTCATCTTCGTTCAAGTTCACGTTACAATCTTGATTTGGTGTAATATAGAAAATATTTATAACTGCTATATGAATGGCATGGTTATAACATAGGTGTTGGTATGCAGTAGATAGTTTTCCAAATTTAACCAAGACGCTGTCTCCATCACTTATTGTGGACACAATGTCAGTCTCAAAATTTAATCCAAAAGATTTCAGTTTTTCATCAACTAAATCGATTGCTTTTTCGGCCTGTCAAGAACCGTCAATACGAACTAGACATAAATTGTCTCATTGCCCATCGGAATAGTATAAATGAACGTCCATATATCACCGATTTCCAAAACTTGTCCACTCGTCAATTGATGTGAGAATTTTTTCTTTTCAATTTTCATTTCGTTAATCTTTTGTATAATTTCGAGCTTTTTTGTTTATAATATTTCAATATTAGATTCATTATATCGGTGGGCTGTTTTGAAAACGATAACCCTTTCTTAATAATGCTATTTTGAATAAACTCACTTTTACATATTGCAAAATTGAAATTACACATTTGGCAGCGAGTCTTGAAACAATTTCTTCGACTCTCAAACATATATGATTGTTTATTTGCAAAAAGATATCAATTCTTTTAAACTTTTTGGCTGTAATCGCATTTTCTCTATCAACTTCTTTAATTTTCCTTTTCATATGATGGACATTTATAAAGTGGCGATGTAAACCAGTTGTTGAATAATTTTTGCATCCAAGAAATTTGGTGCAAAAGGTACAAGTAGCATGATCAGAAACGTTTTTGAATAATTTCCAAATATTTCCACTATTATAATCACAAATTATTGGGCTAAAATTATAATATATTTAATTTATTCTATAAAAAATGTTAAATTTAATGAACTTTACCAGAACTTAAACTTTAAACACTGTTTTATAATAAGTGGAACAAAATTTTTTATCCTGTAACTTACGTAAAAGAAAAATCATTGAATCTTTATATTATTTTTCCAAATTTAAAACCAAAATGTATATAAAATATAAATTGTTATTAAAAATAATACTTCGCTTACAAATAAATATTATTAAAACACCAACAAAAAAATTTACAAAATAACATCTCAAATATCCCATCTGTTTACCCAGGAACCAAAATATATTGAAAATCAAGTTTTTAAAATAGTTCTAGTACCAGCCACAAGGTGACTCTATATAACTTACATTTTTTGATGTATTTTTTTTGTATAATTACAGCTGATTTTGTTAGTGTCAATTTAAAAAAATTCTCGAGAAATCAGAATCTCGACAAAAACAATTCTCGAAAATGAGAAATCTAAAATAATACAAATTCTCGAGATAAGATTTCTCGATCACAATCAACTTATCAATGTTGGCATTGTTTAGAGTTGTGCAACAGTAGGTGAAAGTGCAAGAAGAATAGATAGCGGAGTGGTTCTTAACCAGTGTACCGTGGAACACGCAAATCTTGTACCTTCGTTCTCGATCGGTCATTAGTGATTGTTTTAATCAATTTGAAAGTTACGCTTCGTTTTGTCCAGTGTTAAAGAGTAGGATTTTGAAATTGAGAAAGATATTTAGAAATCCAATGAATAAAATGATTGAATTAGCTTTGTTTGATATATATAACGAGGTTTGTTTTTGGGTTTGTATTTTGCATTATAGGATCATCATCGTGTTTATTGATAGATTTCCAGTCTTACTTAGATGGTATTCAGATCTTGTTATGAATATTTATGTCATGAGTGCAATGTGAAATACATTGGAATGACTGCCAATTATCTCCGTTCTCAAGTTAATCACATTTGAATAATTGTATCACGCGTTCCCAGTGATCGCATTATATATATGATTCCCATTTTATAAATATCAATAGTTCAGTTATTATAATTATAATTATAATTCTAGATAAATAGTAGAAAAATTTTAGAAAAATTTGCAATTAAGTTTCTGTCAAAATAATCGCTAGAAATTTATTCTATTGTTGCTTCTATTATTAAAGAACGGCTGGTTCTGTTATTAAAGGCAACAATTATTAATTAAAGAAAATAAATATCCATACAAATGTTATTGTCTACCTTTGTTACAACGCCGAAAAGGCCACCATCCATTTCACTGTAATAATCCATCATAATATTCCTGCGGAGAACAGGAGCAATTGTCAGTTGAATTTACACACCAAAAATGTCTTCAGTTATAATTAAACATCAAAAGAAAGATAAATAAAAACAATTATTATTGTTTAGGCCGATTATTTATTTATCTTTATGGAAATAGATGAAAGGAAAAACAAAATCATTTATTATTCTTACAAACATTAGAAATTAATTAAAATTAATTAATTAAATTAATTAATTAAACAAATTAATTATTTATTTAAATGCTACTGTTAGTAAAAATATTATTTTAAAAGATTTATTTACCAAGAGGAAAGTACAAGAATAACAAATCTTTAGTGTAAAACGTAATTATAATTAATTTGCCGACCCGAAACAGACTTGACAATGATTAACAAAAACTGTTAATTGCATTCAAAATGTCTATGATCCGAACTTTGTAAAGCTTGCATTATTCACATATTTCGTTACACTCTTCATCAAATAGTAAGCCGAGTGCTCCATCATCAAAAGTATACATGATAGTCTTTTGGATTTAAAGTCCTAAATAAGAGAGTGGCGATTTTGACCTACACTCCTAGCGGCTTTTTAATTTAAATTTCCACTAACACCACTATGGCTTGTGTTTGGTGAGCTAATAACGGGTAGCAAAAAGTGCAAAGGAAAAGCAGAGAAACTTATAATAAACCAACAAAAACTTTAGGAAATCAGTGCTAAAGATGAGTTAAATTGACAAATATTTTGCATATCCACTTTTGACTAAATCTAATGCAGTGCTGGTAACGGTTGGGGTAAGTGAAGTTGGAGTTAATAATAGTCCATAATAGTTTTCAGCTCTGAAATAAAAGAGATAACAATAAAAATAGCTTGTTGTTTAGAATATTAATTTTGGATACAATTGAAAATTTCCTGTGACGGTTAACCTTTTTAGTCCCAGATATATTTATACGTTTATCAGTGGTGTGGAACATTCTTTATATCAAAGCCAATTTTGAAGTATTCGTTGGGAAATCGTTTCCGAATTCACTTGAGTCCGAACTACCTGACATAAAATCTGTATCAGATTTCGAAACCTTAATGTGATCCCTGTCAGTGACTCCGAGTTTATTTGTTTATTTGAAAATTAGGAATAATATTGATCCGATGAATTTAGTAAAATTAGCAAAAAAATCTTAAACTTACCAATTCAAAAGATCTTTATAACATCCATTGCAAAATTGAATAATTGAAAATCCTCCTCCCTCTCATTTTAGCCACCCTTCAAGAAGTTTAGTTTTCAAAATATATTTTTGCGCCCTTTGATAAATAGCTATAACTATATTTTCATTTCTCTATGTCTTTTGGGTTTTAAAATATTTTTCAATAGTATAAGATTATAATTATTTTTAAATAAAATAAAGCAACAATCCAACACATATATATATATATATATATTATAAGGACTTTTTTTGTGTTTCACCTCTGATTTCTTTATAAGGGAGGTAGTTTTGAACTTAAAAGAATATTAATATAAAATGCTTTATTCAAACCAATTTCTTCCTTTATATTTTAAAAATATTTTACTAAAAATTATAAATTCCGTTTCTATATCCTTAGTTCTAAAAAATTTAAAAACTTTTTAAAATCGAGATTTAAACAAAACTTTAATAAATTTTGAATAAAATACTTATCTGTTTTTTAACAAAACTATTTTACATTTATTTTCATCCTGCAGCACAACATTGTGTTTATTAATATCAATCAATTCGCTAAGTCTACTCTCTTTGAAAAAATGAGATGACTAAAACAAATAGTGTGTTGTTCAAAATATGAATTTTGGATAAAATTTTTAATTTTAATTAAAAATAATAATTATTATTACTTTATAAATAGCATCGTATTAACGATGATAGATGTTATTTGCAAATTGCATGAATAGTCATAATAAAATTCATTTTCATAATTAAAATGTATTCATATACAAGTGATAACGAATAAAATCTTTTTTAGTACAAATTTTAACGTGGGTTACGAAAAAAATATTAATAAATTATTAATATTTGATTATAAAATAAGAAATCGAAACGAAATTGTCAAAATGTTTTTTCAATTCAATTACATATAGTAATTTAGATTTTTCTTATGATCAAAATATTTCGAAATTCATGTTAATGATAATAATAATAATAATAATAATAATAATAATAATAATAATAATAATAATAATAATAATAATAATAATAATAATAATAATAATAATAATAATAATAATAATAATAATAAAAATAATAATAATAATAATAATAATAAAAAAAAAAAAAAAAAAAATAAAAAAAAAAAAAAAAAAAAAAAAAAAAAAAAATAATAATAATAATAATAAATAATAATAATAATAATAATAATAATAATAATAATAATAATAATAATAATAATAATAAAAATAATAATAATAATAATAATAATAATAATAAAAATAATAATAATAATAATAATAATAATAATAATAATAATAATAATAATAATGATAATAAGTTTTTCTCACTACACTAAAGTTTCTAGAGATAAATTAATCTAAACTAAATACAAGTGCTGCATGAAAGAACAAATTGTTCAAATATTCACCAAGCATCACATCTATGAGCAAAATTAGATAAAAATGACGACAGATTACAAAATTAAATCTTCATTCCTTATGCCATATCAAAGGAGATCTTGAAATGAGTATTTTTCAGGCCGTCTGGAGATCGCACTAAAAGATTCAGTGACTCTTTACTAAGCGATTTTGCTTTTTCTTTTTCAATA
>CM039679.1:132951939-133210881 GCA_022537955.1 Schmidtea mediterranea
ATTTTTATTTAAACTTTCAAAGAAATAAAAAATTTACTAAATCATTACTTTTTTTACAATTTGCTCGTAGTAATATTAAAAAAATTATTTGGCTGATGACATTTTTTCGATTGAGATTCAGTACAAGAAAAAGGTTACTAAAGCCTTTAGCTACAAAACTGTCTCACCCAGTCTTTCTTATATAAAACGATAAATCTTTGGACAAGTTTTTATCAGCAAGAAATTCGATCATTTTGGAGATATCCTACATAATAAATTTGTTAGAAATTGTAAAAACCGCTTTGTACGAAACGACTTATAAATTCAACTCTGACATTTTCAGTCCGTCTCTGACAATTTTTAAATTATAAACTTAAATTAGTTTTATTTTAAATAAACAAAAATTCGAAATAGGTGACAAGCAAGAGTTTAGCAAATAATTACAGAAATTGCTTACAAATATAATTATTAAAACATTAACTCTACCCATTAATAATAACTTTCTCACAAACTCTGTAATTAATTACTTTAATTATTTACTTGGAGAAAATATTAATTTATTTATTTATTTTTAATAACGAGTACAAACAAATCCATAATTTAATTTAATTTCGTATTTGACAGATGCCTGTTGTGAATGGTTATTATTACCAATATTTATAAAATGTTTATTTTAAAAAAATGCCTTCTTTTATTTTGTTTAAACACATCAACCTTTGGTTTGTGGATTTATAAAATAGTAACAACAACTGTATTCACCGTATGAATATTTACATTACGATATTTGTATACAATTGTTATACTACAGTATTTAATTAGATTACAAAAAATATATTTAAATATTTTAAATATTATATTTACAATACTAATAATAATAATAATAATAATAATAATAATAATAATAATAATAATAATAATAATAATAATAATTATAATAATGGATAATTTCTGTCATGTTCATTGTATTTTTATTAGTTATTCCGATCCGTCGCTTGGAGTCAAAAATCTTACTGGTGGGGATCCTCATATTTTGCCCTTTTGGAACAACCCAATCAATCGTTCTTTATCTGTAAATGCAGCATAACTGGGTGTTATGCGGTTTCCCTGATCATTAAAAATAATTTATGGTTTTCCATGTTGAAATTTACCATCACATCAATATCGTTACAAGACTTTTTTCAATATTTGAGAGTAGAATAAAAATAAATTGAGAGTAAATTCCAAAACTTTATTAGTTACAAATCACAAAATATCCAATAAGAAATTAGTGTCAAAAGAATTCAAATTAAACGTAGAAAAGTCATAATAAACATACGAGACAAAACTCAAATAAAACTTTTAATATTAAAATAATATATTATATTACTCTCCCCTTCTTTAAGGAACATGCCACTTCTTGACCCACTCAATTCTTTGTACTTTGATGGTATCTTTGTTCTGTAGTTCCTACAGTATCTTGACTCTTTCTGCCTGGTGCAGCAAAACTAGAATGCAGATTTTCATAAATTCATTTTTTATAAATTCATTGAAGTAACAAGACTCGATTTATAGTTTTATCTTTTTTTTGAAAAATCTGTCAATTATAACCACAACATATTTCTTTGTCCTATTGGTTTCATATAAGCAATGTCTATTACAAATTGGTCCAATATTTCTGAGCTTACACGAGGAATTAAGATTTCTTTTGTTTATACATGGTTTACTTTTCGCTTCGCACATTCTTGACATTTTTGTAAACATTCTTTAATCTTAAATTGTATGTTTAGCCAATTGAATATATTATTTATATAATGCACTAGTTTTTTTATTTTTATATGGCATATTTCCTCGTTAATTTTAAAAAATAGTTGAATTTGATAAAAATCTTTCTGGTCAAAATTTCCATTATTTAGACATTTCTTCATCTTTTGAAATTGTTTATTGCTTTCTTGAGCTTCAAATACTTGGTGCGTTACTTCTGTCTTTTGAATAATACAAATGTTGAATTATACAAATCAAACAAATAATAATTTAACAATTTAAATATCAAATTAAACTACATCTTATTTTAATATTAAAATAAGATATTATAGTACTTAGTATAATAAAAATTTTAAATAAATATTAAAATATTAATATAATATTATTTTTTTATTATTTTATATAGTAGATTTAAAAATATAGTTTATTATTTAAAATTATGATTTGGTTAATGTTAAGTATTTAATTAAAAGGGAAAAGATAAATGTAGAATTGTGTTAAAATTTTAAATTATTTTTGATAAATTTTGAAAAATATTTGTTCGAAGCATAAAATTGGTTGTAAAATTTTGTTCGGAAATTTAACAATATTGCGTTATTAATAAATTCTTTGATTATGTTTTTGTAACATTTAACAGTAACAATAGCTCAAATTATTTAATACGCGCAACTCGTTATAGCCTACCCGTTTCAATTCCCTTATATAAATCGGAATTCTCTCATGTTTACCTTACTTTATTCCTCAATAAAATTCTTTAATATGTCTTTTTAGCTTTTATTTCTCACTCAAAATTAGGCTGACTGATTGAAAATTCAGCTCACATTTTCATAAACACAAATTTATCCGACTAAATTGGTTGACTGAAACAGAAATATAATTTCCCAGACACTTACTTGTAAATTATGTAAATTATTAATGGGACTCCGAGGTTTCTCATTCAAACTTTATTTCCTAAATGAGTTTGGGATTTTCCCGAATGCCATTCCATCCAACATTCTGTTAATTTTTAGTTGTATGGAACAGACATCAAAGAAGTCAAATCACAGTGAATGGGAGTACAAATAAATTAATATTCAACACATTCAAACAAATAATTTTGATATAAATAATTTTTAAAATTAAAATCAAACAATAATTTCAAATCTTACAGCAGTCCCCCCGTTAACAAAGAAATATATATTGAATTTTGGATTCTTGTTTCTCGCATACAATATCTTCTAATTCTTTATCGTTCTTTCATTTCCTTTGCTTTGATATTATGCTCGAATACGCGATTGTTTTTTGGTATTCATTTTCATTAGTTTCTTTAAATTCTTTTTTTTTGATTAAACGTGTTCTTCTTAGTTCGTTATTATATAACAGAAATGTTCATTTATTCGTAATTTCCTTTACTGTAAATAGTTCAAAGCACTTCTTATCAAATGCTCTACAGGTCTCATTTGTAACCATTACTTTATCTCCAAATTTTATCGCTGAATTCCATTTATTTCTGTCATACATTTTCTTTCAATACTCATTCTTTCTTTGGCTTCATTATTGGCTTTTTGGTATTTCTTTAAAATTTATTTGCAACCATTTTAAGTAACCCATATCTGTTGACAGGGTTAAATCTCAACGAGTTCTACGTGCTAGCGGTAATCTCGGCTGTTTACTAAATACTAACTCAAATGTAGAATCTTTTGTAGTACTTTGCTTCGAACAGAGTTCTACTACCTACAATGACGTGTTACATTCCTTCATTACTGTATTAATTATTTGTGGATAGTGTTGTAATGCAACTGTTTTCTTTATCTCCACCATCTTACAAAAAGAATCTAGAACTAAAATTAGACCCACTATTTGAATGAATTCTTTCAGGCACTCAGAATTTCGATAAACATTGTCAAAATAACTCGTTTTATATTGTTTCTGTCTCTATTGACCATATTATAAGACTCACGTCTTTTGAAAAGTTGTTGATAATTCCTTAAAATATTATTGCTTCTTTTATCGACATCATTGTTTATTTTTATTTTTATTCCGATTATTTGAAATAACTCAGTAGGTATTATATTCTGTAGAAGAGTTTTGACCATCCCATTTTCGTAATTATGGGGTTGATATTCCTTGCATAACATAATTACGTTATTTCCCATGTTGTTCATTTTAAAACAATATTGTTTTTATTATAAGAACTTATTTTAACTTTCACCTCTGATTTATTTTCATTTTCCAATGATATTAAAAATTTCTTTTTTTTCTGACTATAAATCAGTAAAGATATCGATGTTTTTGAAATCTTTGCTGATTCAGAGTCAAACATTTTTTAATGCCATTGAAATATTGCTCTTCTTTAAGAGTGACTGAAATCTTTTCAATTCCCACATGTTTCAAAAACCGATTAAAATATATTATGGTTTGAAATTATTAATTTGTTGCCTTCAATTTTACACAAGAATAAAAGACAACTTCTGAAACGTAAGCCATTTCTTAATTTCCAAATGAATTTTATTTCTTCGTTTTTGTTTATAAATATATCATAGGTTTCATTGACCTTATAGTTTTCTTTTTTTCAAAATTTCAATTTTAAATTAGGATATTTGAGTTCTTCTCAGTTTTCATCTATATCTGTTACTTGGCATAATACTTTTTTAAATCTGAATTATCAACTATTGAATTGTCCTTAAACCTGTACTCTTGATATACCTTTGCGCTTCGTCTTTTCTTTGATTTATTTTCAGCAAGCATTTTTCACACGGTAGTAGTCTTGACATTGCATTTGCATTGATACGCCATCCTCCTTTTCGGTATTCAACTAGCATTTCAAATTTTTTGAATGATGATTTCAAATTACTATATTGCGAAGTATTTGAGTTAACAAATTTATACTAAATACAAGAGAAAGCCAAATAAACGCAATATATTTCGAGAAAATTATCATCGTCATCATAATCTTTGTCAAATGTTATATACTGAAACAATAATAATGTAACAGTTATGATTTTTTTCTGCATCTTTGTATATTCAAGCAACAATATATTGTTTAATTTATTAAAAAATTAATGTAAATTTAAAAATATAATAATTAAAAATAATGATAATAAATAAAGTAATGAATAATATTTGTATTTTATTATTATCGAGTTATGTCTGAGTTTAATGATCAGTAAACCCAATTAGAACCCAAAATATTTCTTCGGGTTTTGTATTAAAGAAATTTTAATAAATTACTTCGTTGGACTAATTGAGCATATTGTAAAGGCTTTTCATAGTTATATGAACATATCGTATTTCTTTGTTTAATTTTATTGATTTGTTATTTTCTCAATTTTCATTTTTTGTCCTCAATTTTTCCTGTCATAGTTGCAGAACAACATACTTTCCGATCTATAATTTTTCCTCGAGTTCCTTTTTAATAGATATTTAATTTTTTATTATTTAGATATGCTTAACATCATTCTTAGGTAGTGAAACATTTTAGAAACGGATGTTATCATAATTTTATTATGCTTTATTATGTTTTTAAATTTTATTATGATTTATTTATTTGATACAACTTAAGTCGACTTATCTAACCTATGTGACTTTCAAAACTCAAAAATTATTCAAATACAATTAATAAACTAACTATAAAAAAACTAAATAAATAATTAAAACGTTCTGTTGGAATTTCTGATCAAATTCAGTTCAATTAGTATTCGAATAATCAAACAGGCAGTGCCAAATTCACTGGAATTTAAACATGCCAAAAATAAAATTACAAATTGACATCATTTGAAGCAATATTTTCTTAATTTATTTAATGAGTGAATTTCCTTTCAAAAATTCAGTTGACAAATTAATTTTATTTTTTATTAAATTTAAAACATTAGCATCGCTATAAAAATATTCACTTTCTTTATATCTTTTATCAAAAATTAGAGAAAAAATTATATTTCATTCGAAAATTAAAATTAAATTAATGATAAATTATATTATATTAAATTGAATCATCACCGAATTCATAGGCGTACGACACAGGGGATAAATCCCCCCCACCGAAATTTCAAAAGGCACAAAATTAAAAACTAGTTTTTGCGTTGTATTAAATAAAAAAATTGAAAATTGTATTGAATAAAATTTAAACATACTGTAACTGTAATTTTATTTCACTCTATGAAGATAAATTTTGAAAACTTAGATGCAATTTGTCTATTTGTTGAGCTATACAACATCATTAATAACTCCATTGTCGAAATTGAAGAATACACAGAGAGCGAAGCATCAAGCAAAGCTTTCACATTTAAATCGATCATCAAAACACCTGTCTTTATAATTATGATGTGCAATTCTAATCACGTATTCTCGCTTTCCCGAGAATTATCTATACTCCTGTCGTCAAAACAAAGTGACTTAAAAACCTGCGTGCATCTGTGTGAAAATTTAGAACAAGAAATTGAACAATTACGTTCACAATTCACGAATATTTTGAAACATGCTGAGGAAATTGCACGCTCATCAGGTGCCTGCGAGCTTGAAATTCCGCGAAGAACTGAAAACCAGAAACAGTGGTAAAATATACAAACCAACAGTCAAGAAGAGTATTACAGTGTATCACTTTTCTGCCGTTTCTCGATTTCTGCACATCTCAAATTAAAGATGGATTCTTACGTCACAGAAAAACTTTGCAAAACATAGAACATTTTCTTCTTTAACAGATTAAACAAGCAAAAGTGATATAATTTGCAGTAAAGAAGTAGTTTTGTGAGGTGAAGATGTGTAGGCGTCATTATAATACTCAAAAATATATTTCAATAGACTTCATTCATTGCTTGAATACTTGCAAAAGTCATTTATATTCTACGATTCACAATATATTGAAGTTGTCTGCAACTTTACCTGCTACAACAGCCACAGCTGAACAATATTATTCTACGTTGCGTATAATTAACACGACATGATAATAACAATAACAATAATAATAATGATAATAATAATAATAATAATAATAATAATAATAATATAATAATAATAATAATAATAATAAAAATAATAATAATAATAATAATAAGGATAATAATAAGGATAATAATAAGGATAATAATAATAATAATAATAATAATAATAATAATAATAACAATAATAAATAACAATATTAATGAATAATAATATTATTATAATCATACTTACAAAAACTTCCCAAAAAATATATTTGAACATATACCAGCAAAACATTTGAACAAAATGAGAATATTTATTTTTGTAATACCTCATTGTGGAAATTAATTCTTTGACCATGTTGCTAAGCGACAATTATTATTACCTGTTATGCCAACGTAAAATTAATTTTCAAATTTTTTCGTTATCATTCCTAAAAACCTTTTTAATTTTTAAAAACTGTCCTATCAAAAAATAGAAAAATTAAAATTTTACCTGATGCAAGGCAATTAAAAGTCAATTAATGATGGAACGAATTTGTTTTGTTAATAATAATACTCAATTCGATGGGCAACTGATGCATGATTGTCTCAAAATGCGTTTTGTTTGGTTGTTTAAATGCACCTCTACTTTGCATTCACATCAGTGCAATTCTCTTCCCAAACAATAAATTTAATCGGATATAATTTTATTTATATAAATAATATAAATTAATTATCAAATGTCGTGTTAATTATAGGTAGCTCAAATTTATTACAATTTCCCTTTCTTTGTTTTAATTGACAAGAAAAATAATTAAATGGCTTTTGTTTTTGTAATTATTTAAAAACATGAAAATCGAGTGTTCGATTTGTTGGACAGTAGAATAATAATTTTTAATTATTACTAGAATTTCATTTCATATAATTTGATGATTAAAATAATTAGAAAAAATCCATAAAAATATTAATTTTTAAAATATAAACTAAAAATTAACATTTTTGTTTTTTTTTAAAAAGTTAAAACAAAATAAACATGAATTATTTTTAAAAGAATATATTTAAAAATTTCTGGATATTCTAAAAATAGTATAAATATATTTTTTAATCAGGATTTTTTGAAAGAAGGATTGAATTTAAAGGACCATGTCGTTGTATTTGAAAATTAAGAATGATTCTTTTTAGCAATCAATTTGTTTTTATTTGATTTATAACAGAGAGGCTTTGTAATTTTATTAAACTTTATAACGTTTAATCTCATAAATATTTTTTTTCATCGAGTTTCACATTTTATTTTACTATTCTTGATTTTAGAATAGTACTATCGTCAACCTCCGACTGACCTCTTTATAAAGTTTGTTTTAGTGAACATCAAAAATTCACGCTAACGTATTTTTTTTAAAGGACATGTAACAGTAATAATCTCCCAAATTTTTCGTTTAAAGGTTTTGACTAATAAAATTTCAATAATTAACAAAATTACCTCCGAAATAACTTCCATCCGAAAGACTTGTTACAACCTCTCCATCTTTAGTAATAATATCAACGATTCCTTCCTGAATGAAATACATTTTCGTCCCAATTGTTCCTTCCTTGATAATTAAATCCCCAGGCTGAAACACTTCGTACATTAGTTTAGAAACGACTTCTGACACGAAAGATTGATCTGCGTATGTAAAAAATGGCACCGCAGCTACCAAGGCTCGACAATTATAATTAATAACTTGCTGTATTGAACAAATGTCAAGAACTCAAAAATCAAATATATAACCTCTCTCAGGCATTCATTCAATTCTGTCAAAATCTGGTCCTCGTTGAACATTTTACCCTGATATCTGTGCTCGTAATAGTTCGCGATACGTTGACGCAGTGCTCGCGGGAGCTTGCGATATGTCATGTACTCTTCCACTTGTTTGAACTTAAAACAAAGTGAATACTTTTAAAATTAAAATAAAGTCACCAACCTTTTCCCTGTAAAGTCGCTTGGAGGTGTCAAACGATTGAATTAATGCAGCAGCGTGACCAACAAATAATGCATAACAAGTGGCGCCAGTCATCATGCTTATTATAGTAATCCAAGCTTCAGAAATACTCGTCGGAGGAAACCGTCCATAACCAATGCTCAACATGTGAGACATTGCTTTAAATAGTGACCAAGTGTACTGTTCAAACCAATATGAATGCTGAAGGACTCCAATCAAAGTGATTCAAAAAAATTATAATATTATCCAATTATGACTAAAATTATTTATTTATTATTATTAGCTTAAATAATATTAATATCCTCAGGTATTGAAGAAAAATAAAAACGAACTAAAAATAATATCAATCGATTTTATTTATTTTCATTTATTTTTTAACTATCGATCAATATTTTTATTTATTTAACACGAACTTTCGACATAAGCCTTTTCACTATAATAACGGTGAGAAGAATAAAAAGGTCTTACAAATCAAAATAAAGTACAAAATATAAAAAAAAAATCTTAATTTGTGATTAGCTAAAAGTACCTGACTGGATTTTTGTATATATGTAATATTTTTTTGTTTCTTTGAAAAAACATAAAATAACTGATATATGATCTAAACAAATGGAAAACAATTTTCACAACTTATTGATTCAGGGTATTTATTTTTGGTATAGATTCTCTATCGATGACAATGTATAATATTCCAATAAACGCACTGACTGAATGTGCATACAAAATGCATATTCTGAATTTGTGATGATTATAACACACAATATAACATTAAAAAACATTAAAAACATATTAAAACATTAAAAGCTTTACTGATTATATTGAAAATGATAGTGTTTTTGATACGAATATACACCCTTTCCTCGATTTACACAGAAGATATGTTCCAGGAAAGGTCTTGTAAATTGAAATCGCGTAACACGAGACACAAAATGCATACAAAAAGAGGGAACACTCATTATAACCGTGTAAAAGAGGTAAAGCAATTTCTTCATCCCCAATTCTAGTGATAAGCGTTTTATACAGCGTAGACAGTAGTCGATGGTTTATTTTTGACTCCATTTCCTAGACCTAAAAGTTTAGTATGCTGCAAAAGGGCTTAACTGCTCCTTGAATTTCTTTCTGGTGTTTTCATATGTCCAAAGCTAAGCATTTGAGTCAAAGGTGAAGTATTTGATTCAGATACATAGAGACTCTCAACAGCTGAGTCTTGAATTCGAATTCCTCAGCTCATTTAAGACATCTCCTTCTCTATAATAATTTGGAAAAATATCGATATTTTTACTATAACCGCGACTTGTCAATCCATAAAAATTATAAGCAACTGAACTTTTATTGAAATCATATATCATCGGTTAAAATTCCGCAGCGTAATATGTGAGATACAATCACGACAAATTTGAATTACAACTTTTGAAACGATTACAAACTTAATTAGATATTTCGCTAATTTGGTAATAAAGAATGATTGGACAAGAATATTTCAATTAGCTCGAAACGAATTTGTCATTAGAAATTGAATCAAATACCTCATTACATTTTGTTTCAAAAAGAATTACACATTAGAACTGTAACAAAATTCAAATTTAAATATAATTTCCGAGAAATAATATGTAAGAAAGCAATTAAAGAAATTGTTATTTAATATAAAATAAATATTTTTCTTAAATTATTTTACAAATTTTGCTAGAATTGGTAATTTAATATAGAAATAAGTTTCCATTGAAAAAATTTCATTCATTGAAAGCTTAAATGATAATTTGCAAATAATATATATAAAAATCTCTTTGAAGTTATTTAGAATTCTTTCTTAT
This sequence comes from Schmidtea mediterranea, assembly GCA_022537955.1. Taxonomy (NCBI): domain Eukaryota; kingdom Metazoa; phylum Platyhelminthes; order Tricladida; family Dugesiidae; genus Schmidtea; species Schmidtea mediterranea. The sequence goes on from CM039679.1 coordinate 132,962,326, forward strand.
TTATTTAGAATTTCTTGGCTTGTTAATTAATTATTTTAATAATTAATAGATTGATAATTAAATGCTTTAAATATATTGTAAAATTAAATATTATTAATATACTGTTAATACAGTAGGGTAACCACAATTTTAGGAAAACTAGTCAAACTTATTTGAGACCCTCCTTGCCAACTGAAGATTTTGAACAAATGAAATAAGGCACGAAATGATTCAAGGAAGTATAAATAGTATATAGAAAATATTTGTCAAAAATAAATAAAATACAATTTAAAACTAATTTTTTTTCAAAAAAAAGAAAATAATACATTTTATAGTTTATATTTTATAGAGTATTTCTAGCCTTATTATGGAGCCATCTATATGTTATATACGTAAAAATTTCATATTTTGACAGGCTTCCTCCATGCGCACATATTCATGGCGGCCTTAACCCAGGTTGTGATTTTGTCGCTAATCAGTTACCTGGGATATACTTTCACTCCTCTTGTCGAGTACATCATTTATAGATGGTCACTCAGCGGCAAATTTGTCAAATTTTTAAAAGACTAAGTTGCTAAAACACATTTTTCAGCTTGAGGTGACGTGCCATTGCTTGCTTTGCTACAAATTATTACAAATATCATATTTTAATGTTTGTTTAGTATACAAACATACAAAGATTCGGGAACTATTAATCTAAAAGTTGTTTGCTTGAAAATCCAAATCACTGTCAATTAAATATGTAAGCAAAATGAACTATGTGAGACTAGAAAATGGAAATGATTTGACACAATGTTCTTCAAGGTTCTAGCTTTAGAGCACTATACGCGGACTCAGTTAAGTATTTAATATTAAGCGGAATAGAAAAAAAAATAAACAAATGAAAGGAAATGACTTTACGATTCGTGATAATTAATAAAACATTGGCCAACGAACTGTAATTTTGATAATTTGTTTAAAATTTTTAATTATAATGATTTAAGAAATTAAAATTTTTACAAACTTTTAATCCAATGAGATTTATTTCTTTTATCGTCATTTCTTTTCAGACTATCGATTAATATTTTGTTTTATATTTAATACGAAATTTAGGCACTGATATTTTCTAAAAAACATCAATGCGATTCCGAGATTTGACAGTATTAAACAATTTCTAAAATATTCTTAATTATTAATTTTTCGAAATCATGAGATTTAGATAAATAAATGTGCGACGAAGAATCTAAAATATAATAAATCATAATCATTACGACACAAAAAGAAAAAAAATCAGTTACATTAGTTCACATGTCGCGTCTCAACTTTTACAGGAGTGACAAAGTAATAAATTTATAAAGGGACACTGGCCTCCATATTTCATAGGTGCCTTTATAACATGGGAAATGTTTACATAACAAATGCTTATTCAACATTTTCAGAAATAGCTACAAGTGAGCATTCATTTTGAACCGCACGGTTGACTAGAATTGGACGATGTGTTAAGTAATTGAGGTTAATATAAGGACTTGCCATTTATATATTAATGAAAGAGTCGCAAGAAAAGCCACTAAAAAATAAGTTTCATAAAAAAAATCGTATTTGAAAAATTTGCAATTAAATAAAATCAAATTAAAGGCTCACGGCTCACAAATCAGATCAACACGATCTTAGAACGCATTCTATCATGATCAGCCGATCAGTTTTATAATGTAAAATTTACTTTTTATTATTAGTTTATTAATGAAAGAGATAAAGGTAAAAGTACACAAAAAGTCAAAAAGCAATATAATAATAAATATTCAACTCTGTTATAAGACTATTTGGTGCACATATTGGACTTGCAAGTTCAGGTTCGTTAGGACGTTTTACATATTGTGCAACAAATGATTTTATACTTTCAGTATTGCCTTTGTATTCCTTCTTTCCTAGATAGGGGGGTTGCTGAAATGCGACTTTTTGCCCGTAACTTAATAATTTGTCATTTTTTGAGTCGTGATTCCTTGCTTGCGACTGTATCATAAGATACGCTGTTTATTGGTATATATTTATCATGAAAAATAAATGGGAGGTTAAATTTAACAAATTTAAAAAAATTAAATAAACGTTTGAAGTAAATAATATAAAAAATAATTTATTGATAGTTTAAAAATGAAATGAAGTCAAAAAAATTGTATTAATATTTTATACATTTATAATGGCAATATTTATATAATAGTATTAATATTATTCTTATGTTATTAAATACATTATCGTGATTCACCATAATAAAACAAATCACATGAATCAAGTTTGAAAAGGACAATTAAAAAGGTATTTCAAACCAAATAAAAAATTCGTTTAAAATTTAAATCTGTCATTCTTTATTAATTCTACAATTAAAATTGTCATTTTAGCTCTTTTGCGAGAATTTTTGTTTCCTATGAACAAAGTTGTCACAACGAGACAAATCTCGGACATTCGATGACACTATTTTGCCTTCCTGTCGTATATTTATTAATTAATGATATTTGTTTTTCTAAACTGCTTAAATAATTGGAAATAAATTGCTTGATTAATTGAAATATAAACATATCGGCTCACAAGAAATTTATTATTTAAATTTATAATATTGTATTTTTAATTTCTTTTCATTTTTGATTTTCTGGTGTCTTAAATTTTCTGAAACCGCTGTTCGGAACTTTTACGATTTGTTTTAATACACCTATAATGTTAAAAATGCGACAAGCCAAAATCAAAATTTGTCAGTAGTAATGCTGGTTTGAGAGGTTTCGAAAAAGGGTTTCCTTGCATAATATTCAAATTCAAAGAGAGCAAGCTTCAGCTGATTATAAAAGAAGAACTTCCGAAGATAATTGATGAATGTTGATATACAGCTGACCAAGTTTATAATGCCGACGAAACTAGCGTATATTGTAAAAAATCCCTATCGAACATATATATATATATATATATATATATATATATAATGGTTGAATAGTGAAAGTCTGCATCATATCAAATATCTCAGGAATTTTACAATAAATCCTCAAAAAGATTTGATTAATTTTTGTTTAAATGAAGTTATTTTTTAACAACTTTAATAATTTGTTTAAATGAATAAATTTGTTTTTCTTATCTTTATATATTTATATTAATATTTCTTTAAAATTTATATATATATATTACTGCTTGAACTGTTTGAAATTAAATGGCGAAGTATTAAAAAACTTGATTAAATTTAAAACTATTTAAATTAGAATTAGCCTCATTTCTCTGCGAGTTATTCATTAGTCTGTGAGGGATGAATTATACACACTTTGCTAGTGAATCTGTAAAATACCACAAAAAATTTATAAAGAAACGAAAAATCAATTTAATGACTCTTTTAATTATTACATAAAGTATAATAATTAGGACATCTGAAGACAATAAATTGCACCATAGAACTACTAAAATGCTTTCTAAATTAAGAATTTTTTTGAATATAAATAGCATTTTAATGAAAATTAATTTAAACATAATCTTTATTAATGAATTTTAAATGAATTTAGGTAAGGTAAGTTATTTATTTATATATTTGAATTAAAAAAATCTACAATTTATTCAAAATTTCTCCTTTTATTAGAGATTTGTAAATAATATTTTTTGATATGTTGGTAATAATTTCTTAAATTACCATAATTGTGTTTTTGGAACTCTTCAGTGACTTCTTGATAGATACCAGCATGTCGAATATTGAAAGATATTGAAGAGCGGGTACTTTTATTCTTATCCAATGCTTGATGTTGCCAAAAACAGTTTCAATAACTTCAGTTACTCATTTACTATCAGCAGTAGATATTCTGCAATAGTCTCTATAAGTTAACTAAATGTAAAAGGCAAATTACATATTTCGATGATTTCTTCTGATGCTAAAAAAGCATGAAAAGCGGCTTCTAAATAATTCATAATTTATTTTAAAATTTAAAATTTGGGTGAATATATTGTCTAAGTGTTAATATTTTTACTATAAATTTTGTGAACCGAGATTGTGCGCAGGTAATTTGTTTGTTGCCTGAAATTTTTCTATTCTTCTTTAGTATAGAGTTCTTTCTAATCTCCCGTGTTTTATCTAATGTCAATTTTGGATATGACACACGAACATACACACATTAAAGGTTAGTTTTGATTTATTATTTTAAGTATAACCTAATGTCCATTAGGTTCAATTTAATGTCATTTGGTATACTTGACATTGTTTTTGTTCATCAAATTACTCCATAATTTGATATATGTGAGTGGAAAGAAGAGTTAAAAGAACGAAAAGTCTGTTTTTGGAAAGGAGATATAATAGAAGTTTAAAGTCTGTTATGGTGAGTCTTTAAGTTTCATTCATTTGCCGTCTTCGAGATAGTAGTTTCTCGGCTTTATATATATTTTCATAGATTAAAAATATTGAAAGTATATATAAAGTGTATAATAGGTATTCTAGTTTGATGTCGCCAAAAATATTTAATTTATTAGAATTTAATTAAAATTTTTGTTTTGTTTTAATGTTTTAAACTTTAAGTTAACTTAAAATCAATTTATACTGTCGAGTGTATATACTAACTAGTAGTGTAAACAATCAGTCAATTCATTGACTGGAAATTACGATTTAACTATAACATATACAATAATAAGTGTATATACTGACTAGCTGGTTTTTACACTCACTAGATTAAGCCTTTAACAGTAACTTATATATGATATTATGGCATTTCTTCTTTGTTTAAATATTATTTAGCAAATTAAATTTTTTAGTAAATTTATAAAAATAGAAAAGATTAATCTAAGAAAATTTTAAAACATGAATAAATTTAGATTTTTAAATATCAGTTATGTATATTTGCTTCTTTATTTGATATTAATTATGTCATTAATAAATATTTTCATCTATTAATTCGACCTTAATATTAATTAGTGTTCACTTTTCATTTGATATAATTTTGATTTAAGCTTGATTATAGGGAAATTTATTATTTATTATTAATTTCAATTGAGCATAACCTTTAAAATTTGGAAATTTCTTTTTTCAATGAGGTTGTGCCAATTACATAAATGTGTTTTTTTTATTTTAAATTTGTTTTAACTTCATATTAAAATTATCAAAAATTTATTTACTTTTTAGTATTAAAATTTGTATATTTAAAAAAATAGTTTGGTTCAGTGACCTTCCATCTTTATTAACAGATTATTTTATTACAACAGGGGCCTTTCAGGCTACATTTACCATTACCTATATTCTGTAAAATATTATTTTCAATAATCTTACAATGATGATTTTAGGAATCTTAAGATTTCTTGATAATAATTTAAAATAATTCTCCTTTTAATTGGAATTCTTTTCAGTTATTTCGAAGCAACAAATAAAAAATGATCAGGAAGTTCGATTGCATGCAAGATTAGCGACTAAAAAAAGAATGCCTAAGACAATAATGTCGCCAGTTAATTGGAACGAGATTGACAGAGTTCACAAATTGCTACGAAAGACGATAAAATGGCATGACATGAAAAATATGCGATATTTCCTTACGACAAAAATAACATTTTCTGAAATCTCAATGACAATAATCGACAATTAATAAGATTTTTCAGATGAACTTTGTTTTAAATGTTGCCATTTTTTGATTTGCAATTTTGTCAGTAGTTTACAAAGTAAAATTCATTTTGACTCTTTGATGTTTGAATAACTTTTCTTGTTTCATTGAGAAAGAATCAAAAGTCTTTGGAAAGTATTGTAAAAAAAAATTGGAAATATATTTCAAACTCAAAGCCAGAAATTTAATTGTATTTGTCGAAATGACAAATATAAATGTGATTTTTTTATGTAAATTTTAAAAATAAATGATGAAAAATATGTAAAATATTTAATTTTACATTTTACAGTCATTTATATATATATATATATATATATATATATATATATATATATATATATATATATATATATATATTTAAGAATAAAGGTCACTAAAAAAATAATAACACTTTAAAAAGGCAGGTTATACCAAAAGGTTATACCAAAAACGATAAAACTGTTTTATAGTAAATAAATAAAATTAAAAAAAAAGATAAATGTAAAATATTAATTACCACATGTAATTTACTAGATCTGTCCGTTATTCATTAATTAATATATTAGATGATTAAAAAATTAAAAATTTAACAATAACTTTGAATTATAATCTACAACATGACATTTTTATTTCAATGATATAAAATTTCAAGTACTTAAATATATAGTTTTACCTTGAGATACGAATTTAATTCGTTCCGCAATCATCGTCGTTTGTCAAACAAATGGTATCTCAAAGCAATTTATCCCATTTAAAATAATGTAATATAGATTAATGTGTTCTAACGAAATGAAACTAACCCAAAACACAGTTAAATTACATATAATATACACAATTTGTAGATAAATAAACGAGTAATAATACACATAATATTTATTAATCATCACTTTAACGTCATGCCTTTATGGCCTCACTTTTCTGCCTTTCAGTGCGTGAGACCTTCACAAGGTGACGATCAACAGGGGTCTGTTTCTGCCTACTTTTTAAAATGTTACGAAAGAATGTGAGACACCTATCATCAAATAAGGAACTCGATCTCCCTGTGGACAATTTCTCTGGGTGTCTTTTTTCCACAAAATCAGACACTTCCTACCACTTGCCAAGGATATCACTAATTTCACGTGAAGTAAGTTCCTCCTCATTACTTCCGAGTGGGAAACCTTCTGTAACTCTTTCAACTCCTCTGTCGTGAGTTCTTCAGCATGCTCCTCGAAGAGATCAGCAACATCTGCCTCGTCTACTTCTAGGCCCATGGAGCGACCAATGGATACTATCTCCTCCTCAATAGGTTCGAATCCATCAAATCCCTCTCGTTCTAAAACAACATCTGGCCATAATTTTCTCCAAGCTGAGTTCAATGTTCTTTTGGTAACACCTTGCCAGGCAATATCTATAAGCTTAAGATAGATCACAATGTTGTAATGATTCTTCCAGAACTCCCTCAATGTTAGGTTCGTATTTTCGGTAACTTCGAAGCAACGCTTGAAAAGATGCTTTGTGAAAAGTTTCTTGAAATTGGTGATAACTTGTTGATCCATGGGCTGTAGTATAGATGTTGTATTGGGTGGCAGATAGACAATTTTAATGAATTTAAATTCATCTAAACGGTCATCCTGAAGGCCAGGAGGGTGTACAGGAACATTATCCAACAGAAGGACACACTTAAGCGGTAGACCATTATCGATTAAGTATTTTTTCACTGAAGGCCCAAAAACTATGTTCATCCATTCATTAAAAAATTGACGGGTCACCCATGCTTTACTGTTTGCACGCCATAGAACTTTTAATTTTTCTTTCATTAATTTATAAGCTTTGAAGGCCCTTGGGTTTTCCGAGTGGTAGACTAGCAACGGTTTCATTTTGAAATCCCCAAAAGCGTTAGCGCGAAGGGCAAGCGTTAGCCTATCTTTCATAGTACGTGCTTAATTGCTTACTCTCGTGAAATTAATTTTTCTGGGAGGTCTGCATCCTCTGAAATCGGACAATATGGGCTTTCAACTTCGTTAGGGTACGGGTCTTTGAGCCTTGGCACCGATGTCTGGACCGATACAATAGGGGTTTTGATTCTTGACGTGGGTCAATGAACTTTTCCATATCCCAGTGCCTGTGGAACCTTCGGAGACGGGAGGGTGGTGGAGACGTAAACAGCTGGCTGAGTCCGAGCTAAGAAACGAGACGTTCAAGAGGATCTTTCCGGGTTGGTTAGGGTGCAGGTCATCGAAACTCACCACAAAGTAGTAGTAAACCTTTATTAGTTGTCATGGCGGCCATACAGAGGACTCTTGTGTTAACAACCAAACAGAGCAAGATAGCTGGTAGAAGTAGCAGGAGGAAAGCTGAGCGAACGCTCTGCCATCAAGGGATAACCTATGCGATTATCGCACATCGCAAATTCGTATCTCAAATTTTTCGTTGTATGTCGAGGTATAAATTTTAGAATATTTCAAAAACATTCGTATCTCAAGGTACCACTGTATATATATATATATTCTAACGGTTGAATTAAAACAAATTTTCATTTTTTATAAAATAATTTTATAAATCAAATGCTTATTTGATATGAATGTTGGAATCTTTGCAATGTAAAATTATATATTTAATCCCTAAAAAATTTGGTTTGAATATTAAAATTAATAAGAATGGATGCGGCGAACAGTAGAAATAATTTGAGAATTAATAATTCCAACGAAAACAAAATTGTAAATATTGAAATACCAGGCAGAAAATCTTTTTTTATAAATACAATAATAAAACTTTTTGTAAAAAAACTTTTATTGTTTAAATATGACATCAATGTCTATCCGAGGGGCTGAAGAATGGGCGAAAATAAACCTCATAAAATCAGATGCAAAAAATGTTCTGTTCAGTCAAATTTTAATGTAACATTTCAGACGATTATGATAACTAATTTTGCTGCAGAGTTTCTGCGTGACAGTGGAAATAAACAACAGAAAAACAATAAATATATTTACATACTTTCATATCACTGATTCCCACGGGATTTTACGCTTGTTGATAACAATAGAACTAATTAAATTGATAATATTTTTCACTTTAGAATTCTCTGACATTTTTATATTATCAATTTCTTTTTCAATTCATAATTTTATCATATTTTTCAATTGAGACGCTTTATATCATTATATATATTTCCATTTACAGATAAATGTTTGTTTAAATTGTTAAGAGTTTACAAATCTATTCGGATTTAATTTAAATTTAATTGAAATCCCTCAAAAATTACTAAGACAAACTTTAAATAAAATGATTTTACCTTCGAATTTTTACTTATTAATTTCAACTGACTATACTTGCAATAAATAGAACTATTTTATATTTTTTTAGTGCATCGTATAAGATGGATACTTGCGCATCAAACCGCTTTTGTAATACTATATATATATATATATGTATATATATAATATATATATATTCGCTCTCAAGTTTTTATTCACAGTCAACCTATGAAATTGATCGATATATGTAAGCGCAATTTTGTGTTGCAAGATAAAAATAACGGTAAAATGTTTTTGTTTAAAAGTTTGAAAATTTTTTATTTAAAGTTTATTTAAATTTTGTTAAATTTAAATTTTAAATAATTTATTAAATTAAATTTTTAAAAACAGATTTTGATATTTTTAATAATAATAATTTTTAAAATTTAAATGAAGAAATTTGTTTGAATAAAGCATTTTAAATCAATATAATTTTAAGTTCAAAACTACCTAACGATTACAATGAGGCAGTCGAAATATATTGTAGTAGAATATATATTTGTGGATTGGTGTTTTCTTATATATATGTGTCATTCCTGTCTGTTGTTTGTGTCAGGGGTATTTACGCAATATATCGCTCCACTCAACAGGTTAATTATTAATTATTATATTTTTTTGTAAAAGACATTTACGTGAAATATTATTAATATGATTGTATTATTTAGATTTATTATTTATCAATAGTATAACTTGTAATTAACCAAATATGTTCATGTCTGTAACAGTAATACATAATTAATAGAGAAAATTAATTTTGTATTTCTATGTTATTTAAAAATCAGCTTTACTTTTGCATTGTGTATAGTTTCAATAATTTACCCAAGCATTTCTATATAAACTGTTATACGATATTTAATTTTAAAAACTTATTTTGTGGTCTTATATTTAACTTCATATGGAAAATATAAAAATCCAATTATTATTATTATTATTATTTTACGAATACCTAAACTAAATATATTATTTTTATAATTATTATTATTGATTGCTTGAACCATTTCATTGGCAAATTTAGTTTTAACAAATTGACTAAATACATCAATCCAAGTCAAAATATACTTGTATACATTGTTGATAATAGAGAATAGAACAATTTCAATCAAATTTAATTGCCATAAATCATTAATACCTAATGGTGATCCAGTTTAAATTCGTTTTAGCGTTGGTTGTTATTATTTTATTAATTCGTTTTAATTATTTTTTATTCTTTTTTTACTCTTCCTTTCTATTTTCTTTTATTATTATTTTTTTATTCTTTTTTTCAATTTCTTTGAAAATATCAAACGTGAAAGAGTAATAAAGGCTTTGGTTTAAATTGAACTCAAGTTTCGACATGAAATAAAATGCTTTTAACGGAAACTGCAGAACGCTGTTCTTTTTTACCTAAAAATTATTCAAAATACTCGTACAAAATGTCCGGGTTCTCAAGGTATGCCATATTCCAATGTTTGATTTTCTCAATTCTTTGCAATTTCCTATTTATGTTTTTGAAAAGGAGCCTTCTTGTTTTTGTTGTCGGCCCATTTATGTTAAATACAATATTGCCACGTATTGGAAAAATAAGACGTTGGTGATATTTTAGTATTGGATGAATTAGTATATCAAATCGTATTATATACATCCTTTTAATTCGGGTATTTTCACTGGCATTCACTCAATTCTGTTTGTTTTAAAATTGTAATTAAGGAATAATTCTGCTTTAAATAAATATTTGGAATTTTAATAAGGACATTTCAAAATTCAACTTATTGTGTTGGATTTTTGCTTGTCATAAAGAGTGCTTGTTGCCAATAGTAACTACTGACTACTTACTAATAACCGAATACTATGCTGGGTAATTCGTAAAATTTCCCTTTGAAAAACCTCATTAAAAATGTTTAAATGCTTGGCATGTTTTAACGAGATTTCTAACTCAGATGATGATCTATTACTAGATAATAACTTGTAGTGAGTATGAGTAAATATATTTTTTTGAGCTCTTTCACTATGTAGACAGCAAAATAGAGGTGAGGACTTTAGAAATGAGGATTAAATGAGGAATACTAGAAATGACGATCCTTTCAGCGAAAAGTACTTGGAACCTGTTCACAGTTCAGCTATTTCCCCGTTTCTGCTAATATGTGAATCTTCTTATGTAGTTTTCTTCTACCTTCGAGAAAATCCTCAGAAATCAGCACCACCTTATTTAAAAATCGTGTTTCATGCCATACCTAATGAATTAAACATTAGCATTTACTGTCTTCTATTGACTTTTGACAAACCAGCAGTCTTTGTTTTGTTCTTTGACATTTATAACACTTGTGATTTATTTTACAGATATTAATGCCGCCTAGTTTCGTTGAGATCTCGAAATAACTGTGCCGCTTTCCATAGTACTTTCAGTAGTACTACAGCATAATGTAACGAATTTGAAGGTTTTCGACAAAATAATTTTATTAACTAAAACAAAAATAATATTTTCATGGAAAAATGTAAAGAAAACTGCTAGTTTTTAATAATCAAAATTTGTTTAAAAATTCTTTTGCATCATTCTAATAAAATTTATTTCAAAAAATACGAAAATAATTCTTAAATAATTTAATAATTAAAACAAAACTATTGTAAAAGTTTGAAAATATTTTTTTCGATCTCATTTCAGTATTAAGTAAAAATTTAAAACATAATTTATTTGACATTATTTATTTTTTTAATCCAATGAGAACGATGATAAAGACGAAATTGTGATGAATTATATTTTCACAGCCAAAAGTCGCATTGAAAATGTAAATTTATAAATAAGATTTTATGAAATATTTTGACAGAAATTTAATTTATTTATTATTAGATGTTGACATTAAGAGACAAATATTTGCAATAAAACGGAGATCTCTCAATCAAAAAGCCTGATAATTACTTGTTTTAAATTTGCCATCTGGATTGACGTTAATTTGCAAATCTTCAAAGTAATACAAAAGGTCGGAATTGTTTGTTTTAATGAGACTTTAAATTATTCCATTATTAAATGCATAATGAGCTATTTTTTTCAAATATAATATTGTTTGTACTTTGTAATAAATAGTATTAACTAATTAATAAAATGTAATTAGTTTCAGAATATAATTAATTGTAAATGTTTTGACAAATTTTAAAAATTAATAAATTGAATTATGCTTGTAAAAGTCAACATATCTTGATTCAAATGGAAATCGGGAAAAATTAAAAAAAATATGAATCAAAAATACTAATTAATTAATTTACAGGTTGTCGACAATTGACAAGTAAAGGATATTTTTTTAAATCAAGGAAAAAAAATCTTTTTTTGGAAAAAGGCCAAAATGCTCATTATGTAAATTAATTATTACAAATAGTGAAAGGCTGATTTAAAAAAAATTTCTGTAAATGCAATTGCTTTTAAACAATCTTTGATTTTTGCACCATCAAAGGAGAAACTCAATTTCTACTATTTTTGAGATAATAAAGACTGGTGTTAACTAAAACATATCCGAAGAGAGTTTACTGTATTTTTTTCCAAAATGACAGAATTTTTAAAAATGTTTTTTTATTATTTTGCCTTTTTATTGGATTTCTTTGGATATTTTTTCTTAGCTTTCAGTATCGTTTTCAGATATATAAAAATTAATTCTCAGTTCATTTGACTCGGAATACACGATCTTCTTCTTTCTCATTTTATACTTTAGTTGTGAAAGGGGAAACATTATTGGGATATTCAAAATTATTTATTCATAAACACAAACTAAAAACAATGAATAAATTAATTAATTAAAGTTTCAATGAGAATTTTTTTACATTTAAGGAATAGGATAAAATAAAGGAAAGAATAAATATTCGTTATTTAGCTTTTCTTCTTCATTCCATTTACTTTATGTCCTTTATCCTAAAAATTGTTGCTTAAAGAAAATAGTTTTTACAGACATTGTTCAGAGTCTCATTATATTGTAATATACAGATCAGGGTTTTGAAAACGTTATTTGAAACGACGCTAGGAATGTTCTATAATGGCCATGGAGTATTTTCTATCGTAAGCGAAGAGAAATATTTTCAACTAAGATTGAAAAACCTTTCGCAAGGAAATTCGAAAATATTTGCTAGACAGTAGAAAAGACATGATTAAGAACAAATTAATAACAAAATACCAAATAAAAACCTTTGAAAACATTTTATGTGATATAGGAAAGTTTCCAATCAGCATTTGTAAAGTTTCTTGAAATTTCTCAAACATCTATTTTTGAATTTCTTTCCCGCTTAAAGCAATAGCATCGAGTAGTAAACATTTACCAAAAGTGGTCAGAATTATCTTTTATTTTTAACGCACCATTCTATTATTTCAAATATCTTTCTTTTAGGGAGCCTTTCTTTTCTTTTTGAAACTTTTGTGAGCAGCTTACCCCTGAGTAATAATGATATGCGTATTTGCCATGCCAATGGGACAAAATGCATCCATTTGAAAATAAAATGAAACCTTTTAATCAACGTATTTATTTAGTGTGTTTAAAGAAGTATTAATCTTATTTTATAAAAGATAATGTGCTCCTAAAATTGTGATATACACCAAACTGTAATGAGATAAATTATCTATAAATGCAAAATAAAACCAATAATCTTATAACATCAATACATACCAACTCACCTTTATGTTTTTCTTTGGAAGTGCAGTGAAATATACTCTAACACTATCGAAATTAAAAGAATGGTAGATAAATTAAATAATCCACACAATCACAACACATGATAAAACTGCATGCAAACTTTTAGCTGTGGTGAGATACAATTCTATAATAACTTAATTATGGGCACTTTAACAGAAAAATTTAAATTGTTGAAGATTCTGCTTCGATCTTTTGAGTAAATGAAGATATATGATAGTTATATTTATTTTAAAATTAAAATTAATTTAATATTTCATACATTTCTGTCAAAACAATTTCATTTCACAAAGATAAAGAAAAACTATTATTAAATTTATTCATAGGTTATAATCAATTTATTATTTCCATAGAATTTAAGATATTGCTGGACCTGCAACAAAACCTGATACACGAACAAAATTCAAGTCTGAAAAATCAATTAAATAAATAATCTACTTTTCAGTCATTTTAAAAATGAGTGAAATCCGCTTCATTTTTAAAAAACAAAATTTAGTAAGTTAAATTTTTTATCAACTCATATTATAGAGAATTTACCTCATTACACTCATTTATAATACCGGTTAGCAAGTAAAACCAATGAAAAATTCACAATATCTCACTAAAACTTTTTGACTCGGTAAATATAATGAGTTGATTTGTGAACAATGAATATTTTACTATTTCATCTGCTTGTATGTGGAGCTTATTTATTCTATCACTTTCTTACTTCCTATAATACATGAGTTTATTCATTACAAGATTTAAATTCAACACACAAGTAAGTTTGTGTGCTTCTATTATATAAATTTATTGATTTTATTTTCATATTGTTACTTTAAATTATGAAAACTGGTGTACAATTTTGAGCATTTTATAGCGTTTTAGTCGTGATCTGATTGGATGAGGGAATGAAAATTAATTTTGCTACTTGTCAATCAAATTTGATAAAATGCACTTTCACGGTGTGATAAGCTTTCTATGCCTCGAAATTGGGACAATTTAATTATGTATCACATGATTCCCTCCAAATTAAAAAAAACTGACCATAACGGATATAATTATTTCAGGATTTATTAGGTGTATTTTTATGTTACCTGTAATTTGCATTTGACAACCCAAGACTCGGTCGGGAATTCCATAAGCACCGGAATGAGGAATTGAATACAGGCGTTCCAGTGTCCAAGAAGCAGCATCAAAAGCACCAGCTTGCAAATTCCAATAAATTTACTGGCTATGTTCAAAAACTAAAATTTTAATTATTTAAAAAATTTAAATATCAATAGGAAATTATAAAATAATTAAGCAGTAATATAATTATATAAAAAGGTTCCTTAAGTGTTTGGGCCGCGGTCTTGCATCAAAGAGGCCGTATATGGTCGTAAATAATTAAATAAAAGTTATTGTAAATTAAATCAGAATTTATTATAATTTTTAAAAATCCAATAAAGCTTTGATAAACTTGCGTTTGCTTTGCCAAATTTAAGTTTAAGGGGCAATTCACAAGGGCCGTAATTATAATTTATCTGGGACTCGTTTAGATAAAATGCCGTTATTTTCAAGATCATTGTGGAAAACGTTGATTCGAAGTTACCTTTTCCCGAAATCCCAACTTCCAAATTGAAGGGTTCTAAAAACAACAGAAGGCCATGCGTTTTTGATTTACACAAGATGAGAGCCAGTATGCCAAAGTTTCAAAATATTGTTCTATAAGGTTATATTTTTCTAATAAGATGCTTACTTACATTCAATTTTTCAATTTAGTTTTCAACATTTATTCATAATCATTAATTATTTGTCGAAAATTCAATAACGTGAATTAGACGCTACTCTATAGTAAAAAAATGATATAATCTTCCTATTTGTGATTATAGACTGCTACTTAAAGATCTCCAAGACCTCTACTATTTCAGTAAATATATATAATTTCCTTTTCATTTTATTTTAACTGCACAACTCTACAGTATAAGAAAACTTTGGTGTTTATGTATCAACATAAAGCCACAATATTTAGAAAGAAGATGAAATTCATTTTATATTATTAAGTCAGCTACAAAATCAAATCTCATTAAACATTTATTTTACTAAAAGTCTATTTAAAGAATCCAATCATAAACTTCGTAATCAAGATCAATAAGCATACTTAAACAATTATCCAATTAAATTCAAACATACTTAGACAGTAAAATTGTTAAAATGCTATTCATGCATTTAATTAAATAAAATTAAAAATCTTCATTCGAATTTGGATATTATAAAAATTATTCTCGTATTATTAAAATTATATCGTATATTTGCCATTTTGATACATTAAATATTTTAGTAGGTTGTATAGTATGAAGTTGAAGATTTTGTTTTAGGCTTTACAGTTTTGGCGTTTTATCTACATCCACTGAATGTATTTATGTGTACATTTCTATTATACAATAATTCTTCGTCATAATGTTTTTTTGTTAACTTATTTTTTACATTTTACTTATGTAAACATGCTTTTCAATCTACTAATTTTGTCTTTTATTTTATTTTATATAGGTGTGAACAAGTACAAGATTTAAAGTCCATTGTGAGAAATCATTCAATATCTTCAGTGCAGGAACTTGCTGCAACTTTCAATATTTTTCATCAAACTATTGGAAACGCGTGTACAAGCAATAAGTACTAAAAACAGGATAAATTGACTAAATGATAATCACAGATTCAGCCATTAGAAGGGTGAATTTACCGTGTTCAACGAAATAATACTGGTAAATATTTGCATCCTATAATCATTTATGATGGAAAATGGATTTTATATGACAATTTGAAGAAAGAGGCTCAATGAATGAATGCAAACGAGAAGTCCAAACTTCAATCAAAGAATCTTTTTTTATACAAAAAAGTAATTGTGACTGTAATAATGAGTATCACTAGTGTGATCTATTTTACAGATTCTTCAAACATAGAGAAACCATTATTGCTCATAGTTACACTAAATAACTTTGTTATAAATCAAACTTAGTGAATATAAAATATGTATTTATAACATATTATCGTATAGCCTCATGTAACAAAAATTATACTTCTAAAGATCAAGGAGTTGAAGTTCGAGACTGTCACAACACAAATATTTATCCTACCTATTTCCTAAAGATTTACATTTAAACTTTTGAATTACCTGTAATTTTCGTTCTCAGGTTTTTGATAACTAACAACCGAAAGAATTGATTAATATTAGTAAACACAATTTTTTGCTACGTGATGAAAATAAATGTAAAATATTTTTGTTAATGAATATAAAAGTATATTATTGAAAATTTATTAAATTCTTGTTAAAATTTAGATTTTTAAAATTTGAGTTTTAGAAAGATGAGTTTATAAATTTTTAACAGAACATATTTTTAAAATAAAAGATTAATCAATTTGTTTGAAAAAAAGAAATTTACATCTATATAGTTTGAATTTATATTCCACCGTATGATGAGAGTGAGTGTGTTGAAATATATTGTAGTTAAATATATGTTGAATTGGCATTTCCTTTTGTTTAAATCAACGTGATTCTTATAATTAATTTGAATTATTATCTCACTAATTATTAGTGACTAATAGCAAACTCATAGTGAAATGGAAGAGACCTTTTACAAATTCATTATGCCCTGGCAATATGATTTTTACAAGAAAGGAATTAATGACTTACTGTTAAGGATGAAAAATTATATAGATGCAAAATGGAATAATTTTGCCTGAATAAATATATCATTTTCTTATTGCTTTTTACAAAAATAGTATTGGGTATGTTCATCGACAGCTTCCTACTTTAAAACTTAAACACCGGAATAAAATTTTATTAATATTGGAATGATGATACGGAAATTAACAATAAAAGAAAAAAGATTTAACTAGATAAATGATCCAATCAGAGATGAAGCAGACAGCGAAAAACTTGTTAAATTATGGTTTGGAGTGATCATATCAAAATATTTTAATTTATGAATTAGCACTGTGAAGATTGACTGATATAGTTATCTATTTATATTTACTTTTTTGTAATTATTAAAAAATTTTTAAAAAATATTTCTAACTAAGCAGTGACTCTATTAAAAAAATAATATTTACATTTTACAGACAAATGTGTTTTTCCAGTCAAATTTCAATTTATATATGATTTTTATAATTTAAACAAAATGATTAAAAATTATTTTATAAAAACAAAACTACTGTATCCATAGAAACATGTTTTTCCCGTGTTTATCATGTAAATATTCGTACATAATATACTTGTAGAAACGGATGGCAAAATTATTTTTCTTTCGAAAGTATCTCACCTGACAACGGATTTCATGGAAAATACATAAAAAACTGAAATTTACAAATTTAAACTGGATGAGTAAAATTCTATAGTTTTGTTTTAAGACACAATTAGTGTTGACAGTCGCGCTCACAAGTGTACGTTTCTGTACAGAGGGAAGGGAACCATCAGAAATTAAAGTTGAACATTTATTTGCAAATAACCTTATTATTATGCTTTCTTAGACCTCCCTTCAGATTATTGCTCAACAGGTTTTTCAATGCGAAGAATTATCTAGGGGAAAATAGGGAGATAATTATTCCTCTGCTCATCAAATTACTAGGAATACTGACTTTACTCCGCAATAGAACTACATGTAATTCTTATAAGCTTTCACAAATTTGAAAAATAAATTATCTTTTTTATATAAATTTTTAAGCTAAACCATTTGAAAAATGTTTATTAATTTTTTTAAAGTCTAATATAAAATCACTTTCTATCATGTATTCCACATAAAGTTACCTTTCTAAAATGTGACGTAATTTACTTTAGTGAAGCTTGGGAACGTTCATACTAGAATCACTTAAAGATATCCAAAGATCAAACTAGTAAATGCAAAATACTGAAGAATACATAAATGTAATGTGACCATTCTTATCGGTTTAGCCGGGATTGTCCAGTTTTATGATACTTGTCCCGGTGTCCCGGCTGATATACAAATAGTCCCGATTTATTGCAATTTTCATTTTTACTTTTTTAGTTCAAATTATAACAAATAATAACAAACAACAATTTGTGATTGCTAATAATCGTTTCTTTATTCAGAATAAATTATTTTATGTTTTAAAAATATATTTTATATATTAGTTCCTTATATTCTAAAAAAATGGGGTACGATTTCCAAGCTAGTTAGAATCAAAATATTTATTTATAAAAAGCCGCGTTTTTCCGGAACAAACACTGTTGTGAAAAAATTTTTTCAATATTCAATAGAATGTGGACTACGTAAAAAAATCAGTTAACCTTTAATTGGATGTTTTTTTTATTTATTTTGAATAAAATAAAATAAGTTTCCTTTGATTGAATATATTATTATAAGAATAATTTATACACTATGGGACAAAATAAATGTAACTTTTTTTAATTTTTAATTTTTATCTATGTTTCTGTAACACAAAAGAAACAAAATCAAATAATACAAAGCGAATATTATATACACATGCATGATTTCAAAAACATTTCTTTTTATTTTTATTAATAAAAAATATGGAGTTTTTTTAATTGGTAAAAAAAATAGGACAACATAAATATAATTTTTTTATTTTTTATTAACTAATAATCTGTAGCACCTTCTTTGTTTGAATCTACAAGTTTTTGTATAAATTCCTGCGGTATATTTTCCAATATTATTTTAATTTTTATGAATGCCTCATTTAAATTAGTAGCCGGAGCTTCACCATATTTTTTTAACAAATGCGCAGCATGTTCAATTATGTTTATATGTGCCGGCCATTGGATCTCTATAATTCGATTTTCTTCAAAGAACTTTGTTGCAATCTTACTTTTATGTTTCGGATTGTTGTCTTGTTGAAAAACAAGGTCAGTAAGGTTCGATTTCTCCACAGAAGGTAAAAGATTTTCTTGTAAACTTTTAATATATTTAAGGGAATCCATTTTTTTATCAATTTTCCATAAATGTTCAGCTCCATTTTTACCTATACAGAACCAAACCATAATACTTCCACCATTGTATTTAACAGTTTTTCTAGTATATCTATTTTTCAAACTTTCTCCAGCTCTACGCCATACATAAGTAATCCCATCACTATTAAAAAAGTTTATTTTTGATTCCTCAATCCAGATAATCTTTCTCCAATAGCTTTTAGGCATAACAATAATTTTTTTGGCAAATTCTAATATAGCTATGTTATTCTGTTTAGATCTCATAGCCTTAAACCCTACAAATTTAGCAAATGTTTTGATCGTTTTTGATGAGAAAAGCTTTATGAATTTTTTCTCTACTTTATTTGCAAGTTTAGATCCAGATATAAATCTATCTACATCAATGATCTTTTTTAATTCAACCAATTCTTTATCAGAAAGATACTTTTTCCTACCAGAATCATTCCGTTATTTTTTACTATATATTTTCAATATATATTTTCAATGATTTACTATATGTTTTCAATAAATAGCTTATACATGTATGTGTTACCTGTAGTAATTCAGCCATTTTCTTTTGTTTCATTCCTTCTTTTTTTCATCTAAAAATTGAAGCTCTTTCGTTATCAGAAAGTGACTTTCTAGCAGTCATAAACCATAGTTTATAATTGTAAATATACATAAATTATTTTCAAAAATGGCGCGATCATATTTTATTATTATTAAAAAAATTACATTCATTTTGACCAATCCAGATTTTTGAATATTAAAAAATATTTCCAACACTATAAGTTCTAAAGTTTATTTAATTTAATAATTTTATAAAATTATACTAGGAATGTAATTTTAAAACTAAAAAAACTTTTGTATTTTGGGCATTTTTTAAAAAATTACATTTATTTTGTCCTATACTGTAAATTAAATACTTTATGAACTAAATCCGGTAAACAGCTTTGTAGCTCACAAGCAACACTATGAAATGGTTAGTTCTTATTTATTTTAGGCGATCTAAACGTGAAATTCTGATATGTAGCAAATTTGCTACACAATGCAATTAAGGGTTAAAGGAAATCATTTCAATGAAATGGAATATAGAAAAAGACTTTTGGATTTCTAAAGTTTTCTGAAAAGACGTGATTTGCTTAGAGAAAAAAGTTCTACTGAAAAATATTTATAACATAATATTTATTTATATATGAACACATAAAATTTTATTTTTGCTTTTTTTATTTATTTTGCATTTTGAATTAAAAAATTAAATGAATAAAAAAACAATTAGGTTTTTCTGATTTTTGATAAATGTTTTTTATCTTTTTAACAAATATGGCTCAAAACAAATGGCCATCTTACATAAATGGATATTATCTATTCACGAGAAGATAAACTATAGATAAAATAATTGGTTAAGTAATATTATATAAAAGCTGGGTGAATAATTTGTGGTTGCATTTAGTTTATTGATCTGTTAATAATTGGGAATTTCTAAAATTTTACCTACTAAAGCAAAACATGAAAAACATGACTATTTCAACAAATGCCAAAGGAGGTTTCTCTCTTCAATGTACAATTTTATTTTGATGAAATATCACACTCATCTCTGAATTCTTGAGCATTGTTTAAAAGAAATTGACCAATATTAGTGAGTATAATTGAATCTATTTAAGTACACTAAATATGTTTGATTTTAAAATATTATTAAAAATGCTATTTTGAATATTTTTAAATATTCTGGGTATGTTGATTGTTGTTGTTGATTTCAAATGTATTGAATGATTAAATTAATAAGAATAATAATTATTTTTATCAAATTATGTTTTAATTTATGTAGATTGTTAGAATTAAAATTATAAAATTTTTATGAAATAATTTAGAAATCTTTAAATAAATTTCTTGAAAATGGTCTAAATTTTAAAATAATTTTTAAAATCAATAAAATATGTGTAATTTGTTTATTTATTACTATACTTTATGATTATAGTAAGACTGTCGAAATATATCATGAATCACATGTTTGAATGACGCTTTTTTAATAATTAAATTTTTACCATATTTATTTAATTATTATAATATTGATTTTGAATCTAAATATCAAAAAATGATGACCCATTTTTAATAGAAACACAAGGACGCCAAATGAACGAAATATATTTTAAATAAATTAACCTCATCATCATTCTGCCATCATAATTTCTGTCAAATGTTATATACAGAAATAACAATGATGTAATAATTATAATTTAATTAAATAATCTCAATATATTCGTTTATGATCTTTGTTTTGACTCTTGAAAAAACAAAATGTTGGAGGATCACACATTAGATTTGTTTAAGTTCGCCACCTCTAATATTGCATTTCTTTTCAATGCAAAGAAATATAGACGTTATGCTGCAGATATCGTTTAATATTTTCTAGTTGTGAAGATGTTGTTCCTTTTATATAAATGGACTTTAGTCTAATATTAAGTTCACGGTGGAAGAATAAATTAATTATGTTATCCATTTATTAGGTTTGTTAACGGTCAATTGTTTTGAAACAGAAATATATTGAAAGCCAATAGAAAAAAGTCTATATACCATTTCTAATAGTTTTTGTGATTAATAAAATATGATTAATGGTTTGAGTTTTAGATTTTGGTTATTATCTTCTACAGTCTAAAAATCTATCAAAATTATACAAAAGCAGTTGATCTTTTAAATAAAATGGTCGTTCAAAGGTTTTTCTATAAAAATTAGCTAAAGAAACCATCGACCGACCTTTGATTGAACTTGATCAAAAAATGGACATTATAATTGACTTAATGATGGTAAACACATACAATCTCATATTTTAATTTTACCATATTCCGAAGGTTTTAAAGTTCTCGGTCACAAAATCATTAGGCAATTTCAATGTATCTAAAATAGTGTCGAAATTATTAAAATCAATAAATATATTTAGCAATAAATCTCAGAAACTAAAGGGTTTAGTGTATGATCTAATATATATGTTATCATGTAGTGGATGCTGTACCACATACATAGGGTAGACTTGCTGTCCTTCCACATATTAGTTCAAGGACTGCCGATTAAGAGGTGTGAGTAATATTATTGAGCATAGAAAAATGTGTAAAGAAACAATTGATTTAAAAAAAATTTTAAATATCTATAAAATATATACTAATATGCAGAGGCGTCTAGCCATTGGGTGCCTTGGTGCCCGGGCACACCCAAATTTTGTATGTTAAAAATTTTTTTTTGACTCCACCTTTTTGAATTGTGATTTCTTTAAAAATTTTTAGAATTATATATGATCATATGACGTGATGCTGAAGTATTTCAATATTTATAAATTTATCTTGCCTGTATATAAATAAATAAATATAAATTTATGACTAATATTTAAATATGTAAACTTAAATATTGTGAAACATTTTTAATGTAAAACACTTTTGTTTCATTTGACTGGACATTTGGATGTTTATAAAACTAAATAACATGAAATTTTTTTCATTTTTAACCTGACATATAGTAAAGTCTAATTTCAAAATATGTAATAGTTAATAGGTATAACATTATTAATAAACTTTATTAAATCTTTAAATAGTTTAAATACGATTAACTTTTAATTTTTCTGATTGAATTGATTATTCAATAACTTATGGATTAAATATATTTTCATTTTAATTTTCATTTTGCAATAGATTCAACTCAATCAAGTAGATGGACAATTTTGTAATCAAACTGAAAAATGGCATAAAAACAAGTGCCTCGGATCAATGTGACCAAATTTGAAAAATGAGGAACCTGATATAATTGAACGTACAAAAGATGTGAATGCTGATTTCAAAATTCCAACTGATTGTTTTGCACGTGATAAATACATAAGATAATTGTCTATTTTACAAGCCTAGTTCATATTATTATAATTACTATTATTATTATCATTATTATATTAAAAGTTTTAACTAGATTTGAATATATGTCGCGAGAGGTCTTTAAACTGATGGACTTCAATGCAAATTTCCGTTCATTTGACAATTTCAATATGAGAGCCTTTGAATTATTCAAACTGGATATTTTTATTTGGATCTTCACAATTTATTAAATGTTTTTCTCTTATTTCAGGAAAGGATCGATACGCCCTGAGAAATCAGCATATACAAAGACAACATTCTGTGGTAAGGAACGATCCTTTCAAGTCCAGTGGTACAAAGATAGACCTTGATTAGAATACAGTGATGAAAAGGATTCACTCTTCTGCTATGCTTGCCGAGTAATTGGACAGGTGAAACATGACGCAACATTTCAGGCAGACGGTTATTGAAATTGATCACAGGCTCTACAAAAAGAAAAAGGTTTTGACAAGCACAGTATATCAGAGTGCCATATTAAAAACATGGAAAGGTGGTCAAGCTTCGGAAGAACAGTATCAATCGAGGTTCAGCTAGCACTTGAACGTAAGAAGCAATTGGAAATTGGCTGTAAAGAGCGGCAGCAACCCCAAAAAAATATTACCCCTTCTCATAGACATTACCAACACATTGGCAAAGCATAATCTTCCATTTCTGATTCATCAAACGGCGGGGTATTCTTGGAAATCACCAATCTCATTGAATGAGATGATCCAAACTGTCGCTTACTTACTGAAAGCTGATATTGCAGAAGAAGTTAAAATGGCAAAATCCTTTGCAATCTGCCTCGAAACCGCACCAGATCTCAGCAAACAGGACCAACTTTCGCTTGTTGGAAGATATGTCAATCAGTCTGGAGATATTATTGAGGCTTTACTGAATATGGAGCATGTCACCGAGTTGAGACACTCATCAACTTATTAAATAAACATGACTTTGCATTACAAACATTCGTAGACAGGGTTATGAAGAATGCTCTACTATGATAGGTTACTACTCTAGATTACAAGCATGAGTTAAGGAAATGCACCAAACTGCTTATTACGTGCATTGTTTCTCGAATCATCTTAACTTAGTTGTTGTCGACATCTGTTCGGAGAATGTTATGACGAGAAAGCTTTTTGGTATCGTACAGAAACTATTTTCTTTATTGAGGGCAGCACAAAGCAACATGGCTTATTTCAGGACATTATAGATCGGGAATCAGATAACATGCAGTCTAGATGTCACACCATAAAATCTTGGCGTTCCACACGCTGGAGCAGACAATTGTGTAGTGATTTTGAACACACTTCCAATAATTGTGTCAACCCTTGAACAGATCACAACAGATTCGTTCTACAACTGTGCAACACCAAGTGATGCATTCTCTCTGTTAAAATCAGTCGATTTCAACCTTTGCTTGTGCCTCACAGTTATGCACGATATGCTACTGCTATGGAATGTTTTATCCAAAACTTTGCAACAACAAGACATTAATATTTCACCAGTTACCATCCAACTGAAATCACTAATCAAAGCAATTGGAGATTCTCGGAATGAAACTTCATTTCATGCGTTGTGAGTAAAAGCGAAATCTGTTGCAGACAACATTAGAGTATTTTTTTCACAGCCATGTCAAATAACAATATTAAAGAGAATAGACGAAAATTTGTCCACACAGGGTCATCTCTCAGGCAAAGGAAAAAGATGAACCATCAATTTGTTGTTATCTGCTTTGAAAACTCGATTTCAAGAAGATGTACTTCCTTTGTTATCATCACTTGACTGCCTAACCTCTCCAAGCATATTGCAAGTTGATAAACCACGAACTCTGTCCATTTTTGATCCTGGAGACATTGATGTTGATGCTATTGTTCAAGAGTACTAAATCATTTGTCAAACAACATTTGAAAAATGAGACATCCATTCCATTTATATCCTATAACCAGCAATGATCTTCTAAAAGTGTACCCTACTCTAACAACTCTCTATTAATTGGTACTGATCTTGCCAGTGACCTCTTGCAGCTGCGAGCGCTCGTTTTCAGCCCTCAAACTTGTAAAGAATAACCTTCGCATTACTATGACCCAAGGTTGACTGTCCGACTTTTAATGGTTATCACAGTGGAGGCTGCAAGATCGAAAGGAACGGATCCATTGCAATCTACAGAATATTTCAGGAACTGTTTTGGTGATTGGTGTTAATTGTTAGCTGTTGTATTGTAACATATTTTACTTTCACTAAAATAAAACGAATCAGTTTTCTCTGATATTAATTGATTTTTCGACACACTCAAATATTTTAACCGCACGACGCCACTGATAATATGTGAGATTTATGGTATTGGTGATTATATAAAAATCCCATACAATTAACATTCAATAGCCAAAGATTGTATTGAAATTATTTAATTAACTCATTTAATATTTACTGTTAACATACTATTGTTGTCGTATATAGCATTTGACACCAATTATGATTGAAGACTAATGATGAGAGATAATTTCCTCAAAATATACTTTATTTTTTTGGAGTTCTTGTGTTATAATATTATTATTTGTTTAATTCTCATCTCGAAATCTTTCAAATATCTTCCAACAAAAACGATTCTGAAAATTGTATGAGACAACACAACTGCTTGAATTGCTACATATATAGCTGGTAAACCAATGTCTCATAATTTGAATCAGTTTTTCACGGTTTGCACTTCCGTTAACAAAATTGGATATTTTACAGTGCTGCTCTCAGATCATCGGTACCAGCTTTCCCCATGTAATCATACCAGCAATCGACGGATCATTAATGCATCAACATAATCTGTATTTCTCAATATCTCAATAAGCATAGTTTTGACAAAAATATAACAATTAAAAATCAAAAAATCAATTTATTAGAATCGTCAAAATTTAAGAAAAGAAAATTCTAAAATTTGCCAAAAGCACAAATTCAGAGTATTATTAAACAAATCTATAATCACTATCATACACCTGATTCAGTTCATTAAAAGCTTCTATAATAGAAGTTTTAATGAACAACCAATTACAATTATGGTTAAGTTTATGAATTATCCATTTTTAAAATGCCTGACAGGTAAATTTTTTAATAAAGTATATTTTAGGGCTTGGATTGTGATCTCGTATATTTATGAGATCATTATTCAAGCTCTTAAATAATACTTTTAATCATAATTTATTATAATTTTAGTTTTAATTAATTTTTTTAGGTTTTTCAAGAATTTATGCCAATTTATGTAAATTAATGGAATTATTTTCAAATAAATGTAAATCCGATTAATTGAAAACTAAAATTTATTAAAAAGTTCCAATATTCGAATAAACTATTCCTCTGTTCCTTGGAAATTTGTTTTGGCTGCCATCTTTTGCAAATGAGGTAAAAACTCAATTTATTTTAAGTACAAGTTAAATGTTACATTGTTATTTCTTCATTTCCTCAAAAACTTAGAGTTTCGACGGATATTTTTGAAATATCTGAAAAGTGATAAAAATATTAAATTGATTGAATTTCATGAAAAATCTTATGAAATTATTTCTTAATTTTCTCTACAACTAAAAGTAGAGATTTTGGTATTTTTTTCAAATATTTTCGGCTTTAATTTAAAAAAAAGTTGTCTAAAAAGTTACTAAAAATAGATTTATATAGAGTTTTTTTTGAACTGAACATTTCTGCATTTTGAAAGTTTGTATTATGTTTTATGTTTTTATGTGTTTTTATGTTTTATGTTTTATGTTTTTATGTTTTATGTTATTATGTTTTTACGTTAAATAATTTTTTTCTTCTAATTCCTTCCTTCCTATAATATAAGTTTTTATTCAGTAGAACAAATTACATGCAGACACGGGTAAGTATGTATGTCCCTATATTATAACTTTATTGATTTTTCATTTTATTATAGGAGTTTTTAATGAACTGAATCAGGTGTAAGCGTTAGAAAAAATGCACACAATCGCGATGGACACATACGATAACTAAAATATAACACAAAATATAACATACTGCAGAATACACCTGATTCAGCTGATTATCAATTCCTATAATGAAAAAATCAATAAACTTATATTGCAGGGCATAAATATTAATCTATAAGATGATCTAATTAGTTTGAATGAAATATAAATTTTACTATACAAAATCAGAAAATACAAGAAATTTTAAATTTAATACACAGACATAGCACATAGTAAAAAATGTATACAAACTTTCAAAATGTGAAAATCCTCAGATTATAATTATTTATTATAAATAATTTTAAAATTAAACTGACAAACATTTAAAGAATTAAATTCGATAACTCTCATATTTGTATTCTTAAAATGGTAAATAGTCATTAAAACAGCTACTGTAAAAATTTCACCAATTGTTTATAATTTTCATTTTTCCTTTTGTTATGATGTTACGTTTGTACACATACTTGTATTAAAAGAGTTGTTATTCAGCTGAAACAGGAGTATCACAATCGCCAAAATTTGAGGCCCAAAATAAAGCTCAAGCATGATTTACATCAGAATCGTACCATTAATATTCTTCTTCTTCTTCTTCTTCTTCTTCTTCTTATTATTATTATTATTATTATTATTATTATTATTAATATTATTATTGTTATTATTTTTATTATTATTATTATTATTATTATTATTATTATTATTATTATTATTATTATTATTATTATTATTATTATTATTATTATTATTATTATTATTATTATTATTATTAAAAGAAAACCACTCGTTTTACGAGATATTTTAAACAAATTACTATTTTTTAATTAAATATTTTAATAAATAAATATTTAAATACTTTTACAATAATTGAAAAATTCTATATAAATATTAGTTACTATAATAAATTTTTATATTAATAAAAATATTAATAAAAAAATTAATATATTTAATTATTTTATTAAAAGAATATTAAATTTTTAAAAAAATTTTAATCTTTTACTTAATATAATAAAATTTTATTCTCAAACAAACATCAATTAATCAATTTTATATAATCAAACAATTTAAAAATATTCAAAACATTCGTAATCACTTTGCACAATAATCTTCAATCAACAATGCTCTAGAACTCCAATACAAAAAAGACGGGAAGTCTCTCCAATTTATGTGATATTACAACTTTTAGATAAAATGTTTTGTATATTTATCAACGAACTATTTATTAAATTCAAATACAAATCAATTTTTTCTAATATTCAAGCAAAAACCTTGAGGATTTAATGTAAGCATAAGGAATTTACATGCTGCATTAATCCACAACAAGCATTCATTTAATCGTTTATTTGATTAATATTTATTTAGTTTTTATTTAATTAATTATTTTATTATATCTTCACAACACCTATTACATGTAAATTGATAAAGCAGATCTGAATATTTTTTAAATAGTTTGATTACGTAAAATTGTGATAAATAGAAATGCTTGTATTTTAAAAATATTTTAATTTTCAAAACATTATTTTTATTATATTAAGTAAATATATTAAAATTTATAAAAAATTGTAATATTATTTTATAATTTTGAATAAAATGAATTAATATTTTAATTTTTAATAATAATTTAAAGTTTTCATTGATCTATCGAAATTTATCGTAACACGAGTGTTTGAATTGAGCTTTCTTTTAATAAATTTGTTGCCATGCTTATTTAATTATTATTATTATTATTATTATTATTATTATTATTATTATTATTATTATTATTATTATTATTATTATTATTTTATTTTTTTATTGATATTATTATTACATATACTTTTAATATTTTTATTATTTATAGAACATTATTTTTTCCTAAACCAATATTTTGCTATGTTTAAATAAAATATTAATAACGAATAAAAGAAATATTATATGCTGGAAAAGTTGCTATTAAAATTAATTGAAATAGCTTGCAATTTAATTCATTAATGTATTTTAGTAGCCTCAAGAAATGTTTAAAATATTCCGTAGAGAAATGAAAATATTTATTTGGTTTGATAATTTATAATTTTGGTTAAATTTAAACTTATATAACTTTTTTTGTTTTTAAACCAACAAAAATGTAACTTTTTAAAAGAAATAAATAAATATTTTTTGTTTTTCAATGTCATTTTTTTAAAGTGTGGGATAATTTTGATGGAGAGCCTGGCTCACGAGTTGCATGTTGACGTTTGGAATCAGCTTCCACCCCAGCGAAGTGAGTTTCATCACCCATCATATATATGTTGTTACTTTTTACATAAGGATTTCAGGATAACATAAATGTATATCGTATAAGATTACGGATAAGAAGTTATTTTCACTTATTATCTGCTCAAGAAATGACAAACTAATAAATGACAAAAATAATTATACATTATATGTAAAAATGAAAAGTTGTTTATTTGGCTTGTTGAACTGATAATATAAATATTAGAACACAGTAAAAAAGCAAGAAATTTGGAAGCATATTTTTTATAAAGAAAGATTTTCTCTTAATAGATTTATATAAAGTGTCATTTGATAGAAATCTTCACATAAATCAGTTGTTAAGTTAGATTAGAATTTTTGTATTTGATTGAGAAAATAAAGATGGGTTTCAGTTGGTTATTTTTGGTTACTAAATAAAGAAAGCTGGGAGTCAGATTAGACTTTAAATGCTACCGAAATCTTTAAAAGTCAAAAATATTATTTATAGTAAGTACGAAAAATGGGAAATAAGCTGTGATAATGTGAATTCATAAAGAAATAATAAATTCTATCTGAAATTGCTGACAATGAAATATATGCTTTTACGAAATATTCTCCTAACTTTATTTTGTTTAAATTAAGAACCGATAGATATAAAAGATTATATGTAAAAATCCAATAATTTATTTATGAATCATAACTTTTACTGTCTAAATTCATAGGAAATACAATTCAATGTAAATATAATATTCAGTGAAAAAGTAATAAAACTTTGCATAAAAATTTCAACGTTTTTAATTAAATGAAGAGAACAATATAATTGAAAGTGATGGTAATAATAATAATAATAATAATAATAATAATAATAATAATAATAATAATAATAATAATAATAATAATAATAATAATAATAATAATAATAATAATAAGAATAAGAATAAGAATAAGAATAATAATAATAAGAATAATAATAATAATCAACTATTTTTTTACATATCCTCCAATCAATTCACATAAGAAATTAATAACCATTTGTTATTTGTTATATATATATATATATATATATTTTTTTTTTCGATTTTTAAAACAAGTAGAACAAATTAACAAATAAAATATAATAACATAATAATAACATTGATAATTATTATTATTGTGATAATAATGAAAATAATTCACCTCTTCCCATTGACTGACGTATCTAACAAGCCTTGATAAACGCAATAATCTTAACATACTCAACAGTTTGGCTAATCGTAATATTCGAAGAGTCTTTCCTAAATATGTAAATATCAGTTAAATATTTATCTTTTCAAAACAGAATTAGTAATTGATAAATTTAACCAAACAATAGTCCAACACAGAATCCGGCGAAAAGATACGCTCAGTTTCGTAAGTGACAATTAAAAACTCGTCAACAACCACATGATATTGTGCTATTCACAATTTTAAACAAATAATATATATATATATATATATATATATATATTATAATCGTTCTTTAGGATTGCTGTGTCATTGTTTGTACAACATATATTATCTGTGAAATATGGTACTGCATTGTCATTGTTCGTGGAATTATAACTCAGATATTTTTGGTTATTGTCATATTATACAGTATTGTGAAATCATGCGCTGCAAATTCTGGAAAAGCAGTTTTTAATAAATGCAAAAAAAACAAAAGCAATTGTAAACAATTATTCTACTACAAAAGACAAAAAGCACAATATAAATAATAATAATAATAATAATAATAATAATAATAATAATAATAATAATAATAATAATAATAATAATAATAATAATAATAATAATAATAATAATAATAATAATAATAATTATAATAATACTAATAATAAGAATAATAATATAATAATAATAATTATACTAATAATTTATTGCACTCAAGTAACAATAATTTAATTGCTAAGCAGGTACTGTATTTTATAAACTATTTGTCCTCCCCCCCTTCTACTCCATCCGTAACAAGTAATATTACATCATCTCTAAAGTAAATTCAGTTTAATAGAAAATGCGTTAAATCAAAAAAGTCACTGAAAAAGAGTCCCAAAACATTTTGAATACCCTTTGAAGGTTAGAGAAGTAATCACTACAGATGTGTAGCGTAAGAACTATAACTATGACAAAAATATCTGAAAGATCTTGATAATTGAATTCCTGTTATAAATTATAAGTTATTGTATATTCTTTGAATATAATCAGACATAGCAATTAATGAAATTAAGTTTTTCAAGTAGTTTGGTAGTCTGATAGCTTGTTACCAGTTTCTGTGTTGAACTTGTAGTCCACAGAGGTATGATTGCAACTACCATGGTTTCAAGTGAAAGGAGGTTCAAGATAAAGATTCTTCTTATTTTCTTGCCTTAAAACCACACTTTGCAAACTTATTTGATGTCCAGTGCATCAGGATAAGTGTATAACAGTGTTAACTTGACACTGTTTTTACACTTACCTGGGGCGAATAGAAATCTGAGCGCCTCCAGGCATAGTACTGATGAGAGCCATTAGCTTGAAACTAGTATATGATTGGGAAATGTACTGGATATCACTGGATATCAATCGTAAAAGTAATTAATTAAAATGATACGACAATGCAAATCAAAAGTAGAATCTTAATTATGATGCAAATAATAGCAATTTACTAGGGATGATATATCGGCTAGAATAAAAAGCTTTTCAAATAAAAATAAGACGAATTCCTTTAGAATACTAAGTCTAAAATAAATATGGACGTTATTGAGATATATAAAGAAATGAGACGTTTTCTGTCATTTCATTAAATATGTCCAAAACATTTTGATGAAGAAGTGAAGTCGTTTAAGAGGTAACTACGAAACATTTGTGGCCATTGTTGAATGTTGTTCAGTGAAAATCTTGATCAAGTTTATAAACTTTATCAATCTCCCAAAGATTTAAAAAAGTTTTTCTTTGGTGGTGGGAATTGTAGATTGTAACTAAAAGCATATTTATGCATGGAATAACGAAAGCGGTTCATTTTATCAGCCAAAGGAATCAGTTATTCCTAATAAATCTCTGCATAAAAGATTTCATGTATTCCTAAGAACACATTGGAGCCAGAATAATCAAAAAAAATTGGTATAATACAATAAAATAGCATTCAATGTCTTCTATTGATAATTTCAACGTAAATCCCACTAAAGTTTGGATTTTTAATGGATTTGCATATATGTAGTACAGAAAATATGAATTAATTTGTTTAAATGATCGAACTAATTAAACAAATGCTAAATTGCATGGAAAACAGGAAATGCGAAAAAAAATCTCACCGGCATATACGAAATGATGGTAATTTTCGCCCCTATTCACGGCAAGGAATATGTAATCAAGAGGTATGGAACTGATGAGGTCGAGGAAAAACCACGACCTAAGGTAATTACGAGCAATAATTTTTGGATTGAGAATAATTTCATCTGATTTGTCCGTTAACAAAATTCCTAAATTAGAAAAATTCGAATAAAAATTTTAATATAATAATTATAAAATATAATAATTATAATTCTTTTTAATGAGCAATGATTCAAACATAATTTCAACATAATATATAAAATTATATTTAAAATTAAATTCATAAATTTTTAATATCATATTTAATAATTTATTATTATTATTATTATTATTATTATTATTATTATTATTATTATTATTATTATTATTATTATTATTATTATTATTATTATTATTATTATTATTATTATTATTATTATTATTATTATTATTATTATTATTATTATTATTATTATTATTATTATTCATTTTTATTATTTTGTAAAAGACTAATTATGTGAATCCTTTAGCAGTTCTCAATGGTATTATATGTCATCTCCACTTCTCCGTTACCATACTAGTGAACCATCGCAAATGGAGAACTCTGCATTCTGGTTGAATATGAAATATAATACAACAATTGTTGAGTTAAGAAAATCTCTTATAAATCTAGAGCTTTAGGACAAGAGTCCATAGGTTTTGGAATCTGTTTGATTGCATGCAGTTGAGAAAAATTTTGAAAAGATATTCATTACAAATACAAAAACCATTCGAAATGTTATATTTTTCAAATTTACACAAAGTTCTATAATTTTCCATAAAAATCAAAATTTTCCAAAAATCAAAATTTCGGGAAAAATTTGTCTTTTTCATGAATAAAAATACTTGGTGAAGATTAAAATGATGCAAATATCAAATAAGCTAATAAGATATTGTGTTGTTAGATTTTAATAGACCAATAAATCTTTAAATATAATCACAAATATTTGGAATATAATTGGGGAACTATCTCTCTAGCCTGACAGCCAATAGATTCGAAATGCATATTCAGCTCAAGACGCACTTAAAACAAGTGAACATTTCATTTTGCTTCATAGTACAAAAATATATAGTGAAAAGTGAAATTAATCTGTTAACCGATTATTTATTTATGAAAACTCATTTCGGTGAGCTTAATTAATTCCATGCAAAATTAGCAGATTACATTCAAGCAGTCCAAATATTAACATACTTTTCAACTTCATTGATATACTCCAAATTATACAAATTATAATAAATGAATGAAAACTACTATAGAAAATATATTTACAATCGAAATGCTCTGTCCAATCGCCATTTTACAAGCATTTGGCATAGGATCAAATTGTAAAAAGAGGTTATTCAGTTTCTGAAAGTTAAATTTTACGCTTCACTGATGTCTTTAAAGTTTACTGCTTTATTTGGAAATTGTAAAGTTTAATAAAATATACAATTCTGAATCATGTTTTACGATTGTGACCATAAATGTCATGTTAACAAAAATTGAAGGCCGAAAGAGGTAAACATAATTCATCTTGAATATTATTTTAGCATCTTTTAATGAAGAAATTCATCTTTTAATTAATCGTCTTTTTCTTGATAAGATAATGCTATTAAAAAAGAAATGTGTTACTAATTGTTTGTTTTTTTGGATTGATGTATAAGCTAGCGTTATGTATTATTGTTTATCTGTGGCTTTCTGAAAGCTTTTAAAAATCGTCGGACAAACCGGTTTAATGGGCAAAACCACACCTCTACTGGTTAATAGTGACAATTGTATGCATAAAAGCCAATTGACGATAAATTTTCCGATATTTGGAACATTATTTCAGTTACAATATGCAATTATTTTGAAAAACAATTTATACTTTTAATAGGCAACATGAGATTTTTATTCTAAAGTTGTCCCAAAATAATTAAAGGAGATTATTCTATAATCGAAAATGTATTCATATACATTGCATTAAGGTCATATCTTATTATTATTTGTATATACATTTGTAGACCATAATTCTTCTTCTTCTTATTATTATTATAATTATTATTATTATTAAAATTTAAATAAATAACAATGTTAGCCAATTTCTGCAATGTTTATTCAAAACTGAAATATGAAATATTTCGACCGGAGATCGGAACCAATGGCTCTTAACCAAAATTTAACTAGAATATTGCTTTCTCCTATTTTTCTCTGATTGATGTTTTCTTTCACTTAACTTTATTCAACAAATATATTTATTTAAACAAATTTCAAAAACTTTCAAATTCAATTTACCAATATTAAAAACTTAATAGATTCGAATAAAACTTTAAATTTTTATAAAAATTCAAAGTTATTATTTCAGATCTAGAAAATGTTTATTAAATATCTTAAACGAGTTTGCATTTCAAAAGAAATGAAAATAAATATATTAAAATACATCAATTTGTCACGTACTCAAACTATTAAAAACATTCAAAACAAAATAGTTTGAGTATGTGACCAATTGATTTTTCTTTATTGTTTAAATATTTTTTTAAATTTTAATATTATTTGCAAATTATCAAATTAAAATTTACAAAATTAAACTTGTTTTTAATTTTTTCATTATTTTAATGTTTTATTTGAATATAGTTAAAAAGTTTAATTATAAAAGACATTATATTTTCTACAAAATTTAACTGTGAAAAAGATTTATTTATGGTATTCACGAATATTTATAAAAAAAATTCTAAATTTTTAAATATTTATTTTTATTAGAATAAAATATTTGTTTAAATAAATATAAATAATCCATTATATTTGAGTTGGTTTATATTAGTTAATATTATTATTATTATTATTATTATTATTATTATTATTATTATTATTATTATTATTATTATTATTATAATTATTATTATTATTATGATTATGATTATTATGATTATTATGATTATTATGATTATTATTATTATTATTATTATTATTATTATTATTATTATTATTATTATTATTATTATTATTATTATTATTATTATTATTATTATTATTATTATTATTATTATTATTATTATTATTATTATTATTATTATTATTATTATTATTATTATTATTGTTAAGATCAAAAGTGTGGGTTACGATCTTAACACAGCTTATTTTCTGACTCCAAATTTATATAATCAAAAAAATAATTAAAAATGAATCAACACACACAAATATAAAAAGGTTGGTTGTGGTCCTATTTAAATAAATAAAACAAGTCAATTAATTACTTATAAATTTTAATTGGTGTTACAAAAATTTACAAATGTATATGTGTTCAATAATTAAAAGTTTTGAAAGAATACCGGATCAAATGATCCCTGCACAAATGGCCCGCAAGAAATCGATGGTCAATATGTCGACGCAACAACTTTTCTTAAAATACAGAGGGGAAGAAAGTTTAATTTTAGCGCACCCCAAATACCGCGAAAGCTGTCTACTGCTTTGGGTATTTTTATAGTTTAAATTAATTAATTTAATTAGAAGCCGGATTTGAGGAATCCGCTTTTAAAAATAACTTTCTTTTTTTAATTTAATAAATAAACGTACAAAATTCTCCACTGGATAATTAGTATCCAAATCCTAGAATATTTTTCCAACTCCCCTTCTTCTCTCAACAGGATTGACTTATATAGAGTTTCGCAAAACTGTTGTTTGCTTAGATTGGGTGAGCTTCCTCGATAGAACAATATTTGATTTAAATTAATAGGCCGTTTTACATTCTAAGTTGAATTGCTTTGAATGTTTGAATAATATCAATATTGATCTTCACTTTGAATCAAATCAAATTGTCTTCTTGAGCTTCAATAGTGTTTGCTTCCAAATTAATTCGAATTGCGTTGTTTTCTTCCGTTACAAAAATTTTTGCTGGTTGTTTTCTTAAATCAATTTTCCTTCGATTTGTAATGTTCTTTCCTTGAGATATTTGCACAAAATTATAATATTCCTAAAATACTCTGTATGTTTACTTTACAGTTTTTTTGTCGACTTAAATGAATTCTGTTCCCGTTTAAGGTAGTTTTGGTATCGGCCCCTAAAACTAAAATGTTGTTTGATTTATTTTAAAAATTTATGATTTATATTACCGGTTAGTTACTATATTTAAATTTACATATTAATACTATTTTTTGATTTACGTCACCAAGAATCCAAATTTAGTAATATCTTGATGAGGTATTTACCTATTAAATTACTATAATTTATTTTTAATAATTTTTCCTGTGACGTCACTAAAACTTCATTTCATTATTTTACACGTCACCGTTTAGTGACGTCAATCTGATTATGATTTTCAGGTTAAGATCCTATCCTTATTATTATTATTATTATTATTATTATTATTATTATTATTATTATTATTATTATTATTATTATTATTATTATTATGTTCCAGTAAGTATGTTTTGGTGAATCTTTGAAAAATGTGCGAACTATTAGGATAATAAAAGTTATATTATGAATTTTATTTATTTCCTCATAATATTTTAAACAAAACAATATATTAAAAGATAACGCCAATAAAAAACCTTTCGTACGATATATTTCGATAGCACAGCTATCATCTTCAGGTACTCAAAACCAACTAAAAATATTATGAATTAACATTTAATTTAAACAATTTATTTTTTATTAATTTAATTTTTTAATAAATAAATATTTTTAAAAATATATTTTAAATTAATTTTAAATTTTAAATTTTTTTACTTATATTCTAATTTTTAAAAATTAATGTTATTTAAAATTTTCAATTATTTTAATAATAAATAAAAAAACAAACATGATTTAACATACGTAAACTATTTAAAAACATTCAAAACATTCGTAGTCACAGCACTCTGCACATTAATCTTTGGATCCAATGACCTTATCAACAATGCTTCACATATCACTCGTTCCCAATAACTATTAAAACTTCTCAACAAAATTCTAAAATCAGACATTCCTATATCACTTTTACAGCCTCTATTGTGTTCACTAATATTGGTCTAACCCTTCAATCGACAATGCTCTAGAACTCGAGTACAGAGATGACGGGAATGATGAATGGTATCAACAAATAGATGGAGTCGCTATGGGTTCCTCTTTAGCACCAACGATGGCATCAATATTTTTGGCTAGTTTGGAAAAGAAAATTGCTTCTTTCCAATTTGAAAAACCTTTTGTTTATAAAAGGTATGTGGATGATATTTTTCTTATATTTGAAAACCAGAAACATGTAAAACCGTTTTTGCATTTTATGAACAGTTTACATAAAAACATTGTATTCACATGTGAAACGGAGAGAAAGTCATCAATTGCGTTTTTGGATTTGTTAATTCAACGCAAAGATAAACAGTATGAGACAGAGATTTATAGAAAACCAACTGATACTGGTCTTTATACTTCTCCAGAAAGTTTTTGTGAATTTAAGTATAAGAGAAATATGGTGAAAGGATTGATTTATCGTTCATGGGCTTTATCTTCTACTTTTGCTAATTCGGTAAAAAGTGTTGATAAATTAGTTGAGTTGTTGATAAAGAATGGATATTCTAAATCATTTTTATTGTTGATGATAAAAGAAACTGTTGATAAATTGATTAAAAATCCTAAGGATCCATGTTGTGGAAAGTCTGAATGTAATTTTTCGGATGGGTGTGAATTGAATGTTGATCTGGGTGATGGTAAAAATGGATATAAAAAAATTGAGCCTAAATATGTGTTAGTATTGCCGTACTCTGAAGGCTTTACAAATTATAAGAGGAAGTTGGGTAAACTGATAGGAAATTTAGAGTATAAGATCGTCTCTAATTCGTGTAAGGTACGCAATATGTTTATTAATAAATCAAAAACTACGGTTGGATTGTGTTCTGATCTCGTTTATCAATTTACATGTAATGGGTGTAATGCCACATACATTGGAGAGACTTCCCGTCATCTCTGTACTCGAGTTCTAGAGCATAGTCGATTGAAGGGTTTGACCAATATTAGTGAACACAATAGAGGCTGTAAAAGTGATATAGGAATGTCTGATTTTAGAATTTTGTTGAGAAGTTTTAATAATTATTGGGAACGAGTGATATGTGAAGCATTGTTGATAAGGTCATTGGATCCAAAGATTAATGTGCAGAGTGCTGTAACTACGAATGTTTTGAATGTTTTTAAATAGTTTACGTATGTTAAATCATGTTTGTTTTTTTATTTATTATTAAAATAATTGAAAATTTTAAATAACATTAATTTTTAAAAATTAGAATATAAGTAAAAAAATTTAAAATTTAAAATTAATTTAAAATATATTTTTAAAAATATTTATTTATTAAAAAATTAAATTAATAAAAAATAAATTGTTTAA
Source organism: Schmidtea mediterranea (assembly GCA_022537955.1). Taxonomy (NCBI): domain Eukaryota; kingdom Metazoa; phylum Platyhelminthes; order Tricladida; family Dugesiidae; genus Schmidtea; species Schmidtea mediterranea. Next base: position 133,001,381 of record CM039679.1, read on the forward strand.
ATTAAATGTTAATTCATAATATTTTTAGTTGGTTTTGAGTACCTGAAGATGATAGCTGTGCTATCGAAATATATCGTACGAAAGGTTTTTTATTGGCGTTATCTTTTAATTAAATCGTTGCCAAATTTATTTAATTATTTATTTATGAAACAATATATATATATATATATATATATATATATATATATATATATATATATATATATATATATATTATTTGAAAATGAAATCGAAATTGAATAATTAATGAACAAATAATGGATTTTTCTCAGTACGCTTATATTTTATTGGAAATCAGAATTCGTTTTAATGAATATGGGATAATTCATTTTGGAATTCACAGAAAGACCTCGGGACACTATGACACCAGTAAATAAAGCGGTAGTAAGGTAAACATAAAATAGATTAAATAATTTATTAATTATTATTTGCATTTGTTTTTCAACAATTTTCATAATTTTTTAACCCTCACGTATTTGTTTAAAATCATTTTATCCTTGACAATATTCTTAATTTTCTCTTTCCCCAAATGCCGTTAGCCTCAACTTGTTCAACTATTTAAAAGTTGCAAGTGACAGGGAAATAGAATCAAAATTTTTATCTAAAATGTAATATCTGTAATTTGTTTAAGTCACTGACTCAATACTTTCCAAATATTGCTTCCGGACATGGCACCAGAGTGCCAAGTTTCTTAAAAATCTCGGAAACCCAGGAACTTTGATGTATCATGAAGCTATAAAATACAAGTTGAAAGCATTTAATTGAACTATTTAATAAAAAAATCATATTAACCACTTGTGCTGGAATGACATGCAGTGCAAATTGAGGGGCATCTCTATCAAATTTTGACATGTTATGTACGTCTTGTGATCTTTGTAATTCTATCAAAATATTATATTGTGTCCGATTTATTTAAATACTTAAAGGTTTTTGTGTTTTAATAAATGAAATGATTCCACGTGCTCTATAAAATAAAACACAATACTCCATTCATATATTTGTAGTTATCACAAATTACACATCAAATTTATCACGGCAAAAAATAATACACGCTGCGATTGTTTGGCTTTATGAACTTTATCACAATAATCACCTTCAATACATCGATTCTGTCTTGACTGTAACTGCTCTAAGAATTCCTCTTAAATTTTCTAAGTGTGAAATCATTTGGTGACTAAAGTGTGTGTGTGTGTCACCGGGTAACTGACCGGTGTACGTGTGACATTAGAATGCGATTAGTAGTGTCTAGTTAGTAACAGCGTGAACTGAGATAAGTTATTGAATAATGTTACATAATGTTATATAAATCTAGAGGGGTTACATTTGACGGGCTCACCTTATAATTGCCGTTCGAATTAAATTTTATAACTTTCCTTGTTGTTTACCCAACTAGGGTTTAATTAATTTTTTATTATACATTCTCTTGGTTCCTAAACGTATTCTGATAAATTCATTCTCACCATGATCTTCACCATTGCCAAATATAAATCTGAGCCACTTTTCAAATTCAAAATCGATAATTTTTTAGTAATTTCACATTTTACATCGTTCAATTCAAATTATAACATTTTTGTTGCCTGATTCCGAGATATTTTATTTGTATACCTTTTAAAATAATTTTTAATTTACAGACCCAACAAAATAACATCAACTCGTTAATGCGCATGTAAATTAATTACGGTGCAAAAAGAGAGAAAATTTTCTATTTATTACCAATATCAACATATTAAACTATTTAATTTTACTTTGATCTCTTCACGTTACACAAAGAGTGAATGTCTTTTACAATTATAACAAATATATACTTAATATCCGGGTGTGCTATTTTGCCTAATAAATAAACATATTTCCATAAGTCGTTTGCATGTCGCACTCTGTCCGGGAAGTTATGAAGGGTTCCGATGTATCGGTTTAAATTTAATATTGTTTTTATAATTTAAAATATATTTATCGTGACCAAAGTTTACAAGAACAAGATTGTCTCAACCTCATATGATGACACTTTGACTATACCTGTGAATCTCTATTTATTATCATGTTTTCTTTTATAATTTTCCTCTTCTAAATGTCCCAGAAACAATATTTTAAAACACTCCCAAAATCTAGACAATGAAGAAACTTTTGAGAATAATTAAAAGTCACTTAAATATAAACTAAATTCACTAAATAATTTATATATATATTCCTTACCACTCTTTGAAGTTTCGACACCTCAATTCACTACTGTCAACATTTCCCAACAGGGTGACTGCAGATATTTATTCCCTTTTTTGTAATTAAAACCTGAAAATGTTTAATTTTCACTGTTTGGAGTTGAGTTAAAAATAAATGAGAATTTGTTTTAATTGTCATTTATCTCGGTAAATATTGTTTGATAGAATGGAGTTAGAAAAGTTAAGGAAGAACTTTTTTTCTATTTTCTCGTAAATTATTTGTGATAAAATTTAATGTTTTTTGATATAATTTTTATAGATATATTACATTTAAGTAAAATATTTAAAAATCTTTAAAAATCTTATATTTAAAAATATTAAAATAATGTAAAATTTATACATAATAGCTTTAAACTATTAATATTTTTAAAAAAAATTTTTACTGTTAATTGGCTATTTTCAGCTTTATTTTTAATTTTTAGAATATATATATATATATATATATATTTATTTATTTATGGTACTCACGAATTTTCGGCACAGCCTTTTTCATAATGAAATTTTGTAGAAAATACAATGTCTTTTATTAATAAAAATAAATCAGAGGAGAAAAAAAGTCCTTATAATATTATTAATCTTATCTCTTAAAAAATAATCACAAATGACCTGAAATTCTTAATAAATATGACTGTTTCATTTCATAAAATATATTAATAACATTAAAAATTATTTTAAAACTTTAAAGAAATATAAATTTTATGAGAAATTTAGCTTATGACATATCAACTGTCAATAATATGTGCCCGTAATGAGCAAAATTCATGACTGCTGCTGCACAAAATTCGTGTGTCGTGAGTTTGCACATTTTTGACATTTGTTCTAACCTTTTTCAATTATACTTCTGTTTTCAATGATTAAAATCTATTTTTAATATAAAAATGAGATCAATAAGTTTGTATTGTAGAAACACAATAACTCACAAATGTGTTGAATTTTAATTTTGCAATGAATAAACTCATTTATTATAAAAAGTAAGAAAGTGATAAACTGAACACATAAGCACAACATATAGTAAAATATGCTTATATCCTTTAGATATGTGAAAACTTTGAACAAATAACGCTTTACATTAACCGTGATACAAATCTTTAATAAGAAATTTTGCATTTTTCATTGGTTCTACTAACTATGTATTATAAATGAGTTTATTTATTGCAAATCAGTGTTTAATATTTGGTTCAATCGACTTTAATTAACAAAACACGGGTGAATTGCTGTGTTTCCTATAATATTGAATAATTATTTTCAAATTATATTACAAGATTCACATTTTGTGATATTGTAAATCACTCCCCAAGAATGCTACATCCGAAAATATAGGAATTAAATGTACCTGTTCTGAAATTGACAGCGATGTCCGCCAGAAACACGGTATCAGAGAAACAGTTGAATATAACCCATTGGATCCTCATGCTGTCAGTAAAAAAAGAAACTATCACAGGCAGAATAATAAGATTCGCGATCAGCATTACCAACATAAACAGATCCCAATAAAATCTAAACAAAATAGGAAAACAAATAAATGAATATTAACTCCAAAAGACAAAAAATATTGAAAAGCGTTCCCATCTTATAAATAATAATACAAATATTTGATTATTTATGCTGAAATCCGCCTTTCAAATGGAAATGATGATAAATATCACATTAAATATTTGCGGAAATTCATATAATTCATTTGGGACTTCCCGAAGATTATCTCGACGAAATATTTTTGTTGATAAATAGTAAAATGTCTTTATTGTTTGTTGGGGAGAATGGCAATTTGTCAGGCCAAATGTTTCTGTTTTTTATTGCTTACCTAGGAATTCACAATTTTTCTTTGAAAATTTTCCATAGTAATATATAATTAGATTTACGTGGGGTGGATAATATTAGCGCCCATTCGAGAGTTTATGTGGCACCGAATAAAAAGACAAATTTCATCCCTTTTAAAATAAATTTACTTTCATAATCCTTCCTATTCTTGTTGCAAACAAGTTCACGTTGCGTGCTGTTTGCTGCTCTATGTCTATGTCTGTTTTCTAAAACTAAAATTTTAAAAATTTATGTAATAACATGAATAGAAATCAAAATTTTATTAAAATCTTAATAAATTTTTAATAATATATTTTTACATTCATATATGAAGCTATTTATATTAATATTCTTCGTTTATCGCTTTAAATACAACCAAAATAATAACACAAAATTGTGTTCACTGATATTAATCAATTCCATAAGTCAACAGTTATCAAGAACCTAAGAACGGAAGTGATGGGCAGTCATTACAATGTATGTGACACTGCGCCCATGACATATATATTCATAATTAAAATCTGAAACCCATAAATGCAAGATTTGAAATCTACCATTAAACACATTGACAATCCTATAATGCAAAACATAATCTCATAAATCAATCTCACTATTTATATCACACAAACTTAATTTTAACATAAATAATTTTTTATTCATTTAATTCCTTCCTCTCTTCCACAATTCCAATTTCCTTCTCTTGAATACTTTAACATACAAACTCTAACTTTTAAATTGATAAAAAAAATCACCAAACTATGTAATTGATTTATATAAAAAAAACTAATAAAACATATATTAAACTACAACATATTTCGACAGACTCATTGTCATCATCAAATAGAATTGAAATTCAATTTGATTTAAATTGCTATTTTTCAAACAAGCTAATTCAATAATTTTCTTATGTCACCATCCGATTCTCCCACTTGCTTCAAAAACAAAGCTTAATGTATTTATTAATACTAATATCAAAAACTTGCAAGTTTTTTGTTTAAGCCACCTAAAATCAGGGCCACTAAATGTGCCTATTTCACGATTTAGTTTTCTTTCACGACGAGCGGAAAGCAAGTCGAGCATAAGCAAGGATTTCGGTTTAAATTAAAGTTCTTTGATTTTCATTCAAGCTTTTTCATGCCAAAGTTGAGTTTCAGAAACTGAAATGCATGAATTCTTCATTTTGCGGAAACTATTATTTCCAAATATGCCGTATGGCGAACCTTAGTAAATACACTAGTAATTACACACAAGGCTGCCATACAGAAAATCTCGATTTTTCCGCGCCAGTTAGAGTACTACGAATACCTGATACTCCTTTTTTGTCCATAGTAAAATTTGATAGATTATATCAAATATAACTGAAACTTCATTCACGTAGACAATCTTTTTTGCTCTGAAATGTTGAAAATTATGTAACAACACGAAGAACCATTCCATTTCGTTTCAAAACTTAAAAATCCAATTTACAGACTCTTTAAAGTCTTTTATCTATATACAAACAGCTAAAATAGAAGTTAACACTAGCTATCCATAATAATAATAATAATAATAATAATAATAATAATAATAATAATAATAATAATAATAATAATAATAATAATAATAATAATAATAATAATAATAATAATAATATAAATAATAATAATAATAATATTCACATTAAAAGTTTTCAAATTGTCATAATGAAATTGAAAAATATTTCAACTATTATTCATTATATTAAACTCAAAAATTTGTTTTTGAAATATTTTATTTAGTATTTTTATGTAAATACAAAAATAGAAATCCTCGAGAGTGTATTTATAATCTTCATTCTCCGTCAATTGGACGTCTAATGATCCTGACATACGTCACCAGATCTCTATTAATGTCTATTGTTATCAGGGCTCGTCATATATTATTGTCAATGGGAAAATATATTCAACTTTCCAATTTCCAGCAAAAACCGATTTATTTCAATAAGTTATTTTGGGAATTATTATCATTTTTATTATTTTTATTATTATTACTAATGATATTATATGAAACACAATATTACAACACTTAAGGCGTTAACTATTCAAAATATTCATTTGTTTTAATCTTTTGATATACATTTAAAGAAGTTGTATAAATTTTTTGGAGATTTATTGCTTTTAAATTGGATGTTAAACTTCTTAAGAATAGTGTTTGTTTTTTTCATCAACTTTTATATATTATTTCTGGAGGAAAATTTGTGTTTCCAATAAAACAACGATATACGTGATTATCTTTAGAAAATTCAGTTTTAATTTCATTTAAAGATTTCAATTAAAAAACTGTTTCTGGATTTTTTCAATTTTTCAAAAATGCTGTACAAAGAATTTCTCAGCTGACAAGATGGTGAGCTTATTACCTGTTATCAAATTAGCAAAACAAGTTTATAGTCTTAAGGTCAAACATAAAAAATGCCTTCCCGAAGATATGATTCAGAAATCTGTATTAGCAGATCAAATTTGAAAAAGGGGTATAATTGCTTTAACTTGTATAATCCTATTAACAGTTTATCTTCCATCTAATATGAATCCATCAATAAAGAAATGACCTTTCTCAATCAATGACCTTACTTTATTGATATCTACTTTTAATTTAACAAGTCTTGGTCTTAAATAATTACTTTTCTTTATTAATTTAATGAATATTATAAAATCAATTACTTAGTGCAGCGGTTATCAAAGTGTGCTCCAAAGTGTGCGAAAACATTCGAAAATTATTTGTACCTTTCCTCTTTGCAATAATAATTAATATTTTAAATTCTAATCTGAAAATCAAAAATCACTCAATTGAAAATTATGTCTATTTTATAAAAAACACTCATATTATTTGCATATTTTGAGTATAATTTGAATGGTTTTATACGTAAAACAAAAACAAAAAATTAAGAAGGAAAGCAAAAGGAAAGAGAACGAAAATTAAACAAAATTTTATATGGACGGTGCTTGAAATATTTTATACTTGTTCAGTATGTTGCTGCTGGTGTACATTCAACATATAAAAAGTAAAATGTAATGAAATATGTACCTATCTATTTATAATTTGTATTTTAATCATTTTTAAATCGAAATAAATCATTAACCATGGATCCTTGGCTAATTAAAGAGACAGCAAAAAATGAACAATGATCTGGATTACGTGCGTCCGTAAATATTGAGAAAACAGCAATAGATATTTTACTGAAAACTGATTCCTTTGCTACTCAAACTATGCAAATAGTTACTGAAAAAGAAGAACTGTAAACTACGCAAAACCATGACTAAGAAACGAAAATTTGATGAAAGTCATTTATCTCTTGGATTTGTAGATGCTAATAATATGTCTCTGTGTTTTATGTGCAAAAATATTTCCAAATAGTTAATGAGGCAATAATCAATTTAAAAATAATCAATTTTGTTAAATCGCGACCTTTGAAAACACGACTTTTCAAAATTCTTTGAGATATATGGGCAGTATTCATAAAAATTTACTCTTACATACCGAGGTGCGATGGCTATCCCGTGGTAAGGTACTTTTAAGACTGTTCGAGTTTCGTTGTGATATGGCATCTTTTTTTAATGAAAATGAGATGAATTTACAACAAAGGTTGACAGATAAACTATGGTTTTTTCGTACCTATGCTGACATTTTTTCAAAAATAAAGTAAATCTCTCACTTCAAGGAAAACAAGTGACTTTAATTACAACTAACGATAAAATTGAAGCTTTTAAAAAAAATTAGACTTTTTGATTAATTGTTCTCGAACTCGCGATTTGAATTGCTTCCCAACACTAATGGATTTTTATAATGAAATTGATAGCGAGATTGAAGAAAATGATATGTCGGATTGTGTGGTGAAATTTGTGAACATTTGGTGGGTATATTAAATTGTGTCAACCAATATTTCCTAGGTGAGCATAATAAAAAATTTAAAATAAATAAATGGGTCAGAAAATCTTTTGAAGTCAATCTAAAACCGATAGAATTCACAGTTAAGGAATATGAAGCTTTTATTGATATGATTTCGGATTCCTCACTGCAGTCAAAAATTTGAAAAACTACCTTTGTCGGATTTCTGGTGCTCTATTAAAGAAGAATATCCAAACTTTTCAAATAAATCAGTTAATATACTTATTCCTTCGCTACTACCTATATGTGTGGAGTCTGAATTTTCACTTTACGTGTGGACGAAAACCAAATACCGCAATAAACTAAACGCAGAAGCTGACATGCCGATTCAACTATCATCCATACAACCAAGCATTAAAAGAATCTGCCAAAATAACAAACAAGTGCATTCATCGCATTACAAAAATTATTTTTAGTTTTGTTTTTGTAGTCTTTGTTTCTAATGTGCAAAATATTGTTAATTTTTGTTTTTTTTTTGTTAAAAATAAATAAATGTACATAAATACAATTTAATACTGTTAGACATATCATGTTTTTCAAAAAATAGTAAACAACTAGGGTTCCGTAGAAATCTGTATCTCTTTCAAGAGCTTCGCAACTGAAAAAGTTTGAGAACCGCTGACTTAGTGTATTTTGAAATTTCTCAATGTGCTCAAAAATATTTTTTATTACTGATCTATTTTGAGGTGATACTTCTCCCCCTCCTTTGTAGAAATGTTAAAGTGAAATGAGATTCGAAATATGGTGAATGTAATATTTTTATGAGTAAGAGATAACGTTTTACCATTGTTATATATACTCAAGGAAGTGAATTCCACAACAGTTCTACATTGTCAATGGCTCGCAGATAGATTCCATTTAGAATGACCTAAATACCACAGGTGAAACAGTTATTAAAATGAAAGTCAATTTTATACATAAAAGGAACCTCTGTTGTATTCTATATAGAAGTTATTAAAGGAAAATATATTGTTAGGCTATAGAAAATTATTTACAATTTCCATGGAGATATGTCTAACAATGACGCAAATTTATACATACCATTATTTGATGTTAACCAATTCATTTCTATTGGGATTATATATAATTTTCTAATAGTATTATTATTATACAGCTATTGAAACAACTTCGTGATACTTATAAAAACATATTATTATTATTATTATTATTATTATTATTATTATTATTATTATTATTATTATTATTATTATTATTATTATTATTATTATTATTATTATTATTATATCATCATTTTTATGAAAAATCAAGAACAATTATTGTCCAAAAAACAAAATTGTTAATTTATAATTCAAATAAATAAAAGTTCAAATTGTAAGCTACAGATTTTATAGAAACGAACATAACATTTCAAACGTTCAAAGAAACGATTGAATGAAATAATTTCTCTTTAATTAGTGGGAATTATAAAAAAATATCTAGATTATTATTAATAATTTATTATTTCTGAAATATTACCCTTTCTATTGATGAAATCGTTCACGTAATTTTCGCAATTATTAAAACAAATATTATATTTATTCTCCTATTTCTCGTTTAATTACGTCAGTCTCAAAGAATTATTCATACTCGGTAAAATTAATTTAATAAAACAAAATCATTAATTTGTCGAGCACAAAGCAAATAATTAATTTATTTGACATAAAATCTGTCATCAAAATTAAAATGATTATTTAGTGTTTCTTAATGTTTTCAAAATATCTATAAATTAAAACAAATGTTTAAAAAACAAATTAAATTATTTTTTTTCTAATGAATAATGAATAATTTTATTATTTATTTTTGTATCAATTAAATTTTATTAAATTTTATATATAGTGTATAGCTAAATTTATAACATTTGTAATTTAAGATTAATTTTTATTTTCATTAAATAAATGGTTATTTGAAATTTAATTAATTTCAAATCAGTATTAAAATTTCCATTTATTAATAAAATCATTAAAGGGTTAACTATGATGATTTTAAATCATATTATTAAGTGTATCAGATTTATCTCCCGAAATTATTTGTGAATGAAAGCATTTTAAGAAACTTAAAAATCTTTATTTAAATAAAAAATTAATAAATTTCATGTTTTATAAAAAATAAACATAAATTACCTGAAAAGCATATTAAATAGGAAGCTTTATTTTAAATACAAATATTATTAACATTTAAAATAAAATAAAAAGCCTTTAAAAATATAAATGTAATGAAAAATATAACTATTAACCAAATATTTGTCATTTCTGATGGTAACTTATGAAGCGTGTGTGAGCACTTTTTAATTCCTATGAGTTAGTGGAGTAGAATGTTTTAATAATCTTATTCTTGTATTGATATTTTAATCACGAAAATGTAAATCTTTTACACAAAATCAAACGAATTACAAAATATTTTTTAACGGAAATTTGAAGTTAACAGCATACAAGATATGTAAAAGAAGATCGTGTTTACGCCTTACGGATAGATCGTCAATAAAAATGGATACAAATGGTCCTGTAGCTATACTAGTTTCTAAAGATCTTCCCTATTTCTATTATTATTTATTGAGAAAAAAACATTAAATTGATGGCACTAGAAAGATCATTTGAAAAAATGCATTTAATTGAGTCATTGTTCTTATTCATGTACGATTTGTTTCACAATACTTTCAGGCATCAAATGACAACTATAAATGTGGTTTAAGCCTTATAAATGCTCTTTAGACTAAATTTTGGAACCATCTTTCTACTTGGAAATGATGATGAGGATAAAATATTATCAACGACCATGATTATCAACAGTTGCCGCTACAGGTGGATAGGAGGTAGAGAAGTTAGGATTCAGGATTCTTTATATGCTTTTTAATAGCTATATTTGAAAGAAATTAAAGGATTAATAATTATGAAGACTTGATTTCTGTCATAATTATTGTATTTTTATTGATTCCGATCAATCTCTTTGCATCAAAATTCTTATCGTGTGGGTTCATTTTGTCTCGATTTTTTGTGGCATACCCGATCAATCGTTCTCTTTCTGTAAATGAGGTTTTCTTCACCATTGCCATAATCTCAGCGAACATTTACAAAATATAGCCAAATTTTATCGGTTATAGAAAACAGCAATAAAGCGATAATATGTTCCAAATTTTTATTTTATCAAAGACAAAAATTCAGAATTCACAAGAAAATTTTATAATCATACATTAATTTCTATAAAGATTCATAAATTCCAATTCTTAAAAAACTCAAAGTTCACCAGAATCAAATTACCAAAATCATTGATGAGAATAAACGAACATAAGAAAAAATATAAAATTTTAGCAATTACATGAAAAATTAAATTCCATAATTATCACAATTAATGTTATAATATTATAAATCAATTTTTAATTTAATTTTACAAACTTTTTTTCGAAATTGACCAAAGTCAGTGGAGCGCCGGATTCAATTACTCAATTCATGCATTTTAAAATTTTCTTTACGTCTTTACATTCATGAAAAACATCAGAAGTCAACCGGTCAAAACAAAAACAAATAATCACAGAAATGTTTCTTTTCTGATATGTGCGAATCCATAATATTACGGATGTTTCGGTACAATTGTTCAGGAAAATTACCTTTTCTAATGTTCATTGTTGACAAATTTATGGGAAACAGAGCATATTCATGGTCAATGGAACTTTATTATATAAAATAAACAAAAAATTAACAAAAGAGCTGTGAGAAACAAAATTTATTCAATCAACTCCATTTCCTATGCGGATGCTACTCTTAAAGCATTCCATAAATTTTATAATAACTTTATAATACATTTGGGTGATAATTGTTCTTGTTTGAGTCTCTATAGAAGTCTAAGTTAAGAATTTACACATGTCATGTGATTACAAATCTTGCCAACCTATCACCTGTGACGTACGTCGCACGTCGCACGGAACTTGGTAATCTTGTGTTTATTTATACTTATTCCCAAATGAAGTGAATTTTACTAGCGGCCTGATTTACAGCTCAACTGTGGTCGAGGTTAACACTGTCAATATTGTTCTCATTTTGACTCTTTTTTTCAAGAGATGCGAAGATATCCAGGAGCCATTTGACGAGTTTATTGAGACACTGAACGAGGAGATCATTGTCAAACGTTACTGTAGCAATTTTGAAATATAATCTACCAATATAATCCTCCGAAATTCCTCTAAATTTGGGATACATAAAACATTTCCTCTAAAACCAGAAACTGACATCAGAGGGCGACCGAGATATTAAGGGACATAAGAATGTACTACAATAAAGTAAAGCGGTTAGTACAGATGTTATGGGATTATTAAAACGCGCAGACACAACAGTATTGTCTAAGTGGAAAACATTTCCAAAGATGATTGAAGTTTAAAGGTTATTGGGTAAAACCATTCTGACTATTTTACTAAGAACCCTTCGATAGTCGGAAACAATGACTCTTCCAATCAAGCTAAGAAAAGAAAATATCACAATTCACCGTTACAGTCTTACTTTGTTTGAATCCATCCTTGAGGAAAACAATTATACTCATTTGATGGAATTGAAATGAGGTTAGAAAATAAATAATTAACAATTTTATTTCATAATTTATCAATGAAATTTCAAAGAAAAACTCATTTTGTCATCTTGAAATGAAAGAAAATAAAAAATATATTGTTTTAATAATTAATATCAAATAAATAGAAATGTTGAAAAGACAATCGATATTTCTTACAATTCATCATTCAGTGACAGGGGGAGTAAATTATTAAATATGTTTACTCATTTATAGAATGATTATTAAATTATTTTTATAATAATAATGATGAAAATAATAATGATAATAATAATAATAATAATAATAATAATAATAATAATAATAATAATAATAATAATAATAATAATAATAATAATAATAATAATAATAATAATAATAATAATAATAATAATAATAATAATAATAATAATAATAATAATAATAATAATAATAATAAGCGCATATCGTAAACTTCTTGAATTTGCTACTTCAAATGTAAATGTTCTTTTTAATAATGAATGGTATCAACAAATAGATGGAGTCGCTTTGGTTGCACCTTTAGCACCAACGATGGAATCAATATTTTTCATTAGTTTAGAAAATAGCATTGCTTTCTTCCAATTTGAGAAACCCTTTGTTTATGAAAGGTATGTGAATGATATTTTTCTTGCATATTAACATCTAGAGCTGTTTTTGCATTTTTTGAACATAAGAATGTTGTATTAACATGTAAAAAGGAAATAAAGTCATCGATTGCTTTATTAGATTAATTAATTCAACGCAGAGATAAACACATTGAAATTTAAGATTAAACCAACAGATACTGGTCTTTATACTTCTCCAGAAAGCTTTAGTGAGTTTAATTATAAGATAAATATGGTGAAAGGATTGATTTATTGTTCATGGTCTTTATCTTCTACTTTTGCTAATTCGGTAAGAAGTGTTGATAAAGCATGCGTGTTCGAAATCATTTTTATTATTGATGATAAAACAGTCTGTTGACAAGTTAAAAATCCTAATGATACATGTTTGGGAATCTGAGTGTTATTTACAAATGAATATGAATTGAGCGTTGATCTTAATAATAGTAAAAATGGATATAAAAAGAAGGAGTCTAAATTTGTGTTAGTATTACCGTATTCAGAAGGTTTGACAAATTATTAGAGGAAGGTAAGCAAGCATATGGGAAATTTAGATTATAAGAGCGTTTTTAATTCGTGTAAGTTACACAATATGTTTATTAATAAATCAAAAACTCCGGTTGGATTGTGTTCTGTTCTGTTTATCGATTTACATGTAATGGGTGTAATACCACATACATTGGAGAGACTTCCCGTCATCTCTGTACTCGAGTTCTAAAGCATTGTCTATTGAAGGGTTTGATTAATATTAATGAACCCAATAAAAGCTGTAAAAGTAAAATATGAATGTCTGATTTTAAAGCATTGAAAAGTTTTAATAATTATTTGCGAACGCGTGATATGTGAAGCATTGCTGACAAGATCATTGGATCCAATGATTAATGCGGAAAAGAGCTACGAATGTATTGAATAGTTTTGAATAGTTTGAGTATGTTAAATTGGGATAAATTGATGACTCTGTATTGGTAAAACATTTTTTTTAAAATTTTAATGTTATTTGTATTATGTTAAATTAAAATTTATAAAATTTAATTTATAAACTATTTCATTATTATTTTAAGATTTTATTATAATAGCGATAAAAGTTTAATATTTATAAAAAAATTTAAAAATTAGTTTAAAAATATTCAATTATTTATTTATTGAAATATATAATTAAAAAAATATATTTTAGTTGGTTTTTGTGCCTGAAAATTGCAGGTTAAACTGTCAAAATATATCATACGATGATTGTTTGATAAACGTTTTCTTTTAATAAAAGTTTTGCTAAACTTATTTAATTATTTATTATTATTATTATTATTATTAATAATAATAATAATAATAATAATAATAATAATAATAATAATAATAATAATAATAATAATAATAATAATAATAATAATAATAATAACAATAATAATAAAAATAGTAATAATATTAATTAATAATATAAAAATGTTCTCGGTTTAAATATTAAAGAACGCCTCTCAAAAATCACTTATAAAATATATTTTGACATGTTCATTGCTTTTAATTTAGTAGTGAAGAAAAACAGAAGAAAATGTTTTCTAAATATGAATATTTTCGAACGAATAATATTACATTCTAAACAACAATATAATTTTAAGAAAATGTTGAGAACTGTTAAAAATAAATATTTTTATTTCTACATTATGATATTTTTGAATTTTAAAACATTTATTTGAAATTATTATTTTATGTTGATTTCTTACTAAATTTTACATTTAACCTTTATTTTCAAAGATTTTGAAAGCGATTTTTTGACATGAATTTTTGTCGGTCAATTATTCTCCTTTTTTAAACAAATTTTAAAAATTCAAAAGAAATCAAATACAAAATTAAACAATTAAAAATATATATAAATTTTACTAAATTTAATAATTTTGTATTTTAACATTTGATTCATTTAAACTAGTTTTAATATCCTAATTTTAAAAAATACATTCAAAACAAAAGTATTTACATTATTTGCAAAATACTTTTCCATGTATTAATCAAAAAATGGCAATAATAACACAAAAACATCATTCATTTTATACGCATTACTTATTTACTGCTTATTGTACTGATTATTATTATAGCAACGTGAGTAACGTCCAAGGGAAAATTTTAGTAAATTCACAAAAGAGAATCAAATTAATGAAATATTTAAAATTATTATTTTTGTTTTAACGATCTTGTTTGTACATGTCTAAATCATATGATGAAATCTTGAAAAAATTTTTTGTTTTTATAGTTATATTAAAAGAAATAATAAAATAATTCTTTTCAATTTCTTATTGAAAAGGTGAATTTTATAATCGAAAATTTGCTTTGCAGCAAGGGTTAATCTTATTATTTACTTTTTTTATTAATTAAAATTATCAAATTATAAATTAAAATAATTAAATTTACTATTTAAACAAATACATTAATAAATATTAAATCGAAGTTTTTAAAGAATATGCATTGAAATTGCACAAGAAACCATTATTTGGTTTTAAAAGTCGATTTTCAGACTGCATTGGAATAAAAATATCATAGTATATATTAAAAATAAAATATTTTGTAAAATTATAATTTAAACTGACTTGGTAATTTCTAGATGTGAATTATTAAAATTATTTATATTCTTATTTCCATTTTTAATAATAACTTCCAAATATTCGAATTGTAAATAAAACTTGGAGATCTCAATAATGCATTTTCATATTGAGAAAGATATCAAATACTACAATAATACAGATACTATTTAACATATAACATTATAAATTTAGTATAAAACAAATAAATAATATTTACATTAACGATAAATTTAGCTCACATTTTATTGGTAATATTATGATTATTTATACATTAATTATTTTTAATAATTAAAATTATAATTATTATATTTTGTTTGATTATTAGCAAAAAAAACACTATTCAATATAATGCATTATTTATGATGTATATGACATGTAAACATAATCAAATAACCTGAAGCTACTGCAAGGATGAATAATCCATTTTGCTTCTTTCTGTTGTCTTTTCTTTTCTTGAATAACTGCATTTTTACTTCCGAATAATTTCAGTGCTAACTTGTTATCAGAAGGTTGAAAAAATGAAAGGAACTGTTCTTTGAGGTAGCTTGAGGTGCTCTGCTTTTGCTGAGAATCCTTTTCGTCTGTGTTCAGGTCTAAATTATTAGCTCCAGTCGTGTCGCTGAGTCGTTTTTGCGTTAGTTTTTCATTCGAGCAATAAAACCCAACGTCTGTCATACTTGCAATTTTACTTGTTGAATTGTGTGATCCCAATTGGAGAAATCTGGATCGGAACTGATTCCAACGATTATGAGGTATCAGATTCGAGTTTATTTTATCACCCGACATTTTTTTGTTTTTTACATTTACTAATTTACACTGACATGTTTCCAATGATGATGAGAGGTCATCGTCAAAATTTCCAGTGGACTGCTTGGTATGGATATGCGCTGATGTTGCCAGATTTTGAGAACAAGGATTCATAGTATTTGACCAGTGTTTTGATGGAGAATGATCTAAAGACTGAGTACTTCGGTAGTCTGCCAGAGACATGTTAATATCTGTAGGCTCATCAATGTCTATGGTTTTTGACTGACGCATCTGTTTCAATTTGACTTTGGAGCTGGACATTTTGTACGAGTATTTCTAATGATTATTATATTAACAGTCTTTTATTTCATATCAAAGCTTGAGTTCAATCTAAACCAACGTGAATATTTTATCTATCACTTTTGATATTTTCATATAAATAATTAAATGATAAAAAATGTTATTTTCTATTTAGGAAATAGAAAAAACAAATGTAACAATTTCATAGTTTTATATACTCAATAAATTTATATAGGGACTTAGTAAAACTGTCATATCTAACTGCCGACCAGATTTCATTTTATCTCTCTATTTTATTATAATAATAATAATAATAATAATAATAATAATAATAATAATAATAATAATAATAATAATAATAATAATAATAATAATAATAATAATAATAATAATAATAATAATAATAATAATAATAATACAATAATAATAATAATAATAATAATAATAATAATAATAATAATAATAATAATAATAATAATAATAATAATAATAATAATAATAATAATAATAATCGATATCTGAATTATAATATATTGTCAACTAGCGGAGCAAATAGAAAATAAAAGTGTAATCAAAAAGAACAACTAGATCGCATATTTCAGTGAGCAGAACTTTTTTCAAGTTAAAATAATTATAATATTTATATAAAATGATTAACAAATTATACAATAAACCTTTACTAGAAATTTTAAGTTAAATTTGAAACCAAAATGAGAATTCATAACTATCTATCTGCAATTATATAAATAATTGACATCATTATATCTAAATAAAATTCACTTAAAAATTGAAATAAAAATGCTTCTTTTTAATGTAATTTTATAAAGGGAACCCTTTTATAACTTGATATTCATCGGGATAGTTTGAATAAAATATCTTTGAAATAATTTATGTGAAATGTGCCTGATTTGTGTGCAGTTTTATGTATGCAATTCTCACTGTGGTGAGTTGTTACTGCTTGCAAAAGCCTTTTGTGTATTTCCAGATGTGCAGTCAAAAAATAAACAGTTTTCATTTGTGCAGATGTTTAGTTGCTATATTTTGATTGGATCACTGATTCGGATAATGCGGAAAATACTGTAAAAATTATACATTAAAATATGAAAGTTCAATTTATTTTCTATTTTATGAAAATTGATTTTTATGCTCTTTATTCGTGCAGTATTGCTTCAAGTCCTTGAAACTTTATCAATTAGGATCGAGTGGCACTGGCCACGAAATGAATAATTCAATTACGGGCAAAGCCACTCAAGACATTCATAAATAAACTATGAGAATTGCTTTACTAGAAAATTCGGAAATTAAATTTACAAAAATGTTTGATTTATTTTTCAACATAAACCTTTGTTGATTTTCTGAGCGGATATCAAAGAAAGTTAAAAAAAGAAAATTAAAAGTAAAATGTAAAGCATGTGAAATACATGAGGATCATTGGGAGGATTTTCGGATTTGCCGTGGTGCCAGCCACAAGAAGTTGAACGGAAATGAAAAATTTCAAATGGAAAATTAGGTTGTAAAATATTTTAATCTTGAAATTCAAGGCGTTGAAATAAAATAAAAATAAATTTCTGTTTAATTAAGATAAAATTTATTTAACTAATTTAAAGCTAAGAGTCCTCGGGTAACAGCGGCATTTGGTAAATGAGAAAGTAACTGCTTGTATTGGGAAATAATTGTTTGAATAAATTAGCGATGAATGATTTCTAAATATCTGAAATAATCGGGACTTTGAGTTTCAGTTAAGGTTCTCATGTCTTGAAGGTTTGGTAAGTTTTCAAAATCCTAAGGTCTCGTAAAACTTTACCCTTATCTTTCACTAGTACATATTTTAATTTATCTGTAATTTGAATAATTTTTAACATTTAAAAAAAAAATTTCTGGCACTTTCATGTTCGAAATGTACATTAGATCAGGGTCTAATTTAGCGTGCCTGTCGGTACGGGCGTGCTTGGAGAAGTAAAATCCGTGCTTCCAAAATAAAAATGCGTGCTTTGAAAAAAAATACTATAGAAAATAATTCTGTGCTTTGTAAGATACCTCATGGCAATCTGCAAATTTAGAATGTAAAATATTTGTTGTCTAATGTAGAGTTGTTTAGAAACATACATCACATACATAGAAGTTTATGAAACAAATCATGGAACAAAACTTTATGAACTTTTATGACTTTGCATTTTGGATGTACGGTTGTAAATATGACCTGGACACCTGGTTTATCAGGATAGATCAAGTTTTTTACAAATTTGATGAGTTAGAAGTTTTTACGTGCTATAAAACATTGCTACACATTTAGTGAACTTACAGCATGCAAAGATGTAAAGATGTTATCGCTATTCGGTTAAGTTAATTTGTGTGTGTCTTTCCTTTATTTTATGACTTTTATCATTCTCACCCAGTTGGAAAATGTATTGACATTGTTAACACACCCATCGGTTAACAGCACATACACTTTACGACTGGGCAGTAAAGGCTATATATTTAAAAAAATTTAATTTTATGCATAGCATATTTTAGTAACCTTATGTCAGCGTTTCTTTGATTTCTTAAGTTAGTTGTGTGAATTATAACAATTTACATAAATGTATAAGACATAGATACGATATATTGTACTCTAGTCGTCCATACTTGCAACCTTTATGCATCTATTCACAACCTGGATGAAAAATGATATTAAAAATAGACCAACATCAAAGGCGACTAATCAAGAGTGGTATAAGGAAGTATTTCTTTAGTGTATATTTACTGAATAAATAATACTATGTAACCGATGCTTTTCTGATATTTTATTTAAAAGAACAGGGAATGGGCACTTCTTACAAATATACAAATTAGGTTTAAACTATTCCGTGCTTTGAAATTTGAAGCTTAAATTAGGCCCTGAATTAGGTCAAGGTTTATAGAGTTAACTTTTAGGTTATAGGATTATATTATTTATTATCATTTACATAAATTATTATTTTTAATAATAATAATAATAATAATAAGAAGAAGAAGAAGAAGAAGAAGAATAAGAATATTATTATTATTATTATTATTATTATTATTATTGATAGTATTTATATAATTATTATATAATTATTTATAGTAACAATATGATAATAAATTTAATAAATTGTACTTAAATTTGGAAAAATTTTGCATTTAAAGACGAGTCATTTGAAAATATTTTCATTGAATTTTGTTTACTTCTCAAAGTAACAATTAGTGGATAAATATATGTTATGGCAATTATAAACCAGAGGCTGGTAAAACTCAAGATGAAACGATTATTGGCCAAATAGATCTTAAATTTTGGTAGATAGAGAATAAGGTTTTAGTCTAAAAAAGTTAATCAAAATACAACGGAACATAATATGAAGTAAGGTTTCTCAAATTCTTTTTATCATCAAAAAACAGTCAGGTATAACGGCAATTCAGAATAATAAGAGAATGGATTCAGTGTAGTACAGGGTTTGCCACTGAGTTTCTGCAATAAACAACAACAAAATTTAATCTATTTATAAACAACAAAAATATAATCGTCAGATAGTCATGTTTATCTCTTTGTGGATATTTGCGGTTGTCAAACCTCTTTTCCAACAGTTATAGATGGTTTTTCGGACACCCATTGTTAATAAATCTAAATGCACGTAAACAATTCAGAGACAACATCAAATTTTTGATTTTTAATTTAAATCTATTTTAAGAATGCTTTAATAAAGAATTTTTTACTGTATAAACATGTCCATTTAAAACCTTTTAAAGAAAGTGAATATAAGTAATAAATAATTAAAGTAATTTATTTCTAGATGTATGTATGTATACAGTGGCGGTTTTAACGGTATCGGACCCCTTGTCGGTAAACAAAATTTTGCCCCTACCCTGTAAATTATATGGTTAAATTATAAATAAAAATACCCTTGATTTATTTTTATCGTGTATTTAAAAAAATAGAAAAAACAAAACAATAATTAAAATTTAATGAAAAAAATCTTAAACAAAAACAATTTCATTTAAATTATTATTTTTATAAACTAAATCAAAAAATAATAAAAATGAACATAGAATTATTGTATTTATTATTTATATCGTTCTTTTTTAATCGTTCTAATGTAGAACTTCCAAAATAAATTGTTAATGGCATTTGACAACCGTAATATATCGATATACTCTAGTAAACAATTAGCAAAACATTTTAAAATTTTTTAAAAAAACATTCTTAATTACATTTGACTAACAAAGAATGACAAAATATTTGTCTGTCTCTTTTTTTGGTGTTATTAACAATTGTAATTTTTTTTACTGATATTTTTAGTTTTTGATGGGTCCCTTAGTGAACGCCCGTTAGAACTGCCACTGTAAATATAAGTCTCATAGTTCACAATCATGATTATATAGCAGTCTAATTGATATTAATACTTGTTCTAGGATAACAGTAAATAATAGATAATATAATATGTATGTTGTGTATGTTGAAGTTGAATGACTGAAGATTATGTAATGTATGTATGCATGTCAAAGGTGTAATTTATGTATGCATGTATGCATCTTGCTCAAGATACTTACAATATAATAAATTCTTTTAGATAATAAATATTATGTCCCCAAAGCCTTCTAACACTTGTGATTAATGCTTTAATGAAATATAATTCAATAATTTTATCTTTTATAACAAATTTGATTTCGAAAACAAAAATTTGGCATTCTTTAATTGGTTTCGATGCAATAAAGTAAATTTAGCTGTAGACTTAATAAAGATTAATGCATTTGGAAGAAGCTCATTTCAAGAAATATAAATTCTTCGTATAAATTAAAACAAAAGAAAAATTATTGTTTTTTGAAATAAACTTATAGTCAGTTTTAATCATTTTGAGAATCAAAATGGCTAATCTGAGCAATTTGGAAATTATAATCCTTGACGAATTTACTGAATCACGGAAATTCCCTTTCAAATGGGTCTGGCAATATTATGAAATTTAAACATGTTTCCCTAGCAAACATTTTATCTTGATCAAATTATAATTCAATGTAAAACAGAAAAACAAAATGGACGGTTGCCATGGACAAAATTAATTTACCCATATCAACAGTGGATTTCCATCGCATCTTTAGACAGATTCCGACTGAGATTTATTAGATATTAAATAGAAAAAAAATTACAATTTATTTGTTATTTTAATAAATAATGAATTCAATCTATTAAATGTTTGGTACCTAACTAACGAGTAAAGGGATAAATTAAAATTTAATTATTAATTTTTTATTAATTGTTTTTGATTAGAAATTATTTATGATAGAAAACAAAGCTTTAGTAAATTACTATAATTATATTATAGTAATATTATTTTTAGGATGGCTTTATTAAATATTTTTCGTTCTCTAATATTAATGAATATTTAAAATAACAGACTTTAATAGACTATTAATGCAGGTTTTTAGAAAAGTAAGTTTTAAATTAATTTAATAATTCGTAATTAATTTTTGGAATTTTTGTGAAATAAATTTTAATGGTTTTAGCGGCGTAGCTGAGATTTGTGTCTTTCGAGGTGATCCTTAACTTTGCCACCCCCACATGAAGTTGGTAGTAAAATGCCGCCAATATAGACAAAAATTCTATAAGCATTTTGTAATTTATTGTTTGTTTTACTAATAAATTAATTGTTACACTGGAAACTTGTTCAGATCAATATATTTCGTTTAAAACTAAATTATACAACAAACGATAAATATTGTTTTATTTTTATTAAAATAACATTTATTTTTAATAATTCATTCATTTATTTAATACACATGAGACAAGTTTGAATTATTTAATTATCTAATTAGGGTAAGGTTGCTTAAGTCGTGCCAGTCCTTAAATCGTACCAATTGAGTTCTGAACCAACTGCGCCGACAACCGCGCATACGACAAAAATGAAATATATATCCGAGTCAACCAGATGTTTTAAGTGTCATTTTCTGCTATAAAAGCGGTTTGTTATAAATCCTCGCATCAAGTTATTTCAACTTTTTTAAATAATTTTCTACATATGTTTGGGAGTTAATACAGCAAGTTAATTATTGATAACATTATGTTACTTATTAAATATAAATTCAGAAGAGTATATCGACTTTATTCAATGTTTGATTATGTTTATTTTTAATATTAACTTGTACCGTGTCTTGAGTCGTACCCATGTGAGATTCCTAAATCGTACTGATAAGAATTTAGAAATTAATTCTTTTTTAACTTATTCTCAACTAACCTTGCTTTAACTTTTATTTTTTAGCCATAATTAATTAGCCAAAACAGTCAAAACGTATTTATAATAAATGGAAAAAAGAAGATATGGAAGAGGCTTTAACTAAATTATCCGAAGGAGTTATTGGGTTTAACGAATTGCTCATAAGCAATATAACATTCCTAAACCAACATTAAGGAGACATTTTAATTTTTTAAAAGGAATGCTAAATTTGGAATGCCCTAAGAATATGACCGAAAATATTTTCCAACTTTAAACTTTTACCAATTACCAATTTACGCCACTTAAATAATATTATAATAAAAAAATTCATTTTGTGGCCTGTATAATTATCACAAATAAAAATTTAAAAATTCAAGAGATAAATATGGTAATATTATTATAATACTAACCCCTCTTTGCTTTTATGTATTTTATAACTTTCTTTTGTTAAATTTGTGGGATTTGTTTGTATAGTTGACATGTAATTAAAACGAAAACTAATTAACAAATAAATAATTATTTCAAATTTTGATTGTATTTAGTATTTTACAATTAATATTTCTAATATTTTTCAACCAATTTATTATTCAACGGACAATAAATTTCGAAATAAATACTAAAATACTAATGACTAACACTTGATAAAGTCTGTGCCGAAAATATGCTGTCGTTGCAAATAATTTTATTGGCTTATTGACCATAGGAAAAATCTATATTTATTAATACCGGACAAAATTAAATTGATAGTTATATTATAATAATTTTTTTAATTAATTTACTGTTTTTTATTTTATTTAGGAATACAAAGCTTTTGCATAATGAAACTAGGAAAGCAGAGAAGTTATGCTTTCAGGTCGCATACGTCACAGGATCATAACATGTGTACAATAGAGAGAAGTTCTATCTAGAATCTGCCAAATGATCATGATTTTTGATAATTTGATTATGTTTACTGATCGAGAAAGTAAAATATTTCTCACGAGCAAATTTTTCCCATCAAAATATCTAATATTATTCGGTTTTAAGAATTGTAAACTTTTATAAACATTCCGTAATCCTCCCTGTCAGTCACTTATGGCTGACTTTTTGTTTTAAGGAATTTTTTTCCTCATCAAATGCTAGTAGACTTAAATTTACTCAACCCGGAAGGAAATGAAATTCTACATAGAAAATGTGATGTAACAAATCACCTGTCAAACTATTATTAAATTATTTTAATTACGCTATAAAAGAATTAATTTTAAACAAAAAAGTCAAATAAAATTACAAATGGATGAAAGCTATGAAAGATTAATTATTTTAAAATTTTAAAGGAATGCGCAGCAGTGAATTTATATCGCCCGCCCCGAAAATGAAATTAATTAACAAAAACAAATTTATAGAGGGCAATACAGTTTCATATGAGGGTCTTCGTTTGGAAGGGGTTTTCGTAAATCTTTGCCAAATTCAATCCAATTATTAACTCTAACTTTTGATCACAGCGGATCAGAGCTTTGTTGGCCAATAAGTTCAAGTAATATTATTTTAAATAAATATTAATATTAGGTTTAATGTTTTAAGTTAATAAATATTATTTGAAATATATGTATTTTTTAAACTTTTGATGTATTTGGTTGAAAATTCTAAAAACGGAGACATACCGGACATTGAGTAACAGTGAAATAAACTGACCGACCCAAATTAGACCAATTTGGGCACCGAGTTAACAATTATTTCGGAAAAGCTGACAGCAAAATCATCAAAAAAAAGAACAATCGTTTAAGAAACCGTAAAATATTTACAGACTTTCAAAAGAAAGAAACACAATTCAAGCATAAATTATCGATTTTTTCATTTTATTTACTTAATTATGGTAAATAATTAATGCATCTGCTTATTTTGACATTTATTTGTATGATGATTTAAATTTCCATAGTTTCCTAATTATCATAAATAGAATTTACATTAAGAACTTTTTGATGCAATATTTTTAAGGAGGCAAATCCTATATTTCCATTAGTTTTCAATTACCTATAGAAATTTGATTGTTTACGATATTATTATTATTATTATTATTATTATTATGATATTATTAATATATTATTAATATTATTAATATTATTATTAATATTATTATT
Source organism: Schmidtea mediterranea (assembly GCA_022537955.1). Lineage (NCBI taxonomy): Eukaryota > Metazoa > Platyhelminthes > Tricladida > Dugesiidae > Schmidtea > Schmidtea mediterranea. Next base: position 133,026,378 of record CM039679.1, read on the forward strand.
ATATATTATTAATATTATTATTATTATTATTATTCTTATTATTATTATTATTATTATTATTATTATTATTATTATTATTATTATTATTATTATTATTATTATTATTATTATTATTATTATTATTATTATGACTATTATTAATATTATTATTAATATTATTATTAATATTATTATTATTCTTATTATTTTATTATTATTATTATTATTATATTATTATTATTATTATTATTATTATTATTATTATTATTATTATTATTATTATTATTATAATTATTATTAATATTATTATTATTATTATGATCAATATTTGCATTAAAAATTTCTAAATTTTAATCATTATATTAAATTTTCTAAAATTTGTTTTTGAAATATTTTATTTATTATTTTTATGTAAATACAAAAATAGAAATCCTCGAGAGTGTATTTGTAATCTAGCTTCATTCTCCGTCAATTGAACGTCTAATGATCCTGACATACGTCACCAGATCTCCATTAATGTCTATTGTTATCAGGGCCCATCATATATTATTGTCAATGGGAAAATATTTTTACTCTGTAAATTTATTCGACTTCCCAATTTCCAGCAAAAAGTATATTTATTTCCAAGAGTTATTTACATTTTTATTTAAAATATATGGAACATTTATTATTATTCAGGGAATTATTAACAGCTGGTCAATTTGGCTTTTATGTGGAACTTATCGTGACTGCAGATTTCATGCTCGAATTTTTAAAAAAATTTTATAACAATTGGTATACGTTAAAAATGTTTGTGATATGTTCCAGCGATATCAAACATATATTTTATTCTCCATTGTTTATGGAAGTCGATGAAGATTCTGTTGGTTTTTCAGATCTCAATTCACCTCCACTATATAATCTCATTAAAAATAATGTTAAAATCTGGAAATTTATTTATGTAGCAATATAATATATTTTGTCAAATATTTTCAATTTATCAAATTTTTTGAGATTATGTCGTAAATAAATTTTTAGAAAAACCACTTCACAGCTGGCTTCATTCTCTTAATGCTACTTTATTGGAGGGGGGGCTTAGGTTTTTTATTTTTCACTTCACTCCGCTGTTTGTTGGTCCATGAAATGCACAGTAAATTTTGTATCAATTCTTCAGTAATTATGTTTACCCAACTCATTTATTAAATTTATATATGGTTTTGATATAATTGGCTATTTGTAGAAATAATTGTTGACACTTTTGATGGAGAACATCTCTATTTCTAAAATTTACTAACAACTTTGCTCGTTTAATTTGTCAACATTACTTTCAAATTATCAGCTTTCCCATTTCTGTTTTCTATATTTTGTTTATGCGGCAATAAATATTTATTCTTTGAATCAACAAAACTAAATTTCAATAACCTTTGCAATTCGAAGATCACTTAATAAAATTAAAAATTAAAACTTTCATTTCTGATAATTTAATTTAATTGGAAAAGTAAAAAAAAACGAAAATAAATAATATTTATAAATTTTTCTAATAAAAAAATGGAATATTTTAAACGTGTTAAGATATAACGAAAATATTTATTATTTTTATTATTTATTTTTTAATATAATTAATTTATATGCGCATAATTATAGAGTGCTATGGATAAATTAACTTTTAAAAATTTGGTTAATAATATATTATATATGATTCAACATATTTATGAGGCTCTAAAAAGTCTGGAAAAAATCTTTTCATTCAAGAAAGAAACACATTTTTAAAAAATATATTTGTATTTTATTCCATACATATTATATCAAGAAGTCTTAGAAAACTAATATACACATCCATAGGCACCCGCAGAAATAAATCCAGGGGAGGCAAAACCAAAACAGAGATATAGACATAAAGCTTGTAGTAAAAAGTTGTGTTCTTTTATAGTTAAAATTATTTTTATTCATACCAAATATATAATGAGCCATATATAATATGTACATAGATGACTTATACAGATAAGAAAATACACAGCTTTGTTATACAAATAACTTATTCTATAAAATATCTTTGGTTTAATGACATTAAATATGAATCCCTGGAGATTCTGGAGATATTAATATTACCCAACTAATTTGTTTTCCGCAACTTTGCCCTATTGTAGTAATTGTAGCCTTCTCCGATCTCGTCCGAAGCGATCTATGATTTCTGAGTAAAACCTTTTTCAATTAACTCATTGACTAAATTGCGATGTATGTACATCATACAGAGGGCATCAAGTCTGCCTTCCGACATTGTCGAGCACAGCCAAGTTTTAACTTTGCGCAGTGTGCTAAATGATCGTTCTGTGGTATAAGTAGTGGCCGGAATAATAAGACCAATGCAAAGTGCCCTGAATACTGACGGATAAAATAATTCTGCTGCCTTTAAATCATCGAATACATTTGAAATTGATTCGCTAGCATCTTTATAAGTCTTATAATAATGACACCATGTTGCAGATTCTGCTTGGTAATTTTCTAAAAACGTACTATATTTGTTAAAAATACCATTCGTTATTCTTTCATATTCGTCTTGATCTAGCTTTTTCATAGAGCTAGGTGCTAAATTAAATATCGAATATGAAACATCATTTTCTTCAGGAAAACGTTCTTCCAGAGATGTTATTAATGAATCCAGGTATGGAATAAAAATTGACCTTCTATAGTAACTTTCAGGAGAATCGGAAGGAATATTTGTTTGGTAAGTTTGCATTTTCACAGTTCTTGGTGGTATCAGCTCAATATTTAATTCAGACAAACATGTCTCCATTTTTTCCAGGGATTATGGAAATTGTCTTTTGCAAACTTTCGATGGTTTTTTATTAGTTCAAAAAGAGAACTAATTTGTTTCCTCACAGTTAATAGATTTTGATCAACTCCTTGGAGATTATTAGCTACAGGTTCTAGCATAGACGAATACTCAGACATTATATATAAACAAACTGAAAAAGTTGAATCTGTGCATGCGTGATATAGCTGACTAGATCTCTGTGTTGTATTAATATTACCATTTAAAGATAATTAATGTAATGCTTCTATTATGACAATAATATTTTCTTTAAAAATTCGAACGCTCTTGTATTAAGCAGTCTAACGTGTTACACAAAATAGAGGAATATTTGGAATATGTTTTCTTCTTAAAAAGCTCTCTCGAAAGAAGTTAATAATCGATTTAATAGTCCCAACCGAATTTCTAATTTCACATACATCATTTAGGTCATTTATCACAAGGTTCAGTCTATGTAATGTCTATAGTTATCTCGAAATCAAAAGAATCAAAACATTAATCGAAAGAATGTAGTCACTTTTAAATAATTTTAAAATTTTACTTAAATCCGCAATTCAAAATAATTCTTATAGACATAATTTTTTAGAACCCTTAAATTATATACTGATTAATAGTAAAGTAAATTATTATATTTACCTGGATACCTGGTCCTAGTACTTCAATATGTATAATGTATTTCATTCAAATTAATTAGAGTTTATTTAAATTGAAAATAGCACTAAATAAAAACAAAAACGTATGCACTTCTTCAAAGGATGAACAATAAATGATAATGAAAGAAATTTGTTTATAAACATGTTTTATTATTAATCTTAGGAAAAATAATTTTACGACTTCATAGAAATTGGCGCGCTTAAAACAATAATTCTATGTGTATGTGTGTGTGGAGAGCAGTCCCGCTTATTGTTATTATATAGGATCATTAATCCTATATACATAGGATCAAATATCTACAAATTTGATAAATTAAGAATTACTTTGCAAAGATACAGTGAACCTAAGACGGACATAAGATTATAAAAAATTTTTTTCGATTATCGAAAAAAAATGTTTTATAGTAAAATTAAGTAGAATTTTCTAATAATATTTTATGACCTTATATTTTATATTTAAATAATCTTTTTTTTTCTTAAAAACCGCGAATTGGTATTTATTTCCAAAATCCAGGGGGCAACTGCCCCCCTTTGCTCCCTTGTGGGCGCCTATGTACACATCTATAATAAAATTCATTCTTCAACATTCATATTTATTTAATTTATATTTTTAAAACCATCAATTTAGATGTTGCTTAATTTTTGATTATTTTTTATACCTAGTAGGATATATTATTCAACTATTCTAATCTTTCATTTTGACATTATTCATTTTATGATTTGAATTGAGGAAATATGATTTTTCTAATTATATAATTATAATTGAATTTTATCCAATCTAATTCATTGGCAAGAAATTTTGAATAATTTTGTAACAAAATTTAATTATTAATTAATAATCCAATAGAAATTATCGAAGAAATTTGAAAATACATAATTAATATCTTATTAATAAAATGCATTAAAAATCACACAAAAGACCAATTGAGAATAATTGATAACGAAATAAATTAATAGTAACTATAAATATTATTTAATACTCCCTCTGTTCCGAAATAATGTTTACATATTATTTAACAAGTATTATTTAACAAACATGGTTGTTACTGCAGATTTTTATATTAATTTAAATCATGTTCATTTCATTTAAATGACAAGAGTTATTAAATATTAAACTTGAGCCCTTATGGATACCTGAAATGGTATTTAATTAGCTCAGAAATTCATAAACTTAATTTAAAATAAATATGGGTTAAATGGGCTTAATAATAATATCAACGTAATATTTCATTATCATAATAATAATAACCTTTATATTAACATTAATAGTAATAGTACCATATTGTAAGAAATATTTTTAAATAATTATTACAAATAATTCTAATCAAAAATAATAATAAAGGTAATTTAAATAAAAATTTAAATAATTTTTAATTCTATTTTGATTGGCTGATTCTCTAATCGGAAAAAAAAAATTTTTTTTGCTTTTCAAATTTACAATTATTGACACCTACTGACAATATTTATCATTGTTTTAATAGGTAGCCCAAATATTTTGTAATACATTTAATTCCACAATTTATAGAAATAAATAATAGTTGATATATTAATTGTGTCTTTTTTCCCTTAAAACAATATTACATATTTTCACATATTTTTAAATTATATTCAATTTCATGTAGATTTTAAATAAAATTTTATTTTTAATATAAATTTAAAAGTACCATTTTAAAATAAATACATAATTTTAGATTGAATTTTTAATAAATAAATATATTGTTATTTTTTAACATCATCAGATTAAAACTGTTGAACATGTTTGATACAGCAAGATATTGCCAAAAAAAAATTTTAAATTCAAACGGATTAATTTATTTAATTCAAATATAAGTGAAACAGGTAAAGCGTAAAAGAATCATTATAATTTTTAAAATAAAAATTAAATCAAATTATAATAATCTTTTAGGGAAATCAGATTCAAATAAAGAATTCATTGAAAAGTTAGATTAACAAAATACTAAAAATTAAGACTTATTTAAACAAAAAATTAATTAAATATTTAAAATTCTTAAATAAATTAAAGATAATATTTTTTAAATTATGTAAATTTTAAAGACTTACGAAATTCTTTCAAAACATCCTTAACGTGAATAAAAAATATTTGGTTTTATGATTGAAATATTTTGTTGTATTTAACTAATTGCTCCCATATGTAGAAAGAGAGCCAATGAAATTATCCGAATGTACTGTAGTATATAGTTTCTGTATTTTCCCATTATATTTTATACAGAAAATTAGACAAATGAATTTGCAGTTGTGTGTTGCATAAAATTTAAGCTTTTTTGAATCGTTTACCAAACAGTGATAATTAGAGCACAATTTTCATTTATCCTCTATTGTTAAGTAACGAACCCAAAGGCAAAAATATCCCGGGCTTCATGAATCTATCCTCTTTACCACTGAAACTTGTATCAAAATTGTAACAAAATTGGCTACAGAAAATATTTATACTAGTTTATTTATATTGTCAAAAATTCTAATTTTTCCGTTTCAGGAAACATTAGAATAAATCAAAGCATTTAAATTTGTTATTTTTCTTTTAATGTTTAAAATTGGATTTTTAAGCAATTTTAAATAAGAAATTCATTTATTAAAACAAATGTCTCACAATATTATAGTGAGGAGTTATGCAAATTTTTCGTTTTATAAATTTTCTTTATATTCAGTGTTACATAATTTATGGAAGCGTAACCCTGTTACATTTTCAATATTCTTAGCACAAATGTGCGTAGAGTGATAGAAAATCCTACGTACATAATGTTACTCTGATATTACAAACTGTTGATATGTTCAGCAAGGCAGGGCCTGTCTAAAGCGCGGAATTTTGGTTGTAAATATGATAAAATATTAATAAGTTAACTACCCAATTTATCGTTGTATTTTGGGTAAAATTACCATTCAATTTTGTTTGTTTGGTTGTACAATAACAGCATTAAAAATGCATCTGGTTGAAAATTTGTAACTAGGTATAATTACATTTAAAATACATTGTACATGGTTTACTTTAAATTTATGTTTTTATCATAATTATTAATTTGATTATTATTTAAAATAAAAGATTTATATATTCACTGGGGCCACGTAAACACTAGAGCCGAGGTTCCCAATCTTTTCATAGTACCGTACCTGTACGTTGTAAACAATTTGATGGCGTACCGGTAAACCTAATTTTTTAATGAGGTAAAAAATGCAATGGAGATTTGTAATAAAGACTAGTGACTTGGTATATATATATATTTAAAGCTAAACATATAAATAAAATATAATTATGACTTAAAAAAAAGTTAGTGAGAAGGTTGGGCCTGTTTATTATTCTTAATATCTATTTAAAAGCAGTTACTATCAACTTAATCATATGAAATTAATTTAAAGATGATTAGTAGGTTGTTAGGAGGACACTGCGCCCACACACAAGTTAAAATACCTAAAGCAAATTAAGGTATATTGAAGTAAATTTAATTACATTAGAGTACATTTAAGTCAGTCTTTCTCAAAGTGGGCGATAACGCCCCCTTGTGGGCGTTTGATTCCTAGAGGAGGCCGTTAAAGGGCCCAGAAAAAATTGGGGGCGTTGACGTGGGTTAAGAGTGCGATGGTAGATTTGTAATTTCATTTACTTTATATTTTAAATTTCACTAAAATTAAAACCTACTTACTACACAATAACGAATAAAACCTAAAAAATACTTAACATAGATTTCGTAGGATAGCCCGCACGCCGTACGCAATCAAGTTGTAACAGGTTTTATGTTAAATAACACTATTGGAGTAATCCGGTAGCAATTATTCTGTACCATTAAAATTTATTTACTTGTAATATATTTTGTATATTATACAATTAAATAATCTTTAGGAGGAGGTGGCAAATCATATTGTGTCTTAAGGGGGTGATGGTTAAAAAAGCTTGAGAAACACTGATTTAAGTAAATTAAGGTTCATAATATAAATTAAGGTACATTAAAGTACATCAGAGTAATTTAAAGTACGTTAGAATAAATTTAAGTACATTAGAGTACATTTAGGTAAATTAAGGTAAAATGTTTTTAAAATTAAATAAAAGGTCAACAATAAAGTTACATAATGGTAATTTTTAAAGCAGTTATAGTTGGCAAATTACAAAAGGTAAGAAATTTTTAAAAGTAAATACAGGGTCAAAAGGTAAGTTACAAAAGGTAAAAATTTTTAAAGTTAAAGACTCGACAAAATTACATGATAAAATTTTGTAAATAAAATTTTTAGAATAATTTTATCGATAAATTTTTATACATATTTTTATATGATAAAATTTTTAACATAATTTAACAATGAAATTTTTATACATGATTTTTAAATTGAATTTTTAGTATAATTTTATCGATGAATTTTTTATATATGATTTTTAAAGATGAAATTTTTAGTATAATTTTACAATGAAATTTTATATATCACTTTACAATGGCATTTTTAGTATAATTTTTACAATGAGTTTTTTTATACATGTTAATAACGATAAAAATTTTTCAAAGTAAGATGTGAAAAAATAAATAAATATGAAATTTTCAAAATAATAATAAATTCATCAACAATCAAAGAAAAAGTTCACTTACTTGGTATCAATTTCTGAATACTGATAACCCATACGCACTGAACAATTCATTTATTTATAACTGAACAGCAATCACTAGGTACTGTATACAAATGACTGAGTACTGTACAACTCACTATATACATACTAGGCATTGAATAATTGAGTATCTTATTCATTAAAATTTCCTATTTAAATAATATTTACCCTTTGAGCACCGATATTCAGCCAACTTAACCCAGTTAAAAATAAAATGAAATTTTCTCTCAATCGTTTCCCCTTAAAATACATAATTATTCACTATACACACTCACAATATGTTATCAATAACTAATTGCTGAACAAATCAATATCAAAAATTATTTACTGACCAAGAAATCTTTAAATAAAAGCACATACAAATTTTTACAATTAAAAGAAATACAATTTCAATTAAAAATTTTATTAACTTCTTCACTCTTTTATTGATAATTGATGTCTCCAAATTGGTAAATTGTTTGGTTGCTTAGTTATCTGGCTTCTATCAAGATACTATTAAAAAAATTCATTGAAGCCCAATCAATTGTTTTATTTTCTCTGAATAAAAATTTATTGATTTGTTTACAATCTTGTATGTTATATATGGAAATTATTTTGTAAAATTTAATAGCTTTGTTTAAAAACTTTGAAATTATTCTAATATTTTTGTAATATTTTTAATTGCATCAAACAATGAACAATTATTAAAAGTTATTTTCAAAGATGAATGTAAACCTTTCCATTTTATTTTCACATGTCCCTAAATAAAGTAATGGCTAACACCTCAAAAAATTACTTAAATTTATTTTTACACATTTTCTATTCTTTTCACTCCAACCTTGTGGTTTACTGAATGATAAATTATTTAGTAAGTATAAGTGGTTGTAATTGTTAGTAAAAAGAAACTTGATTAGAAAAATATTCTTAAATTAATTTTACAAAACATATATTACTTTCACAGTACTTGAAATAAACTTTCATAAATTTATTGAAAATTATTGGATTTTTAAGTTTCTAAACATCATTGAATAAAGTTAATAGATAAAATAATTATCATCTACTACAATGCTAGAAATTAAATGATTATCGACCAACCACTAAATAAGTTGAATTTCTAACAAAGCTTAAAAAACTACACGGAACAGGTACTTATTGATAGATACTGATAAAAATCTACTAAAAATAGTGAATAACCAAGTATTTTAAGGGGAAATGATTGAGAGAAAATTTTATTTTATTTTTATGTGGGTTAAGTAGAAGTGGGATGTGTGACATCCAGCACACCTCTTCCCCCTCACGGGTAAAAATTTTTCTAAGTCTCAAAGTACAAAATTTTCTGAGACAAAGACCATGATTCATTCAAGGTCATTGCTTGAGTCATAATGATTTATCAAGGTCATTTGAACAAAGAGCATGACTCATTCAAGGTCATTGAAAGACAGACAAAGTCAATGGAAGAGAAGTTAGTGTTTTCACAGCCTTATCTAATGAAAAATTAACAAATTTCATACTGTCGATAAAGCGAACAGCCAATTTGTTAATGTGAACAATTAATTAAATAAATTTTTCTGTAGAGATGGATATGATGTCTAAATTCCATGAAGGAAAGCCATTGAAACCGTATTTTAAAATATGTTGAAGGTCATAACCTCTTAAATTATGAAAAAGGATAGGTAGTAAGCGATAAATTCTACGAACTATATTACATTTTCGGCAAGCTGCCCCTAGATAATTCCTGTAAAATGACAATGATCTCTAACCGGAATTACAATCGGTTTTTTACATAAATAACAGTTTTGACAAGATTTAAACTGTCGCTCCTTATTTGAAGTCATATGCCCTATCGAGTTATCATCTTCCGAATCATAATAGAAATGCAATCGAGACCATAAAAATACGAATACGATTTTGTGTTTTTATAATTATTAATTAATAAAACGCCTTAATAAATAAAATTCATGTATTTTTTCATGTATTTATAGCATCTTTCGCCATGTTGTAAAGATGAGATGCAATATCTCGGATAAAAAGTGCCTATTAAAAATAATAAACTATAAATTAAAATAAATAATTCCTATATAAAATATCTAATAAAAATAATAAATTAATATATACAAAACCTAGATAATATCGGCATGCTCACTGCAAACTATTATATTAAATAATTCCTGTATAAAGTATCTAATAAACTATAAATTAAAATAAATAATTCCCATATAAAGCGTCTAATAATAAACTATAATTCACTAACTATTATGGTAAAATAAATATCTATAATAAAAAATTCCTATAGAAAAAATAATATATGTAAACTATTATGGTAATAATTCAATTCTATATATAATATCAATAGATTTGTTTTTTTAAATTTTAACTTATTATAAATTAATGATATTTGAAGTATTATTATAATAATACTTTAAATTTCATCAACTTATATTACCATAAAACTTGTTATAAAATATATTTATCATAAGGCTTATTATAAATTTTTGAGATTTTATGTAATATTTTAATAATACTTCAGATATCATTAATTAAATTTTTTTAAATAAATAAAAATAAATAAAAATCTAACATCTATGCCCTGAATCCGAAGAGTCATAATCTTCTATAGAAGATAAAGCATTCATATCTTCCCCAGAAACGGTGGCATCATCAGGAACGGTTGCATCCACAGAAATGTGTGCATCATCAGGAACGGTAGCATCCACAGAAATTTGGGCATTATCAAGAACGGTTGCATCCAAATCTACTGTAGTATCAAAACGTTTTTTATTATATAGAAAAAATAAAATTAAAATTTACCGAGATCATTATTGATAATAATAACTTCCTTTTCACTATCTTCAATAATAATAACGTAATTTTCATCATCTTCGATTGTAATCACTTCATTTTTGCTATCTTCGATAATGATAACTTAATTTTCTAAAATAATTATTATTAAATAAACCAAATTTAATTTAAAATTTACCTATTTCATCCTCGATAATTGTAACTTCATCTAGTTGGTCTTGATATTAGGTCATTAAAAACCAATCTAAAATAATAAATAATAGAATAAAAATAAAATTAAAAATCCTTACCGGTTTCAGACGTTAAAAGGTTTCTTGAAATATTATTGTTCATTTTGAATGTTGCGAATTTTTGAAATAATTGTGAAAAATTTGGAAATTGCCAAATTTTTTATAAAGAGAATCAAATTTTCAGGATTTAGCCAATCACATTTTAGAAATACACACATATAGGTGAGGGATTTTTTCGCATGCAGCCTATACTGTATAGGCATGTTTTCTTTGTAAATTACATACAGTCTTGAGTGTGTATGCATATGTTCCTTGTTACTAATCACGCACTTATCGTGCAATGTCTTTGTAAATTATGTCATGATCATGCAGTGTAAATCATGTGATTATCATGCAGTGTCTTTGTAAATCACGCACTTATCATGCTGGCTTTGTTAACATTAATTAAATATTAATTAAACACATAATAATAAAATAATAATAATAATAATAATAATAATAATAATAATAATAATAATAATAATAATAATAATACCTAAATCGGTTTGCAAATTGTCTGGATGCCCATTTTTAAATACATTATTAATTGCTTTAGATATTTCCTCTACAGATTTTGTCTTTGTTGATACACCGCTGGCAAAATGACTGAAAACATCAATACACGTTAAAATATATTTATAACCCTTGTTAATCGTCGAATACGGTATCTCTATCAAATCTATTTGCCATAAATCAGTAATACCGAATGTCTTATAAGCTCTTGTGGGAAATCTTTTTCGCTTTGGTTTGTTTAAACTGTACGCAAGCTGATCTGACAACCACTTTTGCGTTTTCTTTTTCGAATTTGGGACTCTTTGCTTTAACTTTGCCACTCCACTAAAACCTGATTCGTCTTTTGGGTTCATCCAAATCTTCTCCATTAGAACAAGATGATTTGAATTTTAATTTAACATTAGGTAATGATTGTCTCATCGATTATTGTAATCCACTTAATAATGATATTGCTAATGGTAACATTGCTCCGATAAAACCGTCTTGTTGTTTATAGATGATTTTTCTCATTTGCTTACGATTTTTATTATTTACTAGCGATAACAAAGGCTTACGATGTTTATTCAATACAAGTTTTTTAGATTTACTGATTTTAATTTTACCTCTGACTACTTTTAGTAGAATTTTGATTAAATCATCGACAACAAAATTTGGAAATGATTGTAAAATAGACATTCTTTTCATACTCGAAGCCTTTAACAATGCATTAAAATATGGGAACACCTATGATTTTTTACAATTTTAACTTTTTGACTCGTTTTATAACTTCTTTTAATAGGTTTAGGATTTTTCGAAATTAGATTAATTGCAGGGTAATTCTCGGTTATTAGATGGTGTATAACTAGTTTTTGGTGGAACTTTTCCAGTCTTTAATTTGTTATTAATAGTTTGTCTAAGTTTTCGGACATTTTTAAGCCTGGATTTCATAAAGATTTTTACATGTTAATGTTTTCAATATTGTTTATAAACCATGGCACCTTCTTTATTGAAAATATCTGTTTTTACCCGTAAATCATCGTTACATTGTTGTGTGAAATCAAGGAATATATATCCATGTGGTGATTTTGTAGCATCTTGAAATGCACTGATAAGAAAATTACGATTATTAGGGTATGCTTGTCGAGCAAGAAAATCAATAACTGTTGCATCTCTAGGATTCTTGAAAATAACTAAATATTGAACATTTATATTCCTTGTTCGATGTGCGCCACCCTGATGAAATAAATTTTGAGTAATAAAGATCACAGTAACACCAACATGTCTACTGATTTTTGTGAATAAATTATTAAAATCCTTTTCTTTATTAGCTTCCTGATACAAATCATCAATAATGATGACATCCCCTTTCCTTAATCTACTTGGCCAGTTTTTATCGAAACCCTTTACTATTTTCATGTTTTTCAATTTACAGAAATTATCTTGAGTTAATCCATGTTCTTCATCTGCACCCCTATGCCAATAAATCTTGTTGAATTTTGTTTGGAATAAATTAGATTTCAGTAATTTACACACAAACATAGTGTTACGACTACCACTTGGGCAAACGATTTGATATACCGCATCATTTCTTAATTCAATTATTAATTTGTATAATTATAGGTTTTTGTTTATATTATATGATTTAATGAACTCTTCCTAAAAATCATATATATATATATACATTAATATTTCTTTATTGTTTAATTATGTTATCAAATATAAATTATAAAGGAACTTTCGATGTATCAAAAATGACATTTTCAAATGGTAAACCCCAGCAAATTTTAGATAGGAGTGGAAAATACCCAATTCTTTTTTTCAAATCCGGCAAATGCAGAATCATGGGATGCAAGGAACCTTTAGACAGTATAGAATAAAGGATGTTAAAATACAGTCAATATCGGTTACCATGGATATGGGACATTCTATCAATCTATACAATATGTCAACAAAATGTCTTTGTATGTTCGAGTCATAATTATTTCCTGCACTGAGGCTTTTAAAATACAACTCAATGTGTGTTAACGAGTTTGCTAGTGGGAAAATAGGCATATTAGGGTTGCGAAATCTAGAGTACAAAAATATTGTTAGAAGCATACACAATGAAATCATGGGATTGGTCTATATCAGTTTGGCTAATGATTGATTAAAACAACTTGCTTATTCATTTTATTTCATCTTTAAAATGGAAAATACTACGCCGATGACAAGTTCAGTAAAATCAAAGAACGAAATTGAAAATTTATTATTTATTATTATAATCATTGTTTACAGATAAATATCAAGAAGTAATTTTAGAGCGTTTGTTCTTCTTTTACTCTCAAATGTGAACAAATCTGAAAGAACAACCAGCATCAATGATTCGAGATCTCGTATACATCGAGACAAATATCTGGATATTCAATATAATTGATCAAGCTTTATGGGATGTAAAGTTAAATCAAACAATGAAGGATATAGAACCCGAATACCCGTGTATTCTGGATTGCAGCTGTTGCGATTTCAGATACCAAAGATATGTGGAATGTTTGTAAATTTAAACTTTTTAGAAAATAAATGTGTTATTGTTTATTTGGTTGTTTTGGTTTGATTAGTAATATTTTTTAATAGTCTGAATTTAATATTAGAAATTTTTTAAATAGTAATAATATTAGTGATTACAATGATATAGTAATAACAATAATAATTTGGCACATTAAAACATATATAGAAATAATGATAATCGAGGCACACATAAAATGCAATAACCATGCAATATTCATGCATGATTCTGATTAGTTAATCAGTATCTATCAAGGGTATAAAAGCTCGTCACCACATTATAAAGATCATAAATCAAACATGACCAAGAAAATAGTGAGCTCTGCTATCAGTGTCCAACCAGTTCAGATGTTTCACAATTATAAAATCAATCGAACTCAATTTCAATTCTCGCCGGGACACTCTCAATGATAGATATCAAGGATATTAATACAGTTTTCAATAAGATCAATTCAAATTTGATATGCAATGAAAATGCATTCTTCACCAGTCAATATACCAGATATTCTGATGCATTTACAGAAATAGGTTTCAAAAAACAGGAAAACTAGTACTTAACAATAACAATACAAGAAAGTAGATGGTTATGTCACCGCTAGACCATGTCACCGCTGGACCACATACCCCCTCCCACCGGGGTAATACTTTTTATAAATCCAAAAGTACAATTTTTTTCCTGAGACAAAGGTAATTGAAACAAAGACCATGACTCATCCAAAAGTAGGTCAAGGTAATTGTATGACTCATCATACTTTTCAAGGTCATTTAAACAAAGGCCATGACTTATTCAAGGTCATTTAAACAAAGACCATGACTAATTCAAGGTAATTCGATGAGTCATCATAATTTTCTAGAAGTACAAAATTTCTAAGGTCATCGCATGTATGTACTTTTAGAAAATGATGACTCATCGAATGACCTTGAGAAATATGTACTTTTCGAAAAAATATGGTTACTTATCTAATGACCTTGACATACTTTTAAATTACCTTGAGAAAATATGTACTTTTAGAAAAAATATGATGAGTCATACAATGACTTTGACCTACGTTTAGAAAAAAATTATGATGACTCATCGGTTTTTGTTTAAATGCCCTTGAAAAAATTTGTACTTTTAGAAAAACATGATGACTCATCTAATGACCTTGAATGAGTCATTGTCTTTGTCTCAGGAAAAATTGTACTTTTGGACTTAGAAAAATATTTTACCCCGGGAGGGGGAGGAGGTATCTGGTACAGCGGTGACATGGTCTAGTGGTGACATAACCATCTACTCAAGGATATAAAGCTGATCAAAATGATGTGTTTTCTCCAATATGGAAAATTGTTACTGCTAGACTTTCACAATTATTTGAATGTATATTTTAGTGTTTATTGTGGATGTTAATAAATGTATTTAAACAGATTTTGTTTGTTTTCTTTACAACATATTCTATAAACAAAATTATAATTAGTTTTAAAATTGTTTAAAAATGATGTCTGAAAAAGGTAAAATACAAAATATAAAATAATTAATTAATTTTCGTTTAGAATATTTAATAAACTTTTTGTTTGATAAACTCGAAGAAATAACAGGTGTAAAAATTAGAGATATGTTGACACTAGTTGAAGCATTGAGTAAAAAAGATTCATGTTGTGATTAAGAATGTCAGAATGATGATGAAGAAATTGTTAATGATGAAGATACTGAAATTATTAATGATGAAGAAACCCCTACTGAAAATTTAGTTGAACCTAAAAAAATTTAACACTTATGTTGACCATGTTATAAAAAATATAATTATAGAATATTGCGGTGATGAAGCATGTAAATGTAAAAATCAATAAATCTTTAAAAATGTAGTTTTTTATTAATAATTCAGTTAATAACAAAGAATAATACATTTATTAAAATTTATGATAAACTTTATTACAGATATATAATAGTAAAAATTTACAATTTGAAATATAAATATCTGAGCGTTTTGCTTCTGCAGCAACTTTAATAATTGTTACCTATCCACCGTTTGCTTCTACCCAAGGATAATTTTTTTGTTTATATTTGCTTCCATTTATTATTTTCATCAAACATATAACTAAATATCGATTGAAATGAATTTTTCTTTCTTTCCAAAGTTTGTGAATTGAGAATAGGCTCAAATGGGATGTTGAAAATTTGGTTAGTTTGTTCCCTTAGTTCCATGTAGTTTAGTAACTTGGAGAATGGATTCAAAATTTGAGTCTTCTCCAAGTAACAACAATAATTAAAATTAATTCCAGAAAAATAAAAATAAAATTTATTCTTTAAAATGAATATAAAAAAAAGACTTCGCTTGGATAGACTTTTTTATTTGAAATATGTGTAATATTTTGTAATTTTTGTAATTGTAATTTTGTTGTTTAAGTAAAGTCGGAAAAACAAAATGATTTGAAAATAAATTTGTAATTGTGAGTAAAAGTAATTTAAAAAGTGTAATATTTCGAATAAATGATTTTGGTTCTTTAAACTGTTTAAATGTTCTTTAAAATGTCGTTAATATGTTCGATTTCTAATGAAATTCCTGAAGTTCCAGTTCTTAATAGATTATCAGGGCATGTTTATGAAAAAAGAATTATTGAAAAATACTTAACAACCAGTGATCTAGATCCAGTCACTGGGGTACAGTTTTCTGGAGATGATTTGATTGAAATTAGAGTTTCTATGCACGTGAAATCGAAACCAACCAGTTTTACATCCATTCCAGCCTTTTTGAAATCTTTTCAGGATGAATGGGATGCTTTGATGCTTCAACAATTTACGATGAAGCAAGAGAACCAGGCTCTTAAACGGGAATTGTCTCACGCTCTTTATCAATACGATGTGTTGTGTAGAGTTGTGACTCGTTAAACTAAAGAAGCTACTGCAGCTCGAGAAGCTTTATCTACTATTAAACCACAAGCTGGAATTGCATCTCATATTATTCCTCCTCAAGCTGCACAAAGCGAACACGAAATGGAAGTCGAAGCCTCTTATAATCATAATGTTCAAAAAGCTGTAGGAATGAGTCAATAAATCGAAATACAACTTCAAGAAAACTTACCTGCACAATTCGATGAAAGTGAAGCAGGAAAAACTTCGTTGGATTGAAATGTTAAATGCTACAGTTCCAAGTCATGTTAAAGCTGCATTTGATAAAATCGCAATGAATATTCAAGAATGCCCTATGGATGAATATCACACCTCTTTGTTTGATGGTCTAGTTTTGGGATATTTTATGGCAGCTTGGGTTCAGGTTATAGTGAACAATTAAATGAAAAATCCTGGGTAAATTCTGACGCAAGCATTCTCGTTCTCAATCAAATAGCATCAACTCATCTGAATCCATTGAATAAAAAATTACAATCGTTAAATCTAACAATCGAAGCTCTTCCACAACTACGATATTTAAATAAAATGGAATTCAACATGGGATATCTTCTATGATTTTCTCGGTACGGCTGACCATGAATTTTAGGTTTTTAATGATATCATCATCATCTCCATTATTAGCAAACCAGCTCATTCAACAAAGTTATAAAAAATTTAGTTTCTGGCATTTTATAAAAATGTTTGAAGGTGCAATGTCTTTATTTAAGAAAATATGTAAAAATATATAATCTAAATGTGAATATTGATAATTTGTTGCCACTGTTTTGCATAACAGGCTGCATTGGTATCATTGGCTGTTGAACTTCTTTCATTATACGATTGAACTGATCAGTTGTTTTATTAGAATAAGCTTTTATACTATATTGAACTCGATTTATTATTTTTCATTAAGTTTTCGATTTTCACTCAATTTGATTTTCTTAATTCATTTTTGATTATACCTATAGTCTGATTTAGATTTAGAATATCATCATATATTGCGTTCCGAGCTCTTTTTAAAGTATCATACGTGAGTTCAAATCGAATTTCTAAATTACTCATTCTTTCAGATAATCTTTTGACTGGAGTTTTCAAATATCTAGGCCTATCTATCATATGCAAATTATCCATTAACACGGCTGTATCAAGACATACACATCTTGTTGAATTTTTACCTTGAACGGTTACAGCAATTGAGTTAGCCATTTTAAAATAACTAACAACTAATATTATTATTAAAATTTCTTTAATCATTTTCAAATTTATAAATTAATATTTATTGTTTGTAGCTAAAAGTTTGTGTGTTTAACTTTTCATTGGATTAAATTAGTATAAAACTAATTGTTATTTCAATTTTTATCATTATAATGCATGTTATTGTACCGAGAGCAATTCAATCTATGAACGAAATTGAACATTATGGTAATTAATTATTATTATTATTATTATTATTATTATTTTATTTGTTTTGTAGATGATTATTTTAAAGTTCTCAAAGAACGTCTGGACTTCTATTGTCCAGATATACATGAAATATTGAAGGATAAGCCAGCATCAATGATTCCAGACTTGGTTTTTAATTATACATCTATATGGATATTTTCCGTAATCGATGAGTTTCTATGGGACGTCAAACAAAAAAAATATTAAAGGAGATGGAACCTGAATATATACTTGGTGATGGATATCATTGCTGCTCTGCCCGATATAGGTAGTATATAGAATTGGCTTTGAATAAAGCTCTTCGAGAATATTACTATAGTCGAATTATTTCGTTTTAATAAAAGTTTTTTGTTGTTAATGACTTTGTTTTTTATTATATATTAAATATAGTATAATAATAATAATAATAGTAATAAAAATTAAAATTAAAAAGTTAACTACTAATTTTATATTTAAAATTTTTTAAAAATAATATGACCTTGCCAACTATAACTGCTTTTAAAATTTAACGATTTAAAAATTACCCTTATGTAACTTTACTATTGACCCTTTATTTAATTTACAAACGTTTTACTTAACTTACCATACTTTATTCTAGGGAACTTAATTTACTTAAATATACTCTAATGTACTTAAACTTATTCTAACGTACTTTAAATTACTCTGATGTACTTTAATGTGTCTTAATTTACTTTATTAAACCTGAATTTACTAAAATGTACTCTAATGTACTTAAATTTACTTTAATATACTCTAATGTACCATTATGTACTTTAACTTACTTTAATTTACCTTAATTTACCTTAATTTACTTTAATATACTCTTATGCACTTTAATTTAATTTAGGTATTTTAACTTATTTTTATCTAGAGCCTAAATTTGCCTATAAAAATTGTGTGACCAAATATTACAAGTGTTTTTTTAACAAACCTATAAAATACTCGTGACAATTTGTTATCGGTAGGCGATTCAAGCCATTTTTATTTTATACCTATATTTACCCATAGAAAATATTGCATTGATTTTTATTACGAATTAAAAATATCCCTGACTATAGTGTGACCATCATGGGCGATTTGAGCCAAATTTTATTTTATGCTTTTTTATCATGAAAAATTACTTATGCTTTTTAATTAAAGAAATATTTCTATGCTTTTTGATTGATAAGTGATTCAAGCCAATTTTTATTTTAGGCTTTTTATCAAAATATACCCCTTCAATATAGTATGATTGAAAAAAAATATTTTGTGGATGAAAAATACCCTCTGTGACCATCGTAGGCGATTTGAGCCAATTTTAATTTTATGCTTTTTTATCGATAATCAAAAATACCCCTTGACTATAGTGTGACCGCAAAAATTTTGTGTATGAAAAAGAAATTTATTCAAAACAAAATATTTCAAACAATTTTAATTCGAAAATTTCGCCAAATTTTGAATTTAAAAAAATGCACCAAAAATTTGAATTCGAAAAATAATTTCAAAAAATTTATCAAAAAAGAAGCGCACACAAAAATTAATTATCTGGATTACATAATTATGTAAATTACGTAATTACGTAATTTGATCCGTCGCCGGCGGAGAGGGGTAGGGGTTACTTGTGTGTGGGCGCAGTGTCTTCTTAACTACCTATTATGATTGAAACACAAAACACAATTTTTAGTAGAACTCAGACACAATGGATAAGAATTTGTAAAATATTAAATTTCATGGGTTATTGTAGACATGTTTCTTTTTTTAAATATTTAATAGATGTTTGTTTTACATAGTAAAGTAATTCGAGTACCGGTACTGGTACGCGTAGCCAAGGTTGGGAATCTCTGCACTAGAGCATGTGCTGCAGCAAAAAAAACGCAGTTAATAATATATTTTATTAAAATTACTTATTTTTTTAATGTTGCTTTAGTTTTTTATACAATATTTTAAATAAAATGAATTTTTTAATTTATACATTATTTATAAAAATAAACTCTACACTATAAAAATTGAAAAATTGCTAGAAAAATAAAATAATGCACACAAACACAACACTTAATAAAAATTCCATGCAAACTCTCAACATGTGGTCAATCTACGTTACGATACACTGCCATAATAACTTAGTCAGTCTTTTTTATAGATAAAAATATTTGAATTTGAATTCTGAGAATTTTGCTTTTAATTTTCGAATAAATGAAGGGTATTGTGTTACTAGAAAAGAATTAATAGCAATATATGAGAACGTTTTATATTTTCTGCATTTTCTCTATAGAAATAAATTTGATATAGGTATGGATCATACGGCGTTAAAGTTTTTGCAATCAACGTGTAAACCAATAATCCCACAATTTCAGACGTGGTTAAGTGAATTATCAGGTTACGATTTTGATCTTAAATATCGGAAAGTGGAAGATCATAATTATTGCTATCAGTGTCAAATCGAACACAAGGAAGGGAAACTGGAGAAAAGTCCATGTTATTACTTCAAGCAGATTTAATATACAAGCATATAAAGAGCATCAGAAAACCGACACTTTATTATCTATAATAAAGAAATATGTATTAAATCTGAACCCCTCAATTGCCTCAATTGATTCTTGATTTTCCATGTTTCAAGATATTAGACCAAATATTGGTAGACGATAACTTTTTTATTAATAGTGAATGCTAAGCAAATAATAGTAGTTCCGAAAATGATATGACACAAGTCGTAGAGCATATGAACAGAGAGGTCTGTCATCTAGGAGTTAAAAAACAACAAGTTATATATTAGATCATTTTTGTTTTGGATACACGTGGTAGCCGATATCCTGAATATTATCAAGGAATTTGATTTGTGTATGAAACGGAAAGTTATAACAAATAAGATATCAGAATATCTAATTCCCAGAGGGACTATAAATTCAATGGAGGTAGGTCAGGAAGTTCTATTAAAAGTTGACCACAAAAGATATCAAAGAATAGTAATTTATTCGATGGCCCTCTCAAAATTATTGGTTTTCCAAAAGAATATCAAGTTGATCTAAAATATCCAGATGGAAAGAAATACAGAAGAATCAAATGGATGATTGAAGAAGAGGAGAGTTACGATATTTGTAGTATTATCAATACTTATGATATTGATATTTATTTAAATATTCTATAATTGTTATAAAATATATTTTTGAATTTAATGATTGCTATTGTTTAAAATTAATTTTTGTATATTATTTAAACTAAATAATTTGTATTATGGCTGATCTGTATATTATGGAAATTTCTCCACAAAATTTCTTTATTTTTGAAAATTTAAATAAGTGAATTAATCTCCATAATCTAGAATTTTCTTTTGCAAATTTCACCTTTTGAACTGATTTCATCACACTGCTCGTAACAAAACTTTCTCCATTATCAGATTTTAGATTTTGAAATTTCTGCTGTTAAAGCAACAATAGCGTAAAATTAAGGAGAAACTAATTAAAAATATCAAAATAATTTAATTATTTCATTTAAACTCTATTGCTCTTAGAAATTTTGTACCAGGGATCAAACCTAGTGTTGAATTGTTGTCCATCTTTTAACATTGTATGGTGTAGTTGTAAAATTGTGATCTCGCTCTGTGAGGATTTTTATCAAATAATCTGTAAAATCTTTTGCATCAAATTCATTCTACAAATTTCACAACATAACGCAAAACATTAATAAACTGGCACAATATTTGATACTCCATCTCCAGACTTCAAAACTATAACGGTTGTATGGTCATACGCATACAACGCAAGAACTGTTTCAATTTCAACATACATAGCTGGTGAATCCATTATACAAACAACATTTGACATTCAATGGCGCTTCATTTGATCAAACTGGTTGTTCTTCTGTTGCTGCTCTAAGCTCATTGTAAATCGGTCAATGTCAGATATTTTCCATGTAATCACAATCTGATACAATACGGTGTTCATTCGTGTATTTAAAAGTTAAGATACATCTCTTAGTTTCGTTAACAACATTTGTTATAATTATTAGTGATGCATGAAACCGAACACCTTTTGGCAGAATAAATTTAAATATTTTAACCTTTTAAAACCAGAAATTGAAAAAAATCGAATGTTTCAATGCCTACAATAGCTAGGAATCGTCATTCAATACTTAACTCGAACTAGGGAAAGTGACAAATATTCTACAAGGAAATCAAAACTGAAATTTAATTAATATTTTTTTGTTATCACCCTAGTAGTTATTTTTATTGTGTAAAGATAGATATAACATTTATGTTAAACAAGTAAATGATAAGATAAATCCGTGCACTTAATGTATATATTATAGAAACTTATGCTGTAATGGACAAATTTAAATTCGAAAACTTTCACATAATAAATAGTTCACAGTGAAGGCTTATTTACTTGCTTCACATTTAATTTAAGTCATATCAAGAAATCATAATTTTTTACTGTAATTTATCTACTTATATAAAACCTTCAGAAGCTTCGTCACAAACTGCACACTAGTTGACAAAAAGATTTTTGTATTGACACAGTAAGATCGTGTATGGGTCTTGGTTCTTAATTTAAATGTCATGGCTGCAATGCCTAAAGAATAAGAATGACTAATTATCATTTCTGTTATCAAGTTTTCTCATGTAAATGCAACATGTAAAAGTTTTTAAAGATTTCCAAATGTTTCAGAAAACACTCAAATCGCCTATGTTACTTGTAAGATAACATTACTCAAACTGTGAACACAGTTTCCTGTGCCAATCTTATTTAGCAAATTATGCAACATATGTATGTTTCATTGCATGGGCACCAGCAGGGAGTAGGGGGTTTATAAATAGTAAAAATAGTCAAATAATGTTACTTTTATTTTAAATCACTTTATGTTAGCATAAAGAAAGTGTAGAGGGACAGAAAATATAAATCATCTATTTTAATTTCCATATAAATTTAGTTGTATGAGCTGTGTTTGAATAATTAATGATTTTGTTTGCACATACAGTGGTTAAAGTTATTTTGTAAGCCTTTAATAATCTAATTATTTTGATTATTTTCCTTTAGTTATAATTACTAAGCTTGATATATTGTAAATTAACATAATTTATTTTGTTAATTATGTTATATTATTATAAAGATTTTTGTTTCTTAACTTGTATTTATTTTAATTTCTAACAGGCCTATGGAGACTGGTTGGGTTTTAGTTTAGGTTTTCTTTTTTTTTGTTTATTCATTTTTGTTCTTTGTTATTTATTCTATTTATTTCTTTGTATTTCTGTATTTTAGGTGTTACATTGAAAGCTAAAGAGTTGTATTTGATATTAATAAATGTTTGTGGTATGGCATTTCTTCGAATACTATTTATATTTAATTAAATTCTCCACATGCATTATTTGAAATTTGTTTTGCTTTAATAATATATATTTTAAACAATTTATGAAAAAAAATTAAATCTTCTTCCAAAATGATGTGAACATCTATGCTGAAATTTATTCGGTAGCCTGAAACGTTAGAAGCTGACGTTAATGTGAAAATTTATTAAAGAAATATATATAATTTTGAGCTTACTGAAACTTCAGAAGCTAACGAAGAATTATTTATCAATACGATTTTGTCAATGAAAGAACTCTAAAATTTGTCAATTCTTATGCGGAATTACACTACAAAAAAGAATCAGTTATCAAAACACAATATCACTTTATATAACTTAACTCTGGCTTTCTAAATATTATCTCCACTTCTTCAGCCACTCGATTTGTTTTTCACTCGTCCCCTCTTATTATATGAAATTTAAAAAAAATTTAAATAGATAACAAAAGAACTTACGTTGAATATAAATTAAAAATTTCCAAAATATAAATTTCCTACATTTAAAATAATAACAATAAAATAAAACCTTAAATTTTGAATTGTATCATTGATGCTGTATCGACACCTGGTGTATACGATATCGTTTACGTTACGGTGCGGATAGACTTGCCTACAGGTTTCTTTTTAAGAAAACATTTTTAACATAAATCATTGTTCTTTTCTATTTAATACTTTACTAAAATTAGCCTGTATTTCAATTTTTAAAATACTTTTCACAGTATGTAATATATAATATGTATAAACGTTTATTATATGAAACCCATTGCGCTCTGTTGACTGCCCTTTATGATGAACTCTATTATTAATAAAAGTTAATTCCAGTTCTTCTCTTCCCACCCAACTAAAAATATCACTGTAATAAGATCTCGTATTGTTCTTATGACTCTTTTGGCTAATTCAATTGATTGATAGTGGTAAAATGTGCTGAATTCCTGCTGTTTTAAAACCGGATTATAATTTTTAAAAGAATATATATATTAAAGTTTTTATGAATTACTTTGTTTACGAAAAGTAATTTAAATCGATACAGTTTCAATTTCAATTCTATCTTATAATGACAGTCAAAATATATTGTAGTCATATATATTTTGTATTGGTGTTTTTTAATAAATAAATCACTGCCATTGTTAAGTGTATGTTATAATAAATAGAAAATAATATTCAGTATTAATAATTTGTACTTATTCATTTTTTTGTTAGAGATTTATATTTCGATTTTGACTCTTCATCCGTCTAGCAGTTTCCGATTTCAGTTGAAGAAATTCTGAAAAACACCATAATAAATTTATTTTTCTATAATTAATTTTCCATGGATGTTGTGAATTATTTGAGTCGAATTACGGAGTCTGGGAAAGAAATAGATCTGATATCATTTTCATGGAGGATGGAGAATTATTTTTATAAATGGGTTTTAATTATTTTACATATAAGAATAAGGGATTTTGCCCTTTTTCGCGAATAGGGCTTTTTAATTTCATAAGAACCTTTTTATGTCGTTATATTTTGTCAGGTTTTAAAAATGTTTAGAAAATTACTTTTCATCACAGCAAATTTGAAAATTTAGATATATAAAAAGTAAATTAAAAAATATATAAAATTAAAATTTTTAAAAATAAACAAAATTTATTAAAATAAGTTATTATCAATGAAAAATACAAAGTCACAAATCCAATTTAATTTACCGTTAAGAAATAAATAAATAATAATTTTATAAATAATTTTAAAAATATTGGATTAATATATGAGGAAAATGAAATTAATTTAATATTCATATTTTATTTTGTTTCTGATTTTAATTGACTTATTTTATCGTGTTGTTTTTGGTTGGGTAACATTAGGATTATAATTACACAAATGCAGTTAGGAATATATATATATATATACGCACAAAGAATATTTTAAAAATAGATATAAATAGATAACAAGAGAACTTACGTTGAATATAAATTAAAAATTTCCAAAAAGTAAATTTCCTACAGTAAAATAATAGCAATAAAATAAAACCTTAAATTTTGAATAGTATCATTGATGCTGTATCGACACCTGGTGTATACGATATCGTTTACGTTACGGTGCGGATAGGCTTGCCTACAGGTTTCTTTTTAAAAAAATATTTTTTAACATAAATTGTTCTTCTTTTCTATTTAATATTTTACTTAAAATATCCTCTATTTCAATTTTTAAAATACTTTTCACAGTATGTTATATATTTCCTATATATCACAAGATATGACATGAGTAGGGTGGAGAGGTGAAATAACCTGGCAACTCATTTTAACACATATTACTATTACAGCTAGGGGCATTTAATAGGATTTGTTAGTACATTACATTGGTTTGTTAAAGAAAATTCAAACTTGTTTAATCTAAACTTTTAATTTAATCATAATTTAAACATAAATTTTTGAATTTATTATGGCCTTTTATGAATTTTGGAATTATGCATAAAAAGTAAGACATCTATTTATAAATTTGTGTACAAAAAATTTACAGTTCACCCAAAACATCTTCTTTCTTTAGACATTATGGGAAAAATCTCTTGATGTGTTGGTAATAATTTATTTAATTATCATAATTGGGCATCTGGAGCTCTTTGTGACCGCTTGGCAGATCGCTACATATCGAATATTGAAGACAGGATACTTTTGTTCTTATCCATTTTTAATTTTGCTAAATAAAATTTTAAAAGGATTTAAAAAATTGGGTGTTTTTTTCATACTTGGATACAAAGTCTCACTTTAAAACTATATTAACTTTTTCTCCAGAAATCTTGAAATTGGTGGATAATTGAAAATTCTGAATGGTTTAAAAATATATTTTCAATTGGTGTAACGTTTATTATTAATTATTGTCAACATACTCCAATAATTTGTCATCAATCAATCGATTATTAGTAGATGGTAAATTCCCATATTTTCTTCACTTGGCATGTCTCCAGACCTTTTGTAGCGTCCAAAAATGATATTTCACCATTCATCGTTTAATTTTTCTATCCGCCTATACTAAAAGATTATATCTAATATCCCAGGTCTTATCTAATATCATTTTTGGCTATAACACAAACATTTAATATAGGTTAGTTTAATGTCCCTTGGTGTATTATGTGCTGGTTATTATGAAAATGGATTAAGTCATATAATATCTAATTTGAGATAATTGAAATTTTGCGTAAATTTGTTTTTAAAAATAATTTGATAATTCATAAAAACTTACCGCAACACTTATTCGGTTGATACAAGTGTTTAGCATTAGATATGGAGCTGCAAACTGTAATTCAATTTAATCTCTTCTTACACAATTGTGAAATTGATAATAAACTAATATATTATTGTAAAAACGGGCAGTCTAAGATAATCAGATATTCTTGTTTAACCGACTTTTCACAAAAACTCCAACAAGTGTTACTGTGTATTTACGAAAGTGACTGGACTTATTTTCAGAGAAATTTTTTATTAAGCCTATCAAATAAATATTTCAAAATTAAAAAATTTCTATAAATTCATTATTTATTATAAAATTATTATTTCATTTCTTTAATAAATGTATTCATAACATTGTTGATCTAAATCAGTGCTGTCCAACCTGTGACCGCGGGCCACATGTATCCCACTGCATGATCTTAAGTAGCCCATCAGAGTGCTTGCTCTTTTGTTCAAAATACGTTTAATTTTCTATTACCCTGTACAAAATGTTAGCTGCGTTTTTAAGCAAACTAATACACCTTATATCAAAGCTCACTGCATTTTTTCGACTATACTAAATTCAACAATTTAATGTATTAAAATTAAAATGACTATTTAACTACTAGGAGGTCTGTTTTATAAATTGATAAATTGCTGAGTGTAATTAGCTTACTTATTTACTTACTTACACCTTCTAAATCTTTCATTTCTTACACATTTCATGTATAGGTATTAAACCTGCATGAAATGAAGATGTTTTGGATGACATTGGATATGAGTAATATTGTGAATATTTGACTATTTTATTTAGGGCTTTCATTTAAAGAGGTTTGAAAATGTTTAGTGTAATTTATTTTCGGGAAATGTCTTATTTTTGGAAAAACACGATATTTATTTGGACATTATGCATTAAATTAGGACAATAGCTTTGAAAAAACTTGTGTAATGAAAGAAAAACACCTAATTAATTAATAATAATTTTTAATTAATGTTTTTAATTCTAGCTCGTTTTATTGAAATTAGAAAAATACAAATTCTCACTGTCGACAAAATATAGAAATTTAATTATTCAAATTGATTTATTAATAAAATTAATTAATTTAATCATCTATAGCCATTTCTTAATTAAACTTTTAATTCAACAAGAATCTATCAAACTCACTATTTCAATTACGGATAAACATATAACAAACAAAAAAACTCTTCGTTTTATAGTCTAAACAAGTTGCTAACGACTAAAACAAACACTCAACAGAGAAAAAAGTTAAATTTTTCTATAATTTTTAAAAAATTTCAATGATATGCTTTTTTTCTCTTGCTCTGTATTTTTATTTTTTTAAAGTATTAGAAATGGCTTAGAAATTATAATGCATGCTTAGTTTTCAATGAGTAAAATCCCTACAAAAATATCAGTAAATACAAGTAAATATGTTCATTATTAAATTGTTTTTATTAAATTTGATCTGAGATTAAATCTATCGATTTAAACAAGAAATATATGTTTACACTGTTTTTGAGTAAAAATTATAAATTACAAAATGAAGAAATAAATGGGTAAAACAAATAGATGGGTCAGTGAAATTTTATAAATTTATGTCAACTTCACCAATTATGAGCAGTAAAACCACAAATTAAGTTCTACAAAAAAATAATTAATTTATATTTAGAAAAAATATTTACACACACTTGACATAAAGACAAAAATTTTGGGAAACAATAGTTAAAACTAAACTCTACACAGAAGAAAAGAAAGTTAACCGTGAATATTTACACAGAGGTCCGGCATTCAAGTAAATACATAAAATGTATCTTTAGAAAAGTGGAAGAATCCGAACTCCATGAAAATGTAGCTGCAGTTAATTAAAGGAGCCATGCCCAGTCATATCAAACGAGAATACCAAAATATATCTCAATGTTTAAACAGACATGCAGGACAAAATCAATCAATTAGATTTCCAAGAGTCAACAATAACAAACATTGAAAATATTAGAAATTTTAACAAAGAAAGAAATTATAGAAACAATAATAAAATGAGAGAAATCAATACTATGATCGAGATTAAAAACAGAGTATCTCGTCTATAAATAATGAAAATTTACTTATAGAAGATCGCTTTAATGACGAGTCGTAAAACTATCAAGATTCAACCCAGCTCTCAATAAAAATTAATTAATAATGCTATTATGAGATTGTTAAAGTATACTGGTGGAAAAAACAATTCACAAACTTACAAAAAATACGTAATATTAACTTTTAAAAGATTAAATCTGAAATGAATGATACTATTTGATAATATATGATCTACTGAAATTGTAAAGTTAACATTGTAAAGTTTGAATATTAATACAAAGCAATTATTTAAGCAATCTTTTTTATCAATATCTTAGTACCAAAAAATATAACTTTAAATTTAATAATTCAATTTGAATTTATATTTTTCAATATTTGCCTTATACATTATCAAAAATTTCCAGGATTCTATCATAATTTTCCAATTTTCCCAAAACGTTCTAAATTTGAGTTTTGTTGAATAAATTATAATTTCTACTGCTCCTATCCTACTTATAGAAAGTAGAATATGAAAAAACGCTTGATATATCTTCAAATTGCATATTTTTATAATCCGAAATGCTCGTAACAAATGATTGCTGCTCATAATTTGTGTGTTTTGTGTATTATTTATTATGGGGTTGTTGTTTATAGTATGTGTGCTTGTTTCTTTATTTTTTGTAACAGCCCATTACTATTGCTTTTCTATAGTATATGCCCTTAATTTATGTCTGTTCGTATACTTTTGTTCTTATTTCAAGTTTGCTTATACTTTCTACATAACTTTTTTTACTTGAAATCCAAAATACTTATTGCGTAGCAGAGATAATGTGGAAATGGTGCATCAAAAAATGAAAATTATTGCTGTTTTCAGTGATATTTCATTGTTATTCTGACTCGACAAATTTTGAATAATAGACCTTAAACATCGAAAAAAGGAAAAATATTAATTTGCAACATTAGATTTTAAAATTAATTATTCATTTCTCTTGTTTTAATTATAAATCGTGAAATATGTAGAGGTTTACTCATTTCTATGAATAGCTTTCCTATTGACGTTTAATGAATTCTACTGATGTGAGCTACAAAATGTCGCAAAAACAAATGAGATTTCATCAAAATTTACTAATTTGTCCTTTCTTTATAAATGCTGTTAAATTCCTGAATATAAACATTCTCAAGAAAACACCAAGTCTGTCCAGGAAATGAATTTCATTATTAAATCGTTCTAGCTAACAGATTGGCTTTTATAATTTTAATTATTATTATTATTATTAATATTATTTAAATACATAACTATGTAACCAATTTCCGCAATATTTATTCATAAAATGAAATATGAAATATTTTTACCTAAAATAGATCGTGATCACTTATAAACAAAATGTAACAAAATTTTCGCTTTTTGCTTCCTCTTCCTTTTCTTTCACTTAACTGTTATCAAAATTTAATTCACTAACATTATAAACTTAATAGATCCGGATAAAAATTAAAAGTTATTTAAACAGATCTAGACAAAATTTTTCAAATATTTTAGAATCCAATCTGCATTTTATAAAAATTTAAATAAATATTAAACAGTTTTAAAATTCGTTATTATGTGCCGTACACATATATCAGCCACAATTGTGAACCACCAATATTTTTAGTTTCCCGTTCACTAATGTGGCACTATGTGTGTTCAATTATGTGACGATAAATGGTCTTTAAGTCGTATATCATTTGCTTGACAAATTCCAGCTTATTTAAAAATTGAAACAAGGAATATTAAATTAAAGAAAAATACTCAGATATCTAAAAAAATCTGCTTATTATTTAAAGTTTTCTTACAATTTAAAATAAGAGCACTCAAAAGTTCCAGCATCCTTCCAAAAACTAAAGGTCACAAATTTTAACAAAATTAATTAAAAAAATACAAATTTCTTCACAAATTTTAAATATCAATTATAATTTTTTACAAAATAAGCAAATTTAATTTAAAAAATAGCATTATTATTATTATTATTATTAATTTCTCTTTCGTTTTAATCCATGATGGTCAGTAATTTCATAAAATAACTGATAAATCTCTGCCAGATAAATCCATTTTGCAAATTCCATGAGGCATCATATAACCTTCATAAATTGATACAACATTTGCAGAATACATAACGACAGCAGTTGTACGCCTAGTTGCATTTAAAGAAAGAACTACTTGAATTGCATCATACATGGTTGTTGAATCTATTGTCTCAAGCATGATTTGAGTCATCTTTTCATGGTTCGTCGTGGAAATCAACCGCACTTCAATAAAAATATGGATGTTCTTTTAGCACTATTTTTAGTTCATTATAACATTTGTAATACATATCTTTTTCTTCATATGCTTCAGTACCATTTGAAGATCGAAAAATTAGAAATGACTTTTGTGATGTAATTTTTTTGGGATAATTGATTTCTCTGCCTCCTATATGTAAACCCTTATAATTAATGTTTATGATTGCCTGCTTGTTTGATTACTTTGATTGTCTGGGTCCTCGGACTGCATCACTGTTTATTATTTATCACGAGGCATGTGCTGTAGACACACATGTAGTATATATATATATATATATATTGTCTGCCTGTCATTAATAAATTCTTCACACATATTGTTATTTTAATCTTCTTACAACCTTGTCATTTAAATTCTTTATTCTTCAATCAATTAACAAAAAACCAATTTTGAAACGTTTATTTAAATCCCACTAAAGTTCTATATTTCAAAATACCATTGATGTGAACAAACAAAATCCATTAAATAATATCATAACTTCTAAAAACCAAAAAAGCCACAAAAACTGCACTGCGCACACAAACTCCAAGCACTATCCCAACAAAGCACTCACAGATGCGATATTTGAAATCAAGATTTAACAATTATTATGTTATTATTATTATTATTATTATTATTATTATTATTATTATTATTATTATTATTATTATTATTATTATTGTTATTATTATCATTATTATTATTATTATTATTAATTGTATATGTCAATTGAACTTATAATTGCTTTGTTTCAAAATAAAGATATTTTGCTAAATGAATCTTGGAATATTATGAAATATCTTGAATATGATTGGTTGATAAGAATGAAAAATTTTTAGATATTATGTTTCTCTTACTAATTTTGCATTAAAATATAAAGCAAATGACTTACAAAAAAAATATTTATATGTATATATATATATATATAGTTATCAGACTATTTTTTTAAATTTTACCAGTCCCTATATTTGGCCCTTAACTCCCTATTTCAATTCTAAGGATTAATATGTGTGGGCGTGGTTGAGAAAGTAACCTACTGCACTGCTATAATACCAAGACCAAGTTGATTGACAGGATTAGGGAGGTGTTTGAGACTCTCCTTAGGGACACCTTAAATATCTCATTTGCCAGATTTTCAAGTAAATTTGAAGGCGTAATAAATTTTGAGGGTAATTTCGTTGAGTAAATCACTTATTTTTTTCAATAAATTTATTATTAGTAAAGAGATCAACTTTGTTGTTTTTGTACAGCAACTGTCAGGTTTATTCTGTGTCCATTTGACAGTGATAGCGAGTTATACTTTAATTGAAAATCTTAATGTAAATTTTAGAAATTTTTGAATTTTCAAAAATTTAAACAATTTCAAAAATTCAATGATCATATTTTTAATGTCTGCGCTATACTCTATTGTTCCATAGACCATCAAGGATTCAACAATGGTTGTTCAAAACCTTCAAAGGATCAAAAGGATTTCATAATTTAGTTTTTACTCAAACATCATTTAAAAGATCGGCATAGTCATGGAAAAAATGTGGGATCATAATGACCAAGGTTTCACAAGAGTTAAAGGTCACCACTTAAAGGTTTTTTCTGTACATTTTTTAAAAAATAGTATTAGAATTTGAATTTTGAATATCATTTTTTAATTTATATGATAATGCTTTAAATAAAATGTAATTCGAAAGAATGTAGTTTCCTCTTTCCAATGAAATAATGATTATATTATTATTACAGAGTATAAAGATTTTATTAAATTTTTAATATTTTTAAATTATTTTTAAAAATTCAAAAACTTGGTCTTTAATAATAATTCCGGTCTTTCAAATGGTGTTTGAGTCAAAACTAATGTGTTAAACATTTTAACTCTTTGAAAATTTTGACTGACCATGATTTCACCATTAAAGATTTAAGTAGCTTTATTAAGTAGGGCACATAAAGCTATATATAAATACCAAAAATTGTTAGAAAAAAGTTTGTAGATCCTTTGATTCTGAGGAAATTCAAAATATTCTTAAATGGACACAGGGAAATTTTTAATAAAAATATGACACTGCCATAACTCATTTTCTTTGTTTAAATGAACAAAACCGGATTTATGAAAAATATAAAATGGAGTACAGAGCTGTTGGGTTTTAATAAAAGAAATTATTAGAGTCGGTGGTACTGACTTCACGTGTTCTATAAAAATCTAATAGGAAAAAATACCAAACTTGTATTTGTATTCCAAGCTTTATTACACAATCTATCAATCACAGCATTTCAATTAACATTATGAAGCTTCTTATTCTGACTATCTGGTATATCCCGCTGTGGTTATTTGGCTCTATACACTTTATAATAATAATCCCCTTTGACCAATTTGATCCACAATTTGATTCTTGTTTGACCTATTCTACTACTCTACTTCTAATAGCTAATTTAAATCCTCAACCTCTAATAATTAAGCTAATTCCTCAATCCTATTATCAGTTTCTTCATCCCTATCTGAGGCAGAATGCCAACTGCTTCTGAATTTGGCTCTCCTTATATAGTCGTAATAATCACTTTGATTAATGAGTATCAACCCAATCAACAAATGTTGACAACCTTGGACTTGTGGTCTTTTTCAGTTTTTAGTCTTCTAAGAATAATTAATCCATATATCCATAGCTTCTCTCGTAATAATCTCTTTGTCGCATTTGCTTTTAATCTTACTGTCATGATAATAGCCTTTTCTATTTCCTCTTGTTTATTCTTCTTGTTGTTTACTAAACTCGGGTTTTCTTTAATAAATAATTAAACAATTCATTAACAATTCTATGTTTCTGAGCTTTTCTTTGTCTTTTCTACCCTATCTAAACATTCCCCGAAGAATCCATTAGCATTGTTATCTTAACCATTGCTCAATCTATATCTCCCTCGTTTTTCTCGTTCAAATTTGATAATTTATTAATTTGCTATACTTTTGCATTGGCTAACTTGATGGTATTTCACCTTGCTAATCTTTAAAAAATAATTACATAATTCTAATTTTATTGTCTTATATATTTGATAAACATTCAGCATTACCAATTGTGAGTTGTTTTATTTCTAAATAATAAAAATATTCAGGAGGGATTTTTTTAATAAGAGATAATAATATTCACATGAAAATAATTTCCACATTATTAGACAATTAAATGCATTTTTGAAATAAATTTAATTTAAAAATTATTTAACGATAAGTTAAAAATAAATAAATATTTATTAGAATTTTCCATTCAAAAAAATGAATTAAAATAGAAATTGCGTGCCAAATCTGGTTTTTTGGACACAAATCTCTCTGATAAATAATTAAATAAATAAAAAATAAATGATTTCATAATTAACATTGGAAATATTCCCAGAAAATCAATTAATTTATTTATGATATTATTGGTTATTGTTTTCTTGAAAATTAATTGGCTTTATCTTCATATCAATTCTTCTTCATGCTTATTGATTTTAGAGGGGTAATGTACATCATCCTCTGATTCCCCCCGGGGCCCACGAACTATTCTATATATATTTTAATCTGACGGCTATTGGCTTATTACCAGTCATACAGGCATTATTTACTAAATATTCATGTCAAATACGTCAGGAATTTATTTTATTTATTGATATTTTTATTAATATTTTTATAGAATAAAAAACATGAGTTATTTACATATAATATTTCAATATTTTAATTATAAAAATCAAAATAATAATAATAATAATAATAATAATAATAAATATAATTTAAATAAATAACTATGTAACAAATTTCCGCAAAATATTTTCATAGAATGGAATATGAAATATTTCCACCCAAAATAGGTCCTGATTACTCCAAACTAACATTTAATAAGACTTTCGCTTTCTGCTTTTTCACTGATTGATTGTTTCCTTCACAACTATTTTCAAAATATATTCATATTTAAACAAGTTTAAACAAATTTCTTAAATTTAATTATCTAATAATCAAAAATATTTAAAATTTAATAGATCCAAATAAAATTTTAAAATATCTTAAAACTATATTCGCATTTTATAAAAATATTTGAAGATAAATCTATAAATCTTTGAAATTCTTGAGTATTTTTGGGTATTCGACGTTTTGCCTAATAATGATAAATCCAAAGGTATTGATGTTGCAATAAACCAACCTTGTTGTTTATATATAGTTTTCTCATTTATTTGAAACGTTTAATGTTAACTAAAGATAACATAGTTTCCTTGTGTTTATTCAATACACGTGTCGTACATTTGTATATTTTAATTTTACCTTTGACTACTTTCAGTATAATATCCAGTAAATCATCTACAACAAAATTAGGAAATTATTGTAAAACTTTAATTCTTTTTCGTATTTGAAGCCTTTAAAAATGTATTGAAAAACGGTAAACTACGATGATTGGTTACAGATTTGACTTTGTGAATCTTATTATTAGATTTGGGAAAAGGGAGTTCTTGAAATGAGATTCATTGCCGGAAGGTTTTCAGTGACAAGTTATTTAAGGAATAGTATATATTGTTTTAATTTTAATAATCTATTTAACACTTTTTTTCTAAGATTTTTAACTTGCGCAATCAAAAAAATATTTTTAGACATGTGTGGTTTCAACTTTGTTTTTAAATCATTAACCCTTCTCTTTTGAATATATCAGTTCTCACATGGAAATCATCGGGACATGGTTGTGTGAATTCAAGAAATATTCAAGAAATCCATGGGAAACAGGTCATGACACCTATTATTTAACCCATATACATTGATAATAACTTTGCTAATAGAGAGTAAGTAGGAAGTAATTTGCTTTCCAGATCCAATGTAAAATTGTCGATCTTTGGAAAAAGGTAAGTGTCCCCCCTTTTTTGCGACACCTCCCAGCTACGGTTTTTAAAAAGTTTTGTTTAAGTCAATGGTTATGAAATTTTTTAATTTTATAACTATGATTATGCCTTTATTATGTAACCTTTTTATATTACCATTATGTACCATTAAATATTGTTTAAATAAATTATTACATAACTTCAAAAACATTACAAAACCGTTGATTACGTCCTCAATTTTAACATTCATCTAGAATTGTTGATCCCCATAGTCGTAAGTTTTGATGCTTGTTCTAATGGTACTATTACTTAATCGATAACTTAAATATTCAAAAACTTAACATAAAAATTTATATAAAAAACAAGACTTGATAAAATCGCCAAAAAATATAAATTTAAGATATGTAAATAAATTCAAGCTTTTGAATAAATTTTATGGTAATTTTTAGTAATGAAAATATCAATTTTTATGTTGATTTTTAATGGATATAGGAAATTCGGGGTATTATTATGTTTTAATGAAAATTATTGAAGAAATGAGGGTAATTCATTAATTTGAAAAGCAATTAATTTGTTAAATTTTGAATAAAAGTTAATTTGCATGTCGAATAGGTAGATAATTAGGATTTTTACAGTAATTTAGAGTTATATTTAATTTGTGCTGAAGACCTGTTAATTCCATGTGTTATTTGGTAATTATTGAGTCTATTTTCGGATAATTATTTACCAATTAGAATCAAATTTGGCTGATAGGTTTTGAATAGTACAATGAACTTTTAATTATAATTTTATGATCTAGTTTAAAAGTTGAAATATATTTAGTATTGTATTTATTCGTTAAAAGTATGTAACGCTTTTTCAGATGTTTATGGGTGGTGAATAATGTATTTTACAGTAAATTACGATCATCTTCTAGAAATATTCTTTGAAATTAAAATTAATTGTTAATTATACAATGTTTTATTAAACTTTTAGCGGTTTCAGTTGATTTTTAAAAATGTATTAGTGAAACTTAAAAAAATTTTTTAATTGATTTTACAATATAATATTTAATATCTTTGAGATAAAGGGATAATTATTTACTTTCATTTTAGATATTATTGATTTATTTGAAATCGATAACAGAAGTAGTAGAATTATTGACATTTGAAGAAATATTTAAAGAATTTTAAGAGTATACTCAGTGTGTTTATCAGTATACTATGAAAATCACTGAATTATTTCTTTTGGTTGACTGTTAATTTTAATTATTTGAGCATACTATTATTGCGAAAATATGATATCTATTTTGTGATTTTACAATAATTTTGTGAAATTCAATGATTTTTGTGGAAAACAGATTTTTTTTTTCGATTTTTGTCCTTTTTAAAAGATTTTTGATTTGCTTGAATTTGTTGCCAGAATCAAATTATGCGGTTTTTTCGTTGGAAACTTTTGGGTCTCGATAGAAGTTTTATAATAATAAAGAAAATTGATTTTTGTTATTTGTAAAGTTCTGATTTTTATGATAATTTTAAGGGAATTCAATCGTTTGAATATCTGGTTTACATATGGTAAATATGATCCAAATGTATGATTTTTCAAGGTATTTTAAGAGATTTATCGGTGTGAATATCAATGTTTAAAGGAATAAATATTATCTACTTGGTAGGTTTTTATGAAGATTATGAATATAGTTGGTAATGTGTAAAAAATATCATTTTAAAAAAATGATTGGTTAGGAGAAAATTTTATGATATTTTTAAATGAATTTATTCGTATGGATATCGATATACCTGGGTGATTTTTATTAAAGCAGAATGTAAATATTGTCATTTAAAGACAACTGATTGGTAAAGAGTAAATTATGGTATTTTTAAGGGTATCCAGTAGGTTGAATTTTTTAATATACTTAGGAAAATTGTTACTTTTTCATTGATTTAAGGTTATCAGAATATATCGATAAGATAATATATTGGTTAATTTCAATGATATTATTATTATTCAAATAAAACTGATAAAATATGTGGTGAGTTTGATTCCTATATTTGTATTTGTGAGGTTTTTTCTGCAGAAAATTGAATATTTCGTATAATTTTTCAGTGATTTAAAATAATTTAAATAATTAAAAAAAATAATATCAGATTTATTAGTAAATTGTTTAAAATTATAATTAATAATATTTTCATGAATTTTTAAAATAGCTTTGATTAAAATTTAAATATAAAGTTCTTTAACTTGTATTAAAAATTTAAATATAGAATTTTTCTGATAAATTGTTTTGAAATTATTTGTTTCAATGCTTGAAAGTTTGTTTAAATATTAAACAATATTGAATTAAAAATAAATTTTTGGAATATGAGTTCTTTTAATGCAAATGTTATTCAAGATAATTTAGAAGATGTTTTAGCAACTTCTAACAGTATTCAAGTAAGTATTTATTTGATTTTATTAAAATATTTGTAATTCAATTTAAGTAATAACTAAAATGGACTAGTATTTAAAAGTTTTTTTTGTCATTAGTATACAAGTCTTAATCAGTGGGTTGTTCGGTGTGAAGGGGTTATCGGTATTCAGATGTTGATACTAAGTTAGTTAACTTTTGAATTATTTTTATTATAATAATTATCATTAATATTGTTGTTATTATTATTATTAATATTATTATTATTAAAAGAAAACGCCAATAAAAAACTCTTCGTACGATATATTTTGACAGTTTGACTGTCATCTTCAGGCACAAAAAACCAACTAAAAATATTATGAATTAACTTATAATTTAAACAAGTTATTTTTTTATATATTAATTTAATTTTCTAATAAATAAACACTTAAAAAACATGTTTTTAAAATTTTTTTATATAAATATTACAATTTTTATCTATATTATAATTTTAAAAATAATGTAATATTTTAAAAATTAAATTAATGATATTAAAATTTTAAAATTTTTAAAAAAAATATACAAACAATGATTTAACATTCTCAAACTATTTAA
This sequence comes from Schmidtea mediterranea, assembly GCA_022537955.1. NCBI lineage: Eukaryota > Metazoa > Platyhelminthes > Tricladida > Dugesiidae > Schmidtea > Schmidtea mediterranea. The sequence continues at coordinate 133,065,425 of CM039679.1, forward strand.
AAACATTCAAAACATTCGTACATTAACCTTTGAATCTATCGGATTCTACAGATTTCTAGTAAATAAGTAATTACATCTTTCACACTAGACATACTGCATAATTTAAATAATATAATATCAACTGAATATAACAAAACAGCATAATACTCTCTTTCTACACAAAAACATCGTGAACATGAAATAATCTGTATGTGTATATATCGAGAACTGTTCACATTTTTCTGTTTTTACCAGATTAGATTTTGAAATGGTGTATTTGTGATTTGTATTAAATAATTCAAAAACAAATATAAATCCTGCAAAACCAGTAATTAATATTAATAAATTGTGTTAACTTTCATAAATTATCATAAATAAATTACATAAGTTATAAAAATTAAGGAAGAGTAAATATGATAAAAAAATAAATAAATTATGTAACATATCAACGTAATGAAAAATCATATCCGACAGCTGCCAGGAAATATGTGAAAACTTAACAGTGGAAATAGCTAAGAGACCGCTCATCCTTATATATATATATATATATATATATATATATACTTCTAGATATGTTCTTTTAAGTCCTAACATTCATTTTTATTCCAGCGATATCTTTCCTCTTATGCTAAAATCAAATGCATTGCATTTGAAAATTACATACTGTTTGTAATCATATATTCATAGCTTATTTAAATTTCAGCATAGTTTTAAAAAAGGAAACGGAATAATGGAAATTTAAGAATTCCTATCTTTTTGTTGATATTAAATGTGTCTCAAATGCATATAACAGTTTCAACTTTATTTGCAATAAGCAGACAAGTTCTCCGTTGCAATCACGTTAAACTTTCTGTTATTGTAAAAAAAATATGGCAACGCATATATAATTCAAAATTGTTCGCTTATTTTGTAGTTTAATGGAGTATAGTGAACTGGATGTCCCGCGATTCCGAAATCTTGTCAGTAGTATGTGTGCACGCATCAAGCAGTGTATATATTGTCTATTTAAAGCTAATTGAATCGTAAATGGTACATAATTATTTTTGGATAAATCAGATAAAATATATACAAGAGTTGTTGATTAAGACAAATTGAACTGAGAAGGTGTATAATATTAGGATTGAGTTTCTGAATGCAATTTTGTGAGATTTATTTTTAAAAAAATCTTCAATAAAATTTAACATTTGGCGTTACAATACTTATTTTTTCATATTTTTACTAATTTTTATGTCTTAATTATGTAGTTGAAAAACAATTCAACATTTAATATTTTCCTATTTAATACAATTTGTTTAAATGCATACTAATCGATAATTTCACTAATTTGACATGTACATTATTCCAGATCTTTTATATGAATTAATACTAAAATTTCCTCTGAACTAACAGTGAAACTGTAAAATTGCAAATTTGTTTCCGATGAGATCATTGTAATAATTAAATTTCAATCTTTATTCGTTTTCTCCGATAATATCACCAAAAATCGATAATAAAAAGAAAGAATTAAAATTTTTAAAGTTACTAATTTAAACAAAATATTTTTAATTATGTTATATTTTATTTATTTTAGACTATTAATTAATATATTTGTCAATATGTTATACAAAGTATTAATCGATATCCTAAAATATAAAGGCGGATAAATGAAATTGAAAAAGAATCCGCGGTGAAAAGTTAAAAGATGTCACTGATTTTTGGCATATTTTATGAAAGTCTTTAAATTTAAAATAATTAATAATAAAAATATTGTAATGAAAATTCAGGATTTTTCTGGAATTCTAAAATTGATAAACTATCATCATTTATGTATAAATTTTTATTTTTTTATTATTGCTAAATTACTATTATTGGATAATGCGTTGTTTAAAAGGCTTCAATAAATCGAAAAATAAAGCTTCGTCATTTTAATAATGAATTTAGAAATTAATTCATGTCGAAAGCCAATTAAATGTAATGAAAATTTAATATCACTTTACTTTAGTTTATATCACTGAATATAATAATAATTTTCAGCGAATTTGTTTTAATAAAGTCAAATTGATAATTAAAATGACCACCTCTTCAGAGGTTAAGGCGTTTTCTTCAATTTCCAAGTAAATTTAAGGAAATAGAAATAAGTTCTCTTTCTATGTTAACAGAAACTTTTCATAGTTTTGAATAAAGTTTGGATTTAAGGTACAAAATAGCTAGTAAAGCTTTTTTTAGTGGTCAACAAAACTTGTATATTTGGGTTCTAATTAATAATACATTTAAAGGGTTTCACATTTTTGTAATAATGATACTGCTTCCTGAACAATTTCTTTATAACTTTATTCTTTAAGTTTGTGTAAATTAAATTTATAAAAACCAAATGAATATGTAGTCAAATTGAAATATTTAATTAAATGAATAATTATTATTCAATAATAGTTTATACTTGCGCATAAATAAACTTTTTATTTTTAATATCCAATTCTAACATTACAATTATAACAGTTTTAAATTTTGAATACTCACGTCTGTGTGCACAAAAATGTTAAATTCCGATGGTGTGTGTATGAGTTTTATATCTGGTGTGATTGGTTGTTGAGTTATGTTTCTGTACCAATAAGGCTCATATTTTGCGAATTGTAATTCGTTGTTCGGATCTGTGCGCGTTTGTATGATCAATCATATTATGTGTTTATGATTAATAGCTTGATTTTTATGATTGGGACTTATGAAATCTATGGAAAATTTTGGTAGCAATTAGTGGTGGGTTATTATTATTAAGTCGGTCACTTTCTGACGTATCGTGTCCTTAATTTTAAAATCGTTGGGGTTATAATAAAAAATGAATAAAAATATAAAAAATTATCAAAATTAATTAAAATTTTGAAAAAAATAAAAATCAATGTTTTTCGGAGGGAAAAAGTGGTAACCGGTGGCAAATTTGATTTTGAAGACGAATAAAATACTATTGAATTGATACAAGCTGTGATGGTAAAGCGATTGCCAATTTATCTCAAAGGAGCAGCACGAGAGGCATGGCAGCAGTTAGACAAAAGAAACATTGGAAATGACTGGTTAAAGTTAAAAGATGAACTGGCAAATAAATTAATCTGTGGCGATATAAAGCGTATAATAAGACAAAAATTTTACAACAAAGTTCAAAGATCAGACGAATCGGTAAGTGAATTTGCTCATTACTTAACAACACTTGCAGATAAAGCGTTTTAAGTCAAACAGGAACAACCAGATACTGTAAAACAAATCAGATAGTTGCTACAAAACCAATTTCTAATGGGCGTTGACAAGGAGATCCGAAAAGCTCTATGCTACGTAGATTTCAATAATTTCGATGAATTTGTGAAAAGGCAATGCTAATCGAATTAAATCTAAAGAGCGCAAAAAAGAAAGACCAATCAATAGCAGTGATTTATGAAAGACGAGACAGATCATTAACGCCATCAAAAATTGACCTATTTCAAAAAACTACCAGTCCATCGCCGAAATTCAGAAATAAATTTGACTTCAATAGATCAATAGCTAATGTTCAGAGTTTTAACAATGGAAAGACAATGCGATATTTGTCGAAAGATGGGACATTATGCCAATCAGTATTGGTACAAAGATAGGACCCACAGAAGTCCAAAATAGGTGAGGATAGATTGGATGAAAGGCGATTGTCGATCAAAATCCAGATCTCCATCAACATTTCCATCACCAATGCTATTCATGTAAAAGTTATGGACATATGGCAAAATCCTGTCCAAAAAATGCTGAAATTTCAAAAACCAATTCTAAAAACGTCTATTCGACTTCAAGGTGATACTTCATCAATAAGCAATATGACCATGTACAAGATAACGATTATAAAGAGAAGATGGAAAATAAGCTGAGAAATATGAGCAGAAAATTAAATCTGCTAATGTCGAAATTTGAATCTGACGACGAGCTTGAAAGCCATATGATATAGAATCTCCAGGAACTGAAAGCGACAGTAATTTAATAAAGGATAGTTTAGAAAATGAAAAACCTGCAATGTTCATCATGAGAATAAAAAAGTTGTTGGAAAACAGAGATATTAACACTCCAAAATTGATGCAAGGAATGCAAAAGCTATGCAAGATGTCATTGAGTATGAGAAAACTTAAAACAGTGATTAAATTGTGCGCCGATTGGTATGAATTGGATCCGCCTGTGAAGGACGAGATTGAAGTTTTGATGGTAAAATTTGGTAGAGAGATTCGAGCAAAAGACTGGTTAGATTTTATTTTTGTTAATATTTCAGATAAAGACAATGAATTTAAAAAATGGGTACGTTGTGCAGCATATGGTAGAGCAAAAGATTTAAAACAAGAATTGCAAGAAGAAACAAAAGGGACAATAATTGAATTAGAATTTAAAAAGAAATATATGAAATACGATGAATTTTTAGTGGATTGTTGATTAATTCCAGGTGTTAAAAATGAATTAAAAATGATGATTATAACTAGCGTGTCAGAAGGTATTGAAGACAATGCAAGAATTATAAATGATTTTACAGATGCGTTGTTAATAGGTGATAAAGATGAGATTAATGAAAAAGTAGATGTAATTAATAATTCTGAATTCAAGGTAGAAAATAAAATAAAAATTGTTGATTGTATACTACCATACTTATATGATAAAACCAGATGTAGTGAAAAGTTGAAAAAGATGTTACGAAAAATGGGCCACGAGCTCAGAGAGGCAAGGATAGAAATTGAACCAATGGAAAATGAATTAAAATTTGAAAATTATGGATAAATAAAGTATACTCAGGAACATTGGTGTGAAAAAGTTTTGAAATTGAGAAAATAAGCTCTCAAAGTTATGGGTAGTGATGGAATCATAATATTAAAATATAAAGGAGAGGAACTGGATGATGATAAATATTTATTTGATTGCGGATGTGTGCCACATGAACTAGATGAAGACGGATATTTAAGTACAAGAGTAAACTTTTTGAATCATTTTTATCGCGTCAATTTAGAACAAGTATAAATAGTCGGTATACGGAAAATGACAGGGATGAAGAGAAAAAGGCAGTTAAAAATGAGGAACACAAGGAAATAGAAATTGATGAAAGAAGGGTAGTACAAATGAAAAACGAGTTCGAAGTTAATGAGGAGTCGTTAAAATAAGTGAATTAAGTGCTGTTAACAAAAATTATGAATTAAGGATTGTTGATGAAGTTAAAAATGAATTGGAAATAAGTAAAAATGAAGTTGAAATTGATGTTGATATGAAGAAACGAGGTTGTAAACGAATTAAAAATGAGAGAGATTGATAGAGTTAATAAAAATGAAGTAAAAAAAGGTAAGTTTAAACGAAATTAAAGTAAATTTGGTAAAATTAGTCATAAGGGAAAATGAGATAGACATTACGAGGAGAAATCAAAAGGGGTTAATAAAAATATTGTATCCTACGTTAGAATTTGAAGCAAAAATAAAAGATTATTTAAAGGAAATTAGTGAAATTTTGAGAGGTCGACTTTTAGAAGTAGTAGAAAAATATGGTGATTCAGATGAGTTTTGTGATATGAAAATTATTGAAAAGTTAATTATATGTGGAATAAACAAAGAATCGGTAGTAAACGGGTTGATATTTATTGTTTTCAAGTGGGAACGCATACTTATATGAAGCCAGATGAAATAGAAAATTTAATAAATAAAGCAGCTCATATATTGAATAAAAATTTTGGAAACTGGATTAAAGATAATGGAGGTTGGGAAGGTGTAGTATCGTCATGTAAAATGAAAAGAGATTGAAGAAATGTATAGTCCTCAGTAGAGAATGTTGAATAGAAGAGTGACTACTGAAATGAGAAAAACAATGATATTTCCATGGGTAATGTTTATGTTTATTATTTTATGTGGGGTGTTCACCCAAACCGCTTCGTTGGTAGCATATGACTGTTCTCAAACTGAAATGGAAAAGATTTATTCAGTAGTAGACATGGATGATTGTTCGGAAGCTTATCCGATTAATTTAAAAATTAATGACATTAAATATTATGTGTATCAGAAATCAGACCTGAGACGGGCAAAAGTTCGGGAATGTCTGGTAAAAAAGACAACATTCATATTCTATTGTGGGAAATGGAGCCATGCGTCATTATTAAAAATGCATGCCATTCCGAGACCGGTTGAAGTAATTCCGGAAAATTGTATAACGACATTTCAAACAGCGAATTGAAAATCAGTTCTGAAATTAAGTTAAATCATATGATTAGAAAAACAATTGTGGTTAAAGGAGCTTTAAAGGTAGATGGTGATTGTGAAGGTGAACTACACAAATTGAATGGTAGAATTATTGATAAAATAGTAGCAGCGGAAGAATATTTAACAGAATTGAGAGAATTCAAAGGTGTGTTTGATGATGATACAAGAAAGTTGCAAACGCATCAATTTGGCAATATGATGCAGTCTAGCTGTCAGACAGGAGAGTCAATTTTAGTGAATGACGTTAAAACAAATGTATGTAACTTGGCGTATTTGAAAACAATGATTTTTAAAGAATTAGTTGGTGAATAATTCAGAGAAAGACCGATCGATCGAATTTAAATACTAGAGACAATGGAAAAGTGAGAGTGACTAGAACAAGAAAGACACATTTAGTGTTAATGTCAACTTCACCTAGTGATGGAATGCGATTTATTAGAAAAGACATTACAAATAAATATGGTCAAGTAGTATATGAAACAAATTATAAAGGTGTATATCTATCAAAGAAAACAATTAAAGATGCAAAACATATAATCCATACTGAAGATATTAAATTAACTCTGTATTTTAATAATAAAATGGATTATTTATGTCATGTAAAATATTTATAGCGAGAGATATTAAATGACTGTAAACTAAATAAGAGATATTACGCAATCGTTTGACAATGATCATTACTAATCCGAATCTAGTAGCACCTATGTTAATATCGGAGAATGGAATGTTTACCAGAATAATAAGGGAGGCTCTATACAGTTATAAATGTAAAGAGGTGATTTTGAAAATTACAAAAAATGATAAGTGCACAAACGAACTAACAGTCATTGTAGGTGATAAATTGAGATTTATGGAACAAGTCCCTCTAATATTATTGGAGCAAGAAGCGAAACCAAAAATATTACAATGTAATCGATTATTATCTCTGTTAAATTGTTTAGCGCCAGACTCATGGATTGCGTTATCAGATTACAAAAGAGTAAAGACTCGCGAGAAATTAGAATTAATAAAGCTAGAGTATCTAGTAAATTTTACGTCGTTGAATAAAATGTCACAAACAGGTTTATGTTCAAGCGATGAAATTGATGAAGCACAAAGGAATTTATTATTTCCGTCGAAAAACGAGCGCATTATATCAGAAATGGTAGATACAATATTGCTGAATGGACAAGGCAAAGTAAATTACGATTATTTGTTGAGACCCGATCATTATGAAATAGCTACGTATTATACAATGAAAAATATTTGGGACAAATTTATGTTTTTGGGGCAAGCTTGTGCTGGATTAATAGGTATATATGTAATTGCAGTGACATTGAAAGTAATAATATCTCAAATATTGTTGACGCATCGAATATAAGCAATTTCGGGTTGGTCATAGAAATTAATAATTGGATGTGTACCATATTTAGCTCGATTTGTTATCACGGATCACCAGTATAAAGAAATAAAAAATGTAAAAGCGCGATTTAAAAATGATCGAAGACGTGAAGACTCACAACTAGATTCAATAACCGAAAACAAAAATGATAACGGTAATGGTGGAAACAATAAATTATCGTTCTTAAATAAGAAAATAATTGGAACTCATAGAGTTGGAGCAGAATCTAGATTTCTGCTAGAAACAATGCCAAAACATAGTGGAATTGATACGCTCACTAGATGGCATATTCCAGCTGCGTTAACAGCAACAGCTCCAATTTATCCAGGAAATAAACTAAAAGAAATGAAACCACTTAGTGATATTAAGATTGAACCAAAAAAAGTGGAGCCGTCGATTGCTGAGATTGAAAGGAAAAACATGCTGGGTTAACCATATAATTATGTGCTTATGACAGTATCCAAAGTTGGAAAACAACCCCTTATATTTATGCAATTAAATAAGCGTAAAGTGGAAGCTCTACTAGACTCAGGCTCTAGTCATACAATCATATCCACCAAGGTATTAACAATCAAAGAGAGACTGAGAATAAAGGATACTGATGAAGTGATAACATCAATGTCCGGGAATCAGTTAAAAATATTAGGTAAACTTGAATGTAAAATATTGATTGGCAATAAAGAAATAACTCATAGTGTGCTGGTTATGAAAGATTGCACGACAAAATTACTAATCGGTATGGATGTGATGGAACAATTACAAGGAGTTTCATTAGATTTAGCTACAGAGAATCTAACTAACAGTAGCACAAACAAAATTGTGCACAAAACCGGATAGGTATTTTTAAATCATAATTTAGAAGTTCCATCAAATTCAGAGTTGATTTATTATGCTAATGTGGTGAGTGTGTCAGACGAGGAATATATATTTGCACCAAGTCAAACATTAATAGAGAAATACAATACACCAATATGTGATGAAATAGTAAAAGTACAGGACCAATTAATCCCAGTGAAAACAGTAAATTCTGATAAAAAAGCAGTTCAATTAAAATTAAAGACAAAATTGGGAAAGGTATTGAAAATGAAAAACGAAGAAAGGCGAAAATTACGTTGAAATATAAAGATCTATAAAGAACAGCGAGTCAACAGTACCGATTTAACAGAAACTCAAAGACTAAGATTTATGGGATTAAGGCAATTAAGCAAATTAAGACAATGAAAAATTTCGGATTGATACGTGACAATTCATCACCATTTTCATCGTCGATTGTGGTCGTCAAAAAGAAGATGGCGAATTACGATTTAGTGTTAGTTATAGAAAGCTAAATAAGGTAACAAGAAAAGATACCAGTTCCACAGGAAATGTTCGATCAAATTGGAGAGGCAAATTTGTTAACGGTTATTGATTTAAATAAAGGATACAATCAATTTAAAGTGAAAACGGAAGATAAACGAAAAATGGCCACTTCAGTTGGCAAAGGGCTTTATGAATTTAACTTATTACCGTTTGGGTTAACAGGAGCACCGGCTACATTTCAGCGAGGTATGAACTTCATTTAACGAGATTTGCCACACGCACTGGTATATATTGACGATATTATCGTATTTTCAGCGTGTTTCGACGAACATTTAATAGACGTCGAAGTAGTATTTAAAAGACTGCGAAAAGCCAATCTAAAAATAAAACCCTCAAAATGTGAGTGGGGAAATCAAAAGTCATTTATGTGGGACATATTATTTCTCGTAAAGGATTGCAGCCCAACCCACATAATGTAATAAAAATCAGAGATTATCAAGTACAAAAGAATATTGATAAAATCCGACAATTTCTGGGATTGGAAAGTTATTACCGAAACTTTATTAAAGATTTTTCTCATTTTAGTTGGACATGATTTACATGCCGAAATACAGTACTTAAAAATCTAGGTAGGAAAACTTTATGAGATAAGAGATTTAGCAGCGGCAACAGTATTCGAAAAACTAAAGGTAACAAAGAATGGACAATGGTTCAAACCAAACGTTGATGGATGAAATATGTGGAGAGACAACGTAAACAGGATTTCATTCAGAAAAGGAAGATGTGAAGAGTATTCGACGGATCTATAAAGCAAAAGAAACCAATAGAAGGATCATTTAAGATGGACACGTAAGGTAATTTCAAAAAAAATATTCATTGGCTGAATATGAATCCAGAGGTCAAGAGAGTACTAGCCAAATAGAATGCGAAGTAGATCTAGCAATGCAAATGGAAGTGACAGTAAAATAGAAGATGGCGACACAACCTTAAATTGGTGTGACGAAAGAGATTTTAGTGTTTTTTCTACCAATGGTGGAACAGAGACCAGAAACTAAAATAGAACCAGTACCTTTCAATAAACGTAAACCGATACTTAAAAAAATGCTCCAGTGGAACAGTCAACAACAAGTACTGATATTGATACCATAATCGGACAAGACGTAATAATGTACAATGGAATGAAATATACGAGGAAAAAAACCATAGTCAAATATGAATGTATAACGGACACATTAGAAATAAAACTTAATCGAAATGTTAAGTGAAAAATATATATTTGTATTTATTTACAAATACATTATTAAGTCTTTGATTGTCTTTACCAAACCGAAAATGCCACGGGAGTACCCCAAGAATTAATAAGCTAAATATTTTGTTTAACACTAAAACTTCAATTTCATTAAATCCCAAAATAATGCAATGCCTTCAAAAATTAAGTAAATGTAAAAGACACAAATAAAATAAAATTATATTGTTATCAAAAAATATATATATAAGAATTAGTCGAAATGAAGTTATAATAAATTATTATATGCACTACTTGTATAATTATCACTATTATAATCAAGTCAATAATGACTCACTGAATTAGGCTATAAAGAAAAATTAAATAAACCTGAAACGCATAACATAATAATAAAATAATGTAAATCAATATAATCGAACCCTTTTTTATATAAATAAAGGAAAGCAGCAAAAATAAATATTCATCACTATTTATATTATTTTATTGCATTGATGCATAGTTTGCGAGTAGCACGATAAGGCACAAATTAAATAATTTGTAAATAAAAATGTTGTAATAAATTAGAATATTAAACAAAAAAAGTATATTAAAAAAAAACATAATTAAAAATTAAAACAAATATTTTATAATTTGGGATTTAAAAAAATATAAATAAAATAAAAATAATAATTACGTTTATATATTACATTGGGTGTGACATATTAATCGCAGTCATCACGAAGGTCCTACACTTTTCTTGAATTAAAAAAAAAATTTTTTTACTCTTATGGAATATTTGTAGATAATGTTTACTGTAGTCAGAAATATTTAAATGGACGGTATATGAAATTGAATCGCTCATTAAGCTAATTATTAACAGTCCTCTAAAAACAAAATATCTGAATTCGAGGACGAATTCTAATTAAAGGGGGGAGATATGATGGGATTATAATAAAACATGAATAAAAATATAAAAAATTATCAAAATTAATTAAAATTAATTAAAATTTAAAAAAAAGTAAAAATCAATATTTTTCGGGGAAATAGTGGCGACAGGTGGCAAATTTGATTTTGAAGACGAATAAATACTATTGAATTGATAATAGGTATATTGAAGGGTCGGTACCCAAAAACAAACAAATTAATTAATTAAATTATTTGCCGACGAACCCATTAATCAAGGGCCGTCGAGCTGAACTTCAGCCTAATGGGTTTCCCAGAATTAACAAAATGGGCAATAAATCGTCCGATGGCAAAAAATTGTTTCCCTAGCTCTAATCCAAATTAATGGCAACCCAAAATTATAAAAGGAATTGATATCAAAAATAAGTTGCCAGTTGGTCGAAGAGGAAAATTTAATTAATTTGAAAACGAATTGAAAATAATAAACAGATAAAGAAGTTAATAAGATTGCAGTAACCTATTGAGTGATACCCTTAAGGTGTCTACGAGAAATGAAATAATTATATCTTGTGGTGAATATTTGTGAATAAAGATTTCTTTGTTGGGATTTTGTCTTGTTGATTATTGAATACGAGGAGTCAGATAGAGAGATATATTCATCGACTAATATTTAATATCTCAACAAGATCAATAAAACAAACCTAACTAAGAATAAGCTTATTAATCGTTTCAAAACGCATACATACACTGTCTTTATTGGCACACTTATGTTCGTATTGAAATCTCTCGACGTAAGGCAAAAACCTTAATGGGACGTATCTTTCTCTGGGAGGCTGTGTTAATAAGTTAACATAAGTTTGCTTAATCCCGTATGTGTTTCCCTTTAAGTCACAAAATTTAGTTGGGTCTATATATTCTCTGCAGTTCCATTTGTTTTATCGTTTCAAAGGAATTAAATGGAATTATGGGTATTTTGAATGAAATGGATTTGATTTTATATTCGGATTTATTTGGAGTTTAGACATACTTTGATAATTTTGAGTTGAATTCTGAATTTGCTTTGTTGATCATGATTTTGAAAATTTTGGGAGTTTTGATTTTGTTCTCAAATTTCTGATTTTTCGTTTATTTGATATATAAAAGAAATGGCAGATTGACGATTCAATTATTGATAATGAATCGGATATACGTGAAGCCGGAATTGCAGGTGATGATACTCAAAAAACTGTGTTTCCTTCGATTCTTAATCGAACTATAAATCAAGGTGTTAAGATTATAATGGGTAAAAAGTATAGGTAAATTTGTAACGAGACTCAGTGTAATAAAGGTATCTTAACCTTGAAATACCCGATTGAACACAATATTGGGGCAAATTTTGATTCACGTGTAAAATATATCAAATCACTCAAGTTGAATCCCAAGACAAATTGTGAAGAGTTAATTCATAGAATGTTTAAGACCATTAATTCACCAGCTATATATGGGACAATTCAAGCATTTCTTTCTTTGTATTTTTCCGCCGAATAATTGATATTGTTCTGAAGATAGTGTATAACATACAAGAATATTGCATGCAGGATGTACCGGATTAACCAATAAGCATGTACTTGGGGCACCGCATGGAAAGGGTTACCATGACGAGTTACTACAATTTTTTTGTAATTACTTCATGAACTAGTGTGATGTTCATTTTAAATAAATGAGTCACATTTCATTAAATAAAAATGTCCACCGACCACGGTCTATGTTGTGTAGTCATAGAGTTACTTATTTAATTTCACTTATGATTAAGGACTAAGCCTCGTACCTGTTTATATCATACTTATACATGTAACAACTTACATTATCATAGTTACATGATGTGTGGTGTATAGATTATCATATGTGTATATAATATTGTACTAAATATAAATTTTGCACAACTTGCAATTACCTGGATTTGGTTGACTGTTCAGACACCATACTTGATAAGTGCTTAGGGCCGATGATTATGTTAATCTGGCCATGTATGTAGGCTATGCGTTGTCGCTTTACTTTTTATGGTAAAGATGATGACAATTAAACAACAGTAATAATAAATAGTATATAATTAATTATAATATACTATTTACAAAAATAAGTAACAAATAACTTCAAACCATTTTAAAATAATTTTCATTGTCATTTTGTCAAATTATTTAATAAATTATTTCAATGTAGTAATTTATTAAACACAAATTAAGAAAATCCAAAAATGGAATTATTTTGATAATAATTAAATATAATATTATAGAAAGAGAAGATAATAAAGGTAAAATCTTTGTTATTTGAGAATGTTTATAAAATCGATATTCGATGAAATAAAGTTTTAGAAAATCAATAAAATGAATATAAAATTAAGAGGGAGGCATGGGACAAATCTACAATATTGGAATACTCTCACCATGAATCAGTAATGCTTGGAGTCCATGGCAGCAATCCACCGGCAGCCATTATGTCTCTCGTAGAAATATTCCTAGTAGAATATTTCCAAAATTGATTTCCACACTCAATTAAGCATAAATAATTTAAAATTACGCATTTCTCCCATTGAGAATGGCATTATTTGCTTGAATTCTGACAATTGAGTGATTTAATTGTCGGTAATATGATTTTCTCAATTCGTGTGGATGAATTATTTAGTTAATGTAGAGCCGAATATGGGTGTTCACAGCTTTGTTGGATTCCTTCGATTGGAATCTCCACTTTTTGCAGTCACGGTTCATCAAGTCAGCATTTGTTTAGGGATTTATTTGATATATATAAAAGAATAACAACACCAAATTTTTTTAAATAACAATGATTTACTCTAAATAGTTTAAAGTTCAAAACTACCTGACAAAGACTGCTATTCAGTCGAAATATATTGTAACTGAATATATATTTTTCATTGGTGTTGTTATTCTTTAAATTTAGTTCATTGCCAATTTGTGTGATTCTGTTTTATCAAAGAAGAAAAATGGACAGTGAGTCTACGGTGAGTCATCTCGTGACCTGTTTAGTGCTGGAGGTTTAAATTTTATTGTTTATTCGACTTGTAAAAAATGGTTAAAAAAATACTAAAATCTCCATTTCTAGACAAAAACATTTTAGAAAAATTGCGAATGTTACGTTTTTGTTCACCTCCTTATTAATTTGTTTTAAACGGTTCTGGCCTCAACGAGTGGAACGCGAAAAAAAAATTTAAATATTGAAAACGAAATGAAAGTAAATTTTAAAAATATTAGGCCCAGATTACAAAATTTTTGTAATATGTGATTTTGTGTACTATGACATTTTAAATTAATTAATTTTTTAATTGTGTTTTAATTATCTCTATTATTTTTATTTCTACACTTTAAAATTATTGGATTTTTAATTTCTATTGAATTATTGAAATTATTTAATTTAAAATAACAGTTGTTTTAATTATTTTGACATAATTATGTACCTCAATAATTTATAAAAACAGAAATTCTACATCATTAAAACACATTTAAGCAGAATTTTAAGGGTATTTTGTTGAAAAAATTAATGGATGAAAACAATATTTTTCTTTTATTAATTTTCTATAAAAAGCACTGCAGTTAAAATGTTTCAATTCACCAAGAAAGCTGTAATAAATGCATGGTAACCATAGAAATAAGTTGTAAATAATTTATTTTCTGGTGACAGAATTTCGTGAAATTTCTTTAAATTAACGAAAGCTAATTTATTATTATCCGTGTTTAACCATTTGCTTTTGATTATATGATGTAGATTATATTAATTGTTATGTTTATTATATTTATCATAAAACAATTAAAAAATTATTATAAAATCACACTTCATGCAATTGTTAACCTTCTAGATGTGCCATTATAAAAATATTTTGATAAAAGAAAGCCAATACTGATTAAAAAACTCAACAATAAATAATATCAATTGGATATGTTTTAAGTGTGATAGGGTTATAAATATTTGCGGTAGGAATCAAATTATAATCTGACTCAGATGCATTGGGGTCCGCTAACTCAGGAGCCCCAGGCGCAGAGCCACCCTCACTTCCGCTGAGGATTTTTATGAACGTTAAGTGAAAAATTTTGATTTTTTATTATTTTTACGAGTTTTTACGAAATGTTATTAAGTATTTATGTAGGTTTCGGACTGTATACATATAATAAATCGACTTTAAATGTAAGAACCAACTGGCTCAAAGTAGGTCACACACATACACACTATATGGTTTAATTAATATATTTCACACACACATAATACTTAATAAAGAATTGGGTTAAATACACGCAAACTAGTCGACTTATAATATGCACACATTATATTTTTTAATTAATATGATGTAATATACTTGTAATTCTTTTCTAATAAAAGGGATTCATTGTATATTATGTTCATAATTTTTTTGGCGTATATAGTTTTAAATTCTCTACATTAAGGTGCTAGATCAATTTTCTCTGGGTTCAATTATGGTGTGTAAAAACCTTCAAAAGAGTTCAGAATTTTTTAATTTCATCAAAATAAAAGGGTTCACAATGTTTCATGGTCACAACTTTTGGTTTGTAGATAGAATCATGTGAACTCTGCATTAATGTTTGAGGCATAAGCAAATGGGCGTCAAAACCTTCAAAGGCTCAAAAAATTTGATTTTGCTCAAACATTATTTCAAAAATCGGTATCACCACATAGAATATGAAAGATCGTAACTTCGAGGGTTTCACAAGGGTCGAAGGTATTCAACATCAAAATTCACAAAACTAAAAAGTCTGCACATTTTATTTTTTATTTTTAAAAAATTTAAAATTTGAAAAACTAAATAAAAATTTGTAATTTTACTCAATGTAATAATGTTTATATCCATTGGAAGAAGACCAAAATACTTATCTAATGATATATCATTCAATGTATTACCATTTAAATATCAAAATTAAAAATTAAAAAAATTATGAAAAATGAAAAGATTTGTGATATTGAAAAGAGGAAGAAATTCCCTACAAGACGATGTATGGAAATTTTTTAAATTTGAAAGGCTTAACAAAATGAATTATCCATCTTTTAATATTAAACTCTATATATTGTTCGAAAGAAGAACAAATATCTATTTAATGATATATTATTCAATGTCTCGGCATGTAAGTTTAAAAATATATTCAAAGATTAAATTTTAAATGATTTCGAAGATTTTTATGAAACGATTTTTGTAAAACAGTTAAATTTTGGTATGTTGTACTACATTTTCTGCAGTGTTTTTCAATAATAAAAACTATATCTTAAAAATGAATTAATTATAGTTTTTTCACATAATTATTATTATTAATAATAAAAATTTCTTGCTCTTTTCAATGGCATAAATCTTTTCATATGTATATCAAATTTTGCATGTTTTTTAAAATTTTTAATTTTGATTCTCTTTTTAAATTTTGCGTCATCTTCCGACGGACATTATATTTTTGTGTAAAATTAAAAATGTGTAAAATTATATTCTAAGATTTTGGAGTTTTTGGAATTTCGACCTTAATGACCTTATACATTTGTGAAACCTTCGAACTTACAATTCATCATATTCTACATGGTGTTGCCGATCTTTGAGATACAAAACGATTGATTGGGTAATCTGCAGAAGATCAAAAAACGAGGAACCCCAAAAATACAATGAACATGATAAAAATTATTCAATTAGAAAATAATGTATATATTACATGTATATTGAGTAAACAATATAGTGAGTATATTATAAGTGGACTATATTGTGTGTGTGCATTTAACCCAATTCTTTATTAAGTAATCTATATTATGTGTGCGTGATATATTAATCAAACTATATAATGTGCATGTCTGTGACCTACTTACTTATTAAACCTATATAACGTACTTATTTATTTAATCAAAATGAACTACCTATTTATTTATTAAATTTATATGACCTACTTAATTATTTATTAAAGCAATATAGAATGATAGTGTCTGCAACCTACTTTTAGCCATTATTTTAAAGTGGATTTATTAAAAAATATATATATTTTTGTGAAATCCATTTTTCCACCCCTCCTTGTGTTTTTTTATCGAGTCTGTGTGGGCGGTATTTTTGTGTTGGAATTTTATCTCTAATTTTTTAGAAAACTTTGAAGGTTTTTTTGATTAAATCAATTTGTAATAAAATTTAGTGAAAATAAATATTGAACTTTAAAAATTTGTTTGTGTAATAAAATTAATGAATGACACTGAGAAGTTTGCCTTTCAAGCAAAAATCGCATGATTGTAAAGCCTTATTATCAACACTTCCTATTCCAACAAAGAGATAATTTTGTTCATCGATGCAGCATAGGATTAAAAATAACATCAGATAAAGATACTGGAACTTTAATCATAATTGACACTGGAATCCGGATGTGAAAAACAAATTTAATGAATAATGTGGGATCAATTACAAAATCGGAAACTAAACTGTTTATTTACTTCAAGGTGGAACTGTGATTCCAATGCAAACGCAATTTGGACGGAGTTCTTTTCAATATATAGTATATATTTAATTAAACTATATGTAATGTGCATGTGACCTACTTATTTAATTATTAAAACTATAGAATAAAACTATAGAAAACTATAGAAAATACTATTTGATCTATAAGAATCCTTAGTGGAGGGAAACCTGCGCCAGCGGCCCCCTATCCATCTACTTCAATTAAATGTGAAAACTTTTATTATAGAGATATGGCCTTAAAAATCATTTTGATTTACAACCCTAACATGCTAATAAATTCAAAATTAAACATACAATTTTAAAATGATTAAAACAATTAATGTTAAAAAACAATAAACAAAAAATTATTTACCTAAAAAATTTGCGCTTCAATATGCATCAAGTTTAGTAATCTTCGCCATGAAATGTTTATTCATTTGTAGGGTTTTGAGAAATAATTTTTTTATATATTTAATTGTATTATCCTATTTTGGTAATATAAAATAGTCATTTGAGCCAAAAAAGAGCCCGAAGATCATAAATATAATATTTCAAAATAAAAAAAAATTCAGATTTAATAATGAAAATTTCTTGTTAAATTTGAATTTTATAGGTAATCAACTATCAAAATAATTTAATTAAAAGAATAAAAATTTAATAATATTTTTAAATATCATGTATAAAATGTTCCATCAAGAATATATTATTTCTTTTCATTAACAATAATTAGATTATTTTCTTATTTTTTATATAAAGAACTTTCTGAGCTAATAAAAAAGTGATTTATCAATTCTCACAAATAATTTGAATGTTTTACAGATTTTGTTTGATTAAGTTTTATATATTTCACATGTTGTTTAATATAAACTTTTGATTTTCATCAATTTTGACAAACAATTCTGGAGATTTTACTCTTATTTATTATATTTTAATAATAATAATAATAATAATAATAATAATAATAATAATAATAATAATAATAATAATAATAATAATAATAATAATAATAATAATAATAATAATAATAATAATAATAATAATAATAATAATAATAATAATAATAATAATAATA
Organism: Schmidtea mediterranea; assembly: GCA_022537955.1. Classification (NCBI taxonomy): domain Eukaryota; kingdom Metazoa; phylum Platyhelminthes; order Tricladida; family Dugesiidae; genus Schmidtea; species Schmidtea mediterranea. The sequence continues at coordinate 133,083,941 of CM039679.1, forward strand.
ATAATAATAATAATAATAATAATAATAATAATAATAATAATAATAATAATAATAATAATAATAATAATAATAATAATAATAATAATAATAATAATAATAATAATAATAATAATAATAAAAATAATAATAATAATAATAATAATAATAATAATAATAATAATAATAATAATAATAATAATAATAATAATAATAATAATAATAATAATAATATAATAATAATTGTTAAATCTTGATTTCAATGTATTAGAATATAAACAATTTATAAGTTTGCTTTAAAATTTTTTTTTATTGATGATGATCAAAATTAAAAAATAATTTTCTAAGAATGAAAAAATTGGAAAACGTAATTATAGAAACATATGAAAAACTTCAAAGGAATAGACACAAATATATTTTCTTTTAAAATCATTTCAAACGAAGAATTATCGCACAATTTTCGTTTGGAGAAAATTTTTGAACGTAATTGAAAAGACTGAAAGATAAAAGTTGATTTTATTTTCATTAATTTTTACAGAAAATTATCAAAGAGTAATGTAAAATGAAACATTACAAATAAAATTTGATTTGAAATAAGATTTGTTAAAAGATATATATTTATATATACGTTTGTTCTGACTTTCAAAAATGGAGGAAGGAAGTTAAGGCAACATTCTATTTAGTTTCATAATTAGAACCTTCAACCTCCCAATGTTTAGTAGAAATTAGGAGTTTTTATTGTCATGAAGATTAGTGAGGAACATTCATCCATACTGAAAAATTATCACAGAGTAGGGATTATCGCTTGAGTACTGATACTGTTATCGATTTAGTTAATCATGCCAATGAGTTGCATACGCTCTGCATTTGTAATGCATTTCTGATCTAAATTTTTAAATTTTAGTTTTTAATGATAATTTAAATATGTATTTACATTAACTACTTTAGTCGACTTTAAATTTATATCTTAGTTTTGGTATTAACATTGAAAATATCTGGTCCCATGTTGTAAAAAAGTTTAGTTGAAATGCATCATGTAAATTAAGACTATTAATTAGAAATATTTTCACCAAGCTTATGTTTTATGCATGTGCGAAAATGAGTTAATTTCTATGAATGTTTTAGTTCTGTTCATATGGATATATTTGTTATAATACTATAGGATAGTATACATTATTATTATTATTATTATTATTATTATTATTATTATTATTATTATTATTATTATTATTATTATTATTATTATTATTATTATTATTATTATTATTATTATTATTATTATTATTATTATTATTATTATTATTATTATTATTATTATTATTATTATTATTATTATTATTATTATTATTATTATTATTATTATTATTATTATTATTATTACTGAAACCATAATGGCCCATTGTTAATAAAAACACGAGAAAACCAAATAAATGAAATATGTCATTATAATCTTTGTCAAATGTTATATACGGAAACAACAAGGATGTAATAGTTACGATTTAATGATTTCATTAAAAAATTTCAATAAACGTGTTGTTGATTGAATTTTTATTTTAAGGGAATGTGATTTAATTACCGAAGCCGTACATATACAATTATTTCCCACTTATTACTGAAATTTTTATATAAAATTTTAAATTTTTTTAAATCAGTTGTGCTTTTGCACATTTTTCTATGCTCAATTATATTACTCACACCTCTCAATCAGCTTTGTTTCTGAAAGCATGTGCAAAGATGATGGGAAGCCTTTCCAATGGATGTGGCATTGTACCCATTACATGAAAATGTAAACAGTAGATCAGACACTATACCTATTGGGTTTTTGAGATTTATTGCTCAACATATCTATTGATATTAACAATTTTGATACTATTTTAAATCAATTTGAATCGTCTAATGATTTTGCGACAGACAATTCAAAATTTCTAAAACCATCTGAATATGGAATTACAAAACATGAGATTTTATGGGTTCACCATAATTATGTGGGCTTTGGTTTTCATTGTTTTCATCAGACGGAATCATAAGGCGATCAATGATTTCCTTAGTCAGCCTTTCTACAAACGCCTTTGAATATATATTTTTATTCTAAAGAGAAACCAGCTTTTTTATACTATTGATGGATTTTTCAAACACAATACCCTAAAGTAAACGTTCAATCAGCAACAAATTTATTGAGATTATTTAATTAAATCATCAAATCGTAACTATTTCATCATTATTGTTTCCATATATAACATTTGACAACGATTAGGATGGCAGACTGATGATTGGGATAATTTCCTCGAAAAATATTTCTTTGTTTGGTTTCCTAGTGTTTTTATTATTATTATTTTGAATTATTATTATTATAAATAGCAAATTACATGCACTTATAAGTTAGTTCTTAAAGAAAACTTCAATAATTTAAAACTTAATAACTAATCAAATTTAATATCAAAATTAGACTATAAAGGAAAATGTTTTTAAATATTTAGCATACGTAATTGTAATAATATTTGTTTAAATTAAATAAATTATGCATCATTCGGCTAAGAAAATTCGGTTATTTTGAAGTAGATTACGCAAGACTTTTTAAAAAAATAAATAAATTAATAATAAGTGATAATTTAATGATAACATACCAAATTACAATTTTCAAACAGTTTATCGAAAACCTTCACATTAGTGCAATAACGCCTTCACTAAATCCAATATTAATTATTAATTTAATTTATTTTGTAAAAAATCTAGGTTAGTGTTGCACATAATAGCCGGAAATTCGATTGTCGTATTTTATTACAATAAAAATAAGAAAAAAATAGTTATAGTAAAATAAAAATTTTTATATCTGATGATTAATTAGATAATAAATCACGGACAGACTCACAGAACTGCTATTTGTCTTCTGACCCTTTTGAGTACAACAATTGAAAATTACAATTTCTAAAATCAAAATATTACACTACTCATTAAAATATTAAGTTTTATTTTGAAGACCTGTTATGAGACAAGCAATGAAAATATAACTTTTCTAAAATTTCTCAACATTCTATGTACTCAATATATTTTAATAGACCCAAAGAAAATTAATTAGTTCTCCAGAGACATGAGTAAAGTAAAAAAATTTATTTTTTATAATTTTATCCTATTATTATTGTAATTTACATCATCTCATTTTGTTTTATGGAAATTCCAAACATTTATTTTTTTTTATTTCGCGTGACAACGTAAATTTTTTAATTTTTCTAGGATAGTGATTGAAATGCATTTTAATTAAAGTCTTTTAGAAAGATTGGAAACAATAGTAAAGTGCCTAATAGAGTTCTATTATTTGTTGAATTCATATAACGCTATTCAAATTTTAAACAAATTTTCTTTAAATATATATATTTAGTAAAAAAGGCATATACTTTTGATATGCCGAGTTGTTACGCATTTTAAAATTGCATTCTTTGAAAAAACAATGACAAATAAATATTTAAAAATTATTGGGGCTAAAATAAAAACCTATTTAATGGGTGAGGAACATTATGCATATTTAATTTGTAGTATAATAATAATATTAATAGTAAAACTAAAAATAATAGGTAGATGTGTCCCACCTGGTGAACTTTTTGACCTTCCAATTTTACTACAAACTAATTCAAAACAAAAACACATAGGTATATATTTATTAATTCAATGAACAATTGGATCGGCTGTTGGATTAGCTGTTAAATAATTTGTCTGATTGATGTTGGATAGGCTGTTGGATGTGCTATTGGATGAGTTGTTGGATAAGAAGTTGAGAAATAATTCTGTTTATTCATTACTATTCTTTATCATATAATGACTATATTCCAGACTTACATTCTTTCCTACCAAAACTCTTTTATAATCTTTATTTTTAAGAACAACTTTTGATGTTTTAAAACTATAGAGTTGGTAATTGTTGTTACCAATACAAATTTGAGGTACAAAAAAGGTAGAGTTTTCTCGTAACAGTCCTTATATGATTTATGGGTTAACTCTGTGTCTCTCTTAGCTTTTATGCATTTTGATTTTCCTAACAAACTATAACATTTATGTTTTAAGAAAATCCACTCATTATAACCTTGAACTTTACTTTCGACGTTAAATTTACCTATGACAGAATCAAGATTTTTCGAATTAAGAAGATGATCAATCGGATAATTATAAAAGTCTAAAAGATCATCTTTAACCATTTCAACAAAAAATATGTCCAATTTCAAATTTTTTATTTCTAGAAAAAAAGAATCGGTATCCACAATGACAATGTTGATACTGTAATTAAACCTTGTACGATATATTTCCAAGTCCCTATAAAAACTATTATTTAGGAGCTTTCAATAATTTTTAACTAGTGTATTTGTACTTTTTTCTTTTAATTCTGCTTTTGTGTCTATATATTATTTTTAAAAAAAGGAGTCTGTTTGAATCCTACAGCTCTATTTACATGTGTGACCACACACCAAAAATCAAGTGCAACTTCAACAACCTCCAATGAATAGCATAATTCTTTTTTCTGTAACGAGTCAACAAAAACTTTTATACTTTAGAACTCACAGGTTTCATTTTTTTGGCAGCAATAGGGAAATCATTCAACTTAGCATGAAGCTCAGAAGCAATTTCAAGATCTACCTCTATTGTGTAATCATAAGACAATGACTCGAGGTTCAAAGTCAAACATTTACATAAGATATTCTCAAAATTGTCAAAAAACAAACTAAACTCTCCAAAAGGTAATAGTAGACTTAAAGCCCAACTGTAAACATTATTAATATCAATATAAAGCAACTCTGCATTAATTTGTTTCTACAAAATACTTATTTACAAAAGTAAACCACCACAAATGCCATCTTCATAAAAATTATAAATTTCCATGTCTTGCAATTGTTTAATTGGTTTATCTAAAGTTACTAACGCTGAACTCCAAGACATTCGTGTAACACCAAAATAATTAAATGGCTCTAATCCATTGTGAGCTCGAAATTGTTGAAAAAGTCGGCCAAAAGAAACAATCGAGTTTCAAGTATACCATCATATAGTCAAGTAAATTCACACATTTAGTTTGAGTCCAAATTACTCGAGTTTTCTCGAATTCAACTTCAGTCGTTCCTTCCAAAATTGGTAGTAACTTGCAAGTATTTTCAAGGACCTAAACTGGTGGAAAGTTTTACGGAAAGCTACATTTTTCATTAACAATGGTACCAGTAAAAACAGATCTCGTTAAATGTAAAGTAGTCAACGTTTTCACAATCCTAGCAAATGAATCATTAACAAACTTATAAGAGTCGATGAAAAGTTCTCTAAACTTAACAACATATAATATAAGGGATAAGAACTTTTCAGTACTAATTAGAAGGTAAGTTCTAATTGGGAAAATGATTTATTCCATATTAAAAGATATTATATAAGTCATACCCTGTCAATTATGAAAAAATACAGGTAATAAATCTTTGATTGGAAAATTAACATTACAAGTTTTACATGCAGAACCAATATATTTTCTTGGAAAATTTTAGTGGTCTCTAAACTATTCTACAATCTTCTTCTTGCACAAATAAAAATATTCACAATTATCAAATGAATATTGTTTGGACACATTAAGTACATTAAAATATATTAACTTGTTAGTGGGCGGAACTAAGGGTCTGGTAGAAAAATCCCTTTAGGAAAAGCAGCAACAGCAGCCTCAGTAATTTAATCAACAACGCGCTGCCACTCCATGAACCAAGTCCATTGCTAGATGACATCGTCCAAATTTACAAGGACTTCCAATAAAGAACTTCATCAAGTACGAAAAATTAATTGGTAATTAAGACAAATCCAGGTTGAGTAGTGGGATGGGTTAACGTTTTTTCTAAATCTAAAAGTACAAATTTTTAAAGACAAAGACTCATTCAAGGTCATTCAAACAAAGACCATGACTCATCGAAGAAATTTCAAGGTAATTCAAACAAAGGCTCAGCAAAAATCTTCTCAAGGGCATCCAAACTTTTCAAGGTCATCATATAATTTTTTAAAATAAAATTTACTACTTATTTTTATAAGTAAAACTTTAATTATTATTTTTATTATTTTTACATATTATTATTTTACTATAATTATTTTTATTATTACAACTTACTATTATTATTATTATTATTATTATTATTATTATTATATAAAAAAACAAAGTCATTAACAACAAAAATACTTTATTAAAAAGAAATTATTCGATTATAATAATGTTGTCGAAGAACTTTATTCAAAGCCCATTCTACATACTTCCGATATCTGGCAGCACAGCAATGGCATCCATCACCACATGGATATTCGGGTTCCATATCCTTTAACATTTTGGTATGTTTGACATTCCACAGGAACTCATCGATTAAGGAAAATATCCATATAGATGTATGATTAAACACCAGGTCTGGAATCATTGATGCTGACTTATCCTCCAATATTTCATGTATATATGGATAATACAATTCCAGACGTTCTTTGATAACTTTAAAATAATCATCTACAAAACAAATAAAATAATAATAATAAAAATAATAATAATAATTAATTACCATAATGTTCAATTTCGTTCATAGATTGAACTGCTCTCGGTACAATAACATACATTATAATGATAAAAATTGAAATAACAATTAGTTTTATACTAATTTAAACAGTTACCAATGAGAAGTTAAACACACAAACCTTTAGCTGTAAACAATAAATATTAATTTATATAGATTTGAAAATGATTAAACAAATTTTAATAATAATATTAGTTGTTAGTTATTTTAAAATGTCTAACTCAATTGTTGTAACCGTTCAAGGTAAAAATTCAACAAGATGTGTATGTCCTGATACAGCCGTGTTGATGGATATTTTGTATATGATAGATAGAACTAGATTTTTGAAAACTCCAGTCAAAAGATTATCTGAAAGAATGAGTAATTTAGAAATTCGATTTGAACTCACATATGAGACTTTTAAAAGACCTCGGAAAGCAAAATATGATGATAATTTATATCTAAATCGGACCATAGGTATTATCAAAAATGAATTAAGAAAATCAATATTTGAATTGAATGAAAATTTTAATAATAATAATAAAAATTTATTAAGCCTCCAGTCTTATCATTTATATCAGATTTTGATCTCAGATTTGGTGCTATATATCCATTTTCAAAATGAGGCAATTTAACAATTTTTCTTCCAAGCTCCCAATTTAGATCATTTTGGATCTTAGGCTCCCGGTTTTCTTTATTTATCAAACACTTCAAATCAATTGATTTGATTTCAATGCAGTCTCCTAATTTTGATAATTCTATCAAATCTTTCATTGGAAATTTTGTCGCATATGCGATTAATTTCAATAATTCATTTCTATGGTAAATGACTTTTTCTGATTTATTAACTATTGCATGTGGCTTCACCAGTGGATAACTAACATTCTTCACGACTTCATGCTTTACTTTCGGTAGACTTTTAGTGTTACTTGGATAATTGTTCTGATATCTATAATTTGATCTTTTATTAAAGTTACTCATATTTGTTTTGAAATTTTTTAAAGGCAAATAACTGTAATATATTTATTTAAATTGAAGTATGTTTTTAATTATAAGGCTTTTGTATTGATTTGATTGGTATTTTAAAAAGATCACTGAGTAGTGACAAGACGGCGCCCTGCCCCATCGTCTCTCTGCGCATATCGATGGGGGCGGGTAAAATTTTTTTTTAAATGAAGTGAATTTTTGAAATTCTTTTTTGTTTTAATGAGAAAAAAAATTTTTCTCAATTTGTTTTTGTTTAAAGCTAATGTTATTATTATTGATGATTTATATCAGGAAGCAAATAAAGAAAAAAGATTTTAATAATTTATTTACCAAAATTAGTAGACATATTGGAGTAGTGGTAATTTTTGTAACTCAAAATTTGTTTCATCAAGGTGGAAGTCATCGAACCCGTAATCTGAACGTACAATACTTGGTTATATTTAAAAACCCTAGAGATGCAACCATTATTGATTTTCTCGCAAGACAAGCGTATCCTAACGATAGTAGGTTTTTAATTGATTCGTTCCAAGATCCGACAAGATACCCCATGGATATTTATTCTTTGATTTTATTCAACAATGTCCTGATGATTTATGTATTAGAACAGATATTTTCAATGAAAAGATGTTACGATTTATAACCAAAAAGGAAATCAGGAAATAATTAAAATGTCATTTAATAAAGTAATAGTTCAACACGAAAAAGTAAATACGAAAGATACAAAGAAAATAGATGTAAAGAAAAACAATGTAAAGGAAAAACATACAAAGAAAAAAAAGGCTAGACCTAATGTAAAACTTTCAAATAATAGTAAAAAATTCATAAAAAATAAGAGTTGGATTAAATTATAAACAAACTATATCTCTAAATGTGTCATTGAAAATGAAACTAGAACGTAGCTTACCATATTTTAACGCCTTGTTAAAGGCTCCAAATAATAAAAGAATGCATATATTACAAGCTTTTCTTTCATTTGTTATTGATGATTTACTTGAAGTTATAGTTAACATAGTTCATGGAAATATAAATATTAGTAATGCTAAAAAGCTTGTATTACAAAGACATAAAAGATCGCTTTTATCATTAGTTAACACAAAAAATCGAAATTTAATGAGAAAAATAATATATAAACAACAGGGTGGATTTTTAGGAACATTAATTCCAATTGTATTATCGGCGATAAGTGCAATTTTGTAATGAATTTCATCTTAAAAATATTTAATTAAATACAATATAATGGGCACCAAGAATTCATTACCGGATAATCATAATTTAGATTTAAATATATTAACAGCTTGTTGTAATAATGAAGCAAACAATGACAAAAAAGGTGAAATCAAAGAAATCATTAGAGAAAATTCTCAAAACAATATGGACGAAACTGAAAGATCCAGATGGTTTTGGTCGAATAGGAAAACTTGCAAAAAGAGTAACTATTTCAAAGAAAGAAACACAAAATTGGTTATCTAATCAATTAGCATGTATTATTAATAAACCAATGTTATAAAACATTTAGTGCTAATGATTTATGGCCAATGGATTTGATAGAAATGGTTCCATTTTCAAAAATCAATAAAGGATACAAATATATTTTGACTTGTATTGATGTATTTAGTAAATATGCCCGTGCTATACCAACTAAGACTAAATGAAATTGCTGTTGCCATAAAAGCCCTATTTTGATGACGGAAAGCTGACGGAAATTTACAAACGGATTTGGGTATGTAATTAAAATAAGTTAATTAAATTAAATATAATATTTAGGTAAAGAATTTTATAATAGTAAAGTAAAAGAAATTATCAAAGGAATTAATCATTATTCAGCATTTTCCCAATATAAAGCAGTACACGTTGAAAGATCGTTTGAAAAGATGTTTTGTTGATCGGGGTGATAAAACTTGGATAAATGTTTTGTCCAAAATAATTTACAGTTACAATTATTCACCCCATAGAGAAATTAATGGAATGAGACATGTTGATGTTTATTCAACAAATAATATTGATAATTGGATAACTCAACAAGAAAATTCAAAAACAAAAAAGCCAAAATATAAAGTAGGAGTCCATGTTAGAATAAGTAAAATTAGTGCTTCTCCGTTCATAAAGAATTTTGATAATAATTGGAGTGATGAAGTCTTTCAAATTTTAAAAATAGACACTAATCAGAATCCAGTTATGTACTTTATTAAAGATTATGAAAACAATCAAGTGGTAAATTTTATGAGCAAGAACTACAAGTCATTCCAGCCCATACTGTATTCAGAATTCAAAATATTTTAAAAACCAAATCTGGAGGGAAATATTAACAATACTATGTCAAATGGCATGGTTATAAAACTCCTAGTTGGATATCTGAAAATCTATTTTTTAAATAAATATTATAAAAGAAGAACAGTTTTATATGATTTTACCTAGTAATAGTTCCTCTTATTTATCCTGATAATAATTCTAGTAATTTTGTTGTTCAATTTGAAAATCCAGTTTATTTGTATGGTAAGTGGGAAGTGGCTTTGATGGACTTTACATTTGTGTCTAATCATTTTCCGTACTATAGCAATTCATGGATACCATATGAATTCAAAAAATCGCACAAAGAAACTAAATACTTGAAAATAAATAATGAAAATAGAATCTTAGAAATTTTAAATTCTAAATATACTCCAGATGTTGATATATTCATGGAATATTATGAAAAATTAACGATTGTTTGTTCTCATGTTCGTTTTAAAATATCATTTCGCGATTACGAACATGCGTCTAAATTTGAATTACAAAACATATCCATCACTAGTTAATTTGATCATTGTAGAATTAATTTACCTAAATTTATTTTAAAATAATGCTGTTGAACAAATTGAAATAATAAAGACTAAAAATAATTAAAGACTAAATTTACACATTATTTTGAAGATGATTTATTCTTAACAACATTATCAGAACTTCCCCGTTTAAAGAAATCAATCTAAGAAATGCAGAATTGGTAAAAATAAAACTTATAGAGGATATTTCAAATATTATTTTTGATCAAAAATTAATAAAAACTTTGGGAATAAAGAATCAGACATTTACTGATAAAGATCTTGTTGGTGTGAATATTCGATTATATATTTCATTTTATTTTCATAAATTTAAAATATATCTTTTAACTAGACACTCTTTTGCCGGCAATGATAAGAGACAACCTTTTAGATACGTCTAATTACAACCCGGCACATCCCTTGTACTCAATGAAACTAGATTCAGTGATAGGAAAATTTAAAGACGAAAGTAAAGGTCTTGGGTATAAGGAGTGGGTTTTCTTAAGACCCAAGTGCTATAGTCTTTTAGGTACTAAAGATACAATGAGTACTAAGGAAGTGAAGTTGTTGGGGACAGAGATTGAGCACCAGTCATATTTAGATTGTTTTAATAATGACACAATATTCACGGTGCCTCAATCTAGGATAGAGACGCGGAACCACCAATTGTTTACATTTAAGAAAAATAAAATTGCGCTTACCAATAAAGACGATAAGCGTAGAAATTCCAGTCTCGTATTTGGCCATTATTTAGGAATTGATGCCATTGATGATGACCAAGTATCGCACAAGCCCAGCTATCAAAGTACTCATAGCCCAAGCTATAACAGCTCCTACAGTGGTTTCAGTCGAGACATTGACGATTTAATTTTGTCAGTGATTTATTTATGTGAATATATTTTTATCGATTCATTTTATGGTTGTGATTTTTATTATTAAAACTTTTCTCGTATTTTGAGCCATAACATGAACATCATATCAAATATATTGTAAATCGATTTTATTATTACATTGTACAAAATATTTCTATTGAAATAATTTTATAACTTTTATATACTTTGTTGAAAATTTATATAAAGTAATAATGGAAATTATAAAAATAAAAACTTGAAATAATAATTATAATAATAATAGAATAAAAATTAAAAAACCCATTAAATCACAACTTATTAAAATAAGTGAAAAATTTAAATAAAATATTGCTTAAAAATACAATGACGTTGAGAAAATTTGAATGATCTTGAACTACGTTTGAATGACTTTGAAAAATTTAAATGACCTGGGCCTAATTTAATATGACCTTGAAATAATGATGACTCATTCAATGACGTTGACCTACTATTAAAAGACCTTGAAATTTTGAGGGTGAGTTATAGTCTTTTTTTAAATAACCTTGAGAAAATTTAAATGATTTAAAAATTATTATGACCCATCGAATAACCTTGTAAATTTTTTATTGACCTCGAATGAGTCATGTTCGTTGTTAAAAGGACCTTGAATACGACATTACCTAAGAATAAGAAAATTTTTTGTACTTTGAAAATTTGTACTTTTAAACTTAAAAAACATTTACCTGAAGGGAGAAGTGTGGTCAAACAATAACATAGTCTAGCGGTAACATAACCATCTAATTTTTAAGAAATATTAATTAAAAATAAAACAAAATATGATGAAATCAATTATCTCTATTTTTCTAAAATCTACAAAAACCAAACTTTGGGTATTTTTGCATCTTCAAGGTTTCATTAAATATATTTAAGTATAAAACAAAAATAGTTTTATCTTAAACAATGTTTTCATATAAATTTTGTAAAACAATTTGTTAAACAAGCCCATAAATATTGATCGAATAAGAATCGCCAGTAAAATAATGGTAGTTGTAGGAAAGTCAATAGAGTCTCATTGTCGAAAAGAAGTTGACGGAATCTTTGTGAAAATAAATGAGATAATATGTTATAAAGGACTGGATATGAAAACGAAATTTGATTTGAAAGATATTATTGATATGCGAAAAAGAAATTGGGAATTAAGACAAATTCAGCTTTTGAAAAATATTGTTCCCAAGACATTGAAAGATCTCTAAAATAAAATTAGAAATCATTTTTTGCTGCTTATTTATTGTGCTTATTATTTCCATGTGTTATTTTGCGGTATTTTAGAAATATGCTCATTATTTTCATGTATTTTGATTTAATTATTTTACTTGATAAATTTTGTCTTTAAATTTAGGAATTAATAATAATTACTTTAATATGGTGGTTTTTTGTTTTACTAATCAATAATTTATGACGTTTTCAGGGAAATGGCTTTTTTATCTTTGTAACACTAATAAAAATGTAAACTTTGAAGTTTTTATTTTAAAATCAGTTTAATAATTTTCAATCAAAATCTATGTTGTGTCTAATAATAATTAATAAAATATATGATTGGGATTTATTTTATAAAATATAAGAGAAAATCAAAAGTATAAACTTTAAAAACTTTTTTTCTCGATAGCAAAATCATTTATACCAATAACATTTTTATAAATAACAATTTTATCCAATTTAGTTTCAAATTGTTCAAAATACTAAATTGTTTTTTAACAGTTATTTTAATTGTTTCAATTAAGAAATATTAATCAAAATAAATTACAATATTATGTAATCAATTATCTCTATTTTTCTAAAATCTACAAAAATCAAACTTTCGGTATTTTTGCATCTTCAAGGTTTCATTAAATATGTTTAAGAATAAAACAAAATTATTTTTATCTTTAACAATGCTTTAATATAAATTTTGTATTAATCTTGAATAAAGTGAAAATGTTCATTCCAAATTGGCATTATTTGTACTAAATTTAAATGCTTTCTTTAAAAGTAGCAAAACAGCAGTTATGTTTTTAAATTTCCAATCAAAACAATACAAAAGCCTTATAATTAAAAACATACTTCAATTTAAATAAATATATTACAGTTATTTGCCTTTAAAAAATTTCAAAACAAATATGAGTAACTTTAATAAAAGATCAAATTATAGATATCAGAACAATTATCCAACTAACACTAAAAGTCTACCGAAAGTAAAGCATGAAGTCGTGAAGAATGTTAGTTATCCACTGGCGAAGCCACATGCAATAGTTAATAAATCAGAAAAAGTCATTTACCATAGAAATGAATTATTGAAATTAATCGCATATGCGACAAACTTTCCAATGAAAGATTTGATAGAATTATCAAAATTAGGAGACTGCATTGAAATCAAATCAATTGATTTGAAGTGTTTGATAAATAAAGAAAACCGGAGCCTAAGATCCAAAATGATCTAAATTGGGAGCTTGGAAGAAAAATTGTTAAATTGCCTCATTTTGAAAATGGATATATAGCACCAAATCTGAGATCAAAATCCGATATAAATGATAAGACTGGAGGCTTAATAAATTTTGAGAGAAGTCTAAAGATGATTTTAAATAAAATGACACCTGAAAATTTTGAGACTTGTGTTTTAGAAATTAAGAAGGTTAGATTTGAAAGTATTGAAAAACTAAATTGCTTTGCAAACCTGGTTTTCTCTACAGCAATTTTAGAAGAAGCGTATAGCAAAATCTATTCAAAGCTTCTTTCTAAATTCAAAGAACTTTGCGTAGGTGGTATTACACTTCGATCAGCAGTGTTAAGTAAATGCCAAATCATGTTTAAAAAAGGTATTGAAAAGTTAATGGAAGAAGTAAGCGAAATGTGGAAAGAGAAAATACACAATGAAACAAATGAAAGAATGAAAATTATGTATGCCGAGAGTGTAGAAGAGCAAATCAAAAAAGCTAAGGATAGATATTTTGGAAATGCAAGATTCATCTCAGAATTATATCTTGCAAATCTATTACCGGAAAATATTATGTTGCATATTATTAAAAGTCTGGTAAACGAGCCCATAAATATTGATCGAATTAGAATCGCCAGTAAAATAATGGTAGTTGTAGGAAAGTCAATAGAGTCTCATTGTCGAAAAGAAGTTGACGGAATCTTTGTGAAAATAAATGAGATAATATGTTATAAAGGACTGGATATGAAAACGAAATTTGATTTGAAAGATATTATTGATATGCGAAAAAAGAAATTGGGAACTAAGACAAATTCAGCTTTTGACAAAATTGTTCCCAAGACATTGGGAACAATCCTGGTTAGCCAGGTTCGACTTTGTTAAATACCATGGTCCCGAACGCCATACAAAAAGATGCTAACTCCACTGCACCCGTGCAAGGCAACGAAGTTTCAAGTGTGAGACTGCCGCAAAAAAAGTACATACAATACATAGGCTCGACAACCCGGGTACGACTCGTTAGAAACCTCGCGCGCTAATATGTCCCTTTGCGTTCTAATCCCATCCACCACGTCATCAGCGCCCAGTTAAGACAAAAAATAGTGGTTTAATTCCTCCACAACGAATATATATATTTAAAAAACAAACATTACAACAGAAAATCCAATTTTGAGAGATGTCAGAAAACAACAATAACTAGTCTCCCTATGAAGGAGATTGAAGCCGACGCTCGGCGCTCTCGCCCCTTGCGAACCCGGTCGCCATGGCATGAAGATGGAAAAAAAGGGTTTCCGACAAGGTTGGCAATGCGTGATGGTCGACTCACGGCGCTAATTTGACCCTCGGAAAACTAAGGAGGTTCGGGGCGCCCCCGACACCACAGCGCACTCATAGGCCCCCGATGGGTCTTCAACGTCACCAATTCTTCGTCCCACCCCTCTGGCGCGGCACTTTGATATAACGCTGACTTAGGGGGTGACCCATCGACTATGCATTTGCCGGACAGGGTTTAAGATTGATCGTGAGCATTGTTGCCTGTTGTCGATTAACCTCGTTTAGAACTTATGGACCAGTCTAAAAAGTACGAATAATGGGTGCGACAATCAAAAGAATATTCATAACAATTTAGAATGAAAGTGAAAAGAAAGTAAGAAAAAATAGTTGAAACCTTTAAAATCAAATCACCAACAAGAAGACGCAGCGGAGAAACGCTATCCCTCCTGCATAACCAGGGCATCCAGAATACCTGGCTAAGATCCTAACCGCCTGGGAGGGGATACTACTGGCAACGCCGCCGAATCGATCTTGGACGTTGGCCAGTGTGCTCCTCTTCCACATCTCAGCGACTGACGTAATGAGTGCAGGAGGTCCGCCACACCCTGGCGATCAAGAACCAGAAAGAAAAGCTCGGAAACGCTTCCGAACTGCGCCTGAACCTCTGATATATCTTCCCATTGTCATCCCCGCAGAAGGGAGCGCTTGAACACCCGATCCAGTCCTGCCTCCAATGTCACGATAATGCGGTAAATACGAGCATACCTCGTCGTCATGAAGGAAAGGGAGAAAAATTATTTTACTCGACTATAATGTGCCTACAATTGACGAATCTGGTACCTAACTCAAAGTACTAACTCTCCAAACAGAGGGTCGTGGGAACATGTTCCTCTGTCCATCGATATCCATACCACCGAAACAAGAATGACCGTTGGAATCTACTAGATCTTGACCTGAGCAATCCAATAAGGGGCAACCGTAAGTTACTGTATAGATAAATTGTAAATCATCAACAAATAATAACTTGCGAAGATTAATCCGAAAGAATAAAAAAGTAATGTGAACGATATCTAGTTTACAAACATTAATTAAGCAGAGCAACAAACAATAGAGCTGGACATAAAATCGAAAAAATTAAAAAAGGAACAAAAACACAATAATGAACAAAATAAATCAAGAAATTAAGAAAAATAACTTAAGATAATACAACCAAAATAAATTAACAAGATCATATAATTAGAACCGATCTAACAGAAATACGACTTATCATTAATGAAGACGGATATCCGTAAGCCGGAAACGTAATGCAATCGTACTCTGCATGCGAGCGATTACGATATAGAGCTGTTAAGCTAGAAATTCTCAACCAAATCAAAATTACGTATCTATTTAGGTACTTGCAAATCTTCATGCGACGTCAAGAACGAGTTCAGGTCGGGATTGGACATTATTTACGCTATCGGGACGAGGGACTCGAAAGAGAAGTTATAAGTCGATTGGCATTGGAATTACTGTATAATCTTAATTTTCGCAATAAGGGGAAATTTCTTGATCGCAAATTGATCGATATTTCAATGATTCGCTGCTATGAATTTTTTGTGAACCATTCCGATCCGATATCTAGCATCATTTGGCTTACTAACAGTAGGATTTAACTGATAAAAAATAACAATTTCGTCTAAGATTAGAGTAACTGGCAGAGAGAAGATTGTCATAATTAATTCAATCAGATATTAACTGTCACAAGTTGGGCTGTTCAAATCCTATCGATAAAATGGATGTTATGCCATACGACAATTGCCAATTAAAGCTATCTTAATAAAGAGAACGTCCAGTCAATATCGATAATCATTTAAATTACCTAACCTGAGGATAATGTTGACATCTCGCCTTCCAAAATTTTCAACGGGGAATATAATAAGTTACAAGAGGTAACACAAAAATTCTCTCGAAACACTTTAACCCTTAACTATAGTAATTTGATGGATGTTAATCGCCTTAGTTTCATCGAATTTTCCAACTGGTAAATAAGATACAGTTTCCCTTGAAATAACTAAATAGATTCGTATGCTGCTAATGTTTCCTGGATACAATAACCCTCTTACCCAGTAATAATCTCAATGATAAATTCGCATAGCCTTAATTCTGCTTCTCATTGACAAATCGTAACGTCAAATTGATAACAGCTACATGTTAATTAAAAAATACAGCACATAATCGTTGAAAACAAGTTCAATTACTGACTAAATTCATCTAAGTATATCAAATTATAATCAATATCAAGATTGATCCCGTGCCATCCCCCTAGCCTTAAGGCCATAGTGTTCAATTATAATATCCCACGACACCGTGAATGATGAGCCAGGTTATAAGAGAAAGTCATTACAAGAAACAACGAGAAGGCAACAAAGACTTGCCTATTCCCCTTTCATCTATAGGAGAATATGACGATCCAACTCGCTTCCGACACCCGGTCTTCAACGGTCACAGACAGGCGATATCACGCGCTTATCACCGATCGAATTTGTAGATTTATTTCTTCATCAGTTCGCTGTGGCCGGAAAAAGATTGTCAAAATATTTTAAACAAATAAGAATATACGGAGCAAATTAACATATAAGGTGTATTAATCAATTAAAAAATAATAAACAAGTTACCTCCAATGCAAAATAGCATACATCACGAAAAAGCCAATCCTCTCATCCCACGCCGACGCCAACAAGCTCCTACAGAGAGCACAGACACGGGTCGTGGAAGAGAGGCGTTGCCAAAATCAATATCTCACTGAAAATTTCTAAAAAAGCAAAACATGAACCGCAACAGATAGAAATTAAAAAACGATCAATATTAGTTTGGAAATATCAGAAAAATAGTTTGAAAACATTAAAATAGTTTTGGTAAAAGGTTTTCATTCTTTAATGAAAAGACCATAAGATACCTACTTTACGGTGAAATTAAAAAAAGAAAATCACCTTGTTTGCTAAGCAATCCAATATTTTTATTATTTCTGATTTATGTAAATTTATTTAGAATTTTATTTGAATATACGAAACAAATTCCGATTAAATTTCTACTTAATGCACTTAATGATTTCCAATTCGCGATTTTGTTTCTGGTTGATACGCTGCGAGCTGGCTCATTTGTATATTATTTATTATTTATGTCTTAATTCATAATTAATCCATTTCCAGATTATAGGATGTTTGGGGTTTATAAAAGTCTTGTGCCGTGTTGTTTCGACCATTAAACATTGAAGCCGTTTACGTTCTGGCCCAGAACAAAAGCACTCGGGAAGTCCGAAATGCGACCGTTCCGCAATTCCCAATGATCAAAAATAGTAACAAAAATATTCCGTTTCAATATACACATTCAAAAAAAAAAGGTTTACGGACTAAATCATCAAGAAAAGATGGATAAGCGCACTACATACTATAAATAAAAAGAATTCTTTTTAAACAGTTGCAATTTGTAGTATCAGTGTCAAATCACTTTGACAATGCGAGTAATCATCTCAAATCAATACATGTTACGCGTAACCAGTTGATTTGTTTCGAATAACACGACGGCTGGTTTCGCTTTCGAGCTGGCTGATTTACGGTGATTGATTAGAAATACGCGAGAGTCTCGCGGTTGTTTGTCGATTTTTCGAATTGGGTAACACGCACCTTTGAATTGTATTGCTTCGGTGTTTTAGCCGAGAATAACAGCATAAAAGTATTAGTTGAAATATCGCTAATCAGTAGTAAGAGTTGATGAAAGATTGTTGTTATGCTTCGTCCCATGTCCCACCGTTCCAGTTCTTTAATAAAGGCAACATTCTGATGTTTATGGACTGCTACGTCTTTGAATTGTCTGAGCAACTTCTAACACCAACATGGGCTTCTATCTCTGGTTCTCATTGTAATGCTACGCCTTCATTATGTTTCAGTAAGGAGTTGTATCATATGGTTCTTCGATATCTGTTATTCATCCTTGTCCTTTCGGCATTGTAACATTGGTTAATTTGTACACTCATTATCAGATGAACAGAAGTAATCTTTGACAATCGAACCGGTACGGCTCTCTTTGAAGGTAGATCTCTCGCATTTTCAAAGGGTTTCATATCTCACTTCTCATCATTATCACAAATACATTGTACCATAACGTGGTTCAGGTCATTCTATATATATCAACTCAATTTCACGTTATTACAATATCAATCATATACAGTGAGAGCCCTTTAGACCTTCTCTCGTCGGTTGAGTTCTCTCGCACTCTTCTAAGATAGTTGAAATCTCATTATCAGACTTGGCTTTAAATAAACTCGCGATCGTTATTGGAGTCTTAATCGGTCTTTACCACCTTGGATGATCTTACGTATGAAATTCATGAAGATTCTTTCTTTGTGTTCTCTTTGAGGTTGTCGTTATAATCGACCCGTTGGTTGCTTGTTTTCCCAGCTTCCCTCGTTCTTGAAGCTATCGAAGTTTACATTCCCCTGGGCTTTGTTAGGTCTCTTTATCCGCCTCTTACAACCGTCTCAGGTATACGTACTCCGTCGCTTTCTGCGTCTCCATTCGTCCTCGGTTTCAATAGTCTTCCAGATTAACGGTTTATTTCAGCGAATCCGTCATTGTCCATTTTCTCGCTTTGACTCTGTTGCTCCAACGCATGTTATCGCTTACATCTGCTAACGGTAATTAGTATAGATTGTTGATTATCCGGCGATTTCTGATCTTGCTCCTCCACTATCTGTCCATCTGGCTTCGGCCTCCACTACTATAAACCTCAGTGGTCTTGCTCATGATCAGACTAGAAGTTGCGCTTGTACAGCTCCGTTAGAGCATTCCGATTAATCACATTGATGCATACTAAATAACATCATCAAAATTTTTGTTTTTACCAGTATGAGTCACTAATTTAACAAACTGTACAATTCGTATTTAGCTTAGAATGTCGTCGTCCGTTCAACCGAATCCGGTCGTCGGTCGGCGGATAACTTGTGGATCTCGTTGGTATATACGCAAAGGCAGATCGGTGGTCGGCCTGAAGGTCATTTTATTCTCACGCAAGGCGATGATATTTGATCCTATCGCTAAGGATAAGCAAAATATCCGTATTCCTAATTCCACTTGGTTCCAATCGAGCGTATTTCATAAAGTAACTTTCATCCTTTCTCAGATGTTCATTCCTCATACCTTGCTTTATCGCTTATTCGCTCATACTGTCTCCAGCCGCGTGACTTACGAGTTGAGTCCAAACTGGATCTTTAAATACGCAACGTCCTCGTCCCGTTACACCTCCTGCTTGGATCTGTATTCTCTCTTTAATTGTGGAGCGCTTTCCATCGCTTCGTGAGTCCGTACTGATTGCGATAATCCATCAGGCCTGTCGGTTTTTCCTACCTCTAGTATTCTGCCGTTCATTGGTACCATTGTTGCATTCCTCGTCAGCACTCAAGCTTCTTCTGGCTTCGACTGTCCCATAGTCCCCATCTCAAATGTCCATATTCTTTGGCCTAAGCAGTCTATCTTCTTTTGCTTCTGTACTTGGTCCCATCCTTGCTCTGATTGAATCCAGCTTTTTCGGTCTTCCGTTTATTTTGTATGTTCTCTGTTTAAGATCTTTTCTTTTCTATAGCCGCTCCTCATTCTCGTTGTTGCCAAGCTATCGGATCTTTTTGATAGTCCCATGACGTATCCGCGATTTCGGACAATCTAACTGTCTTCACTTCTCCGCTCCGCCTCTTTGCCACTATTCTTTCCTGTCACTCTCGGCGCCTCAATCTTTGATGGTTGGCCTTGAGTTCCATCTTACTCCCTCTTTCGCCCACTCGCCTAGTTGAGCTGTGGACTCTTCATCTCGTACTGACTGGATATATCGGCGCGCGCCGCTTCCCAGGCATCTCCTTTTGCGGTCCTCTCTCCATACCACTCGTTCCAGTGATACTTGCCTTCTGCCCATATATTTGGCTTGCACTCAAATGGTTCCTTGGCTTCTCTAGTTCGATATGATGCAATTGCCCAATCTCCTCTGATGTAAATGTTTATCGCTCCCTCCTCCTCGTACCCTCTATCTTAGTACTCCCGAACTTCCGATTCCTTGCGATGCCGCTTCTCCTGCCAACCTCTGATCCCTCTTGTTAAATCGTGGGCTGCATAGATCTTCACATTCCCTCTCTCCGCTCTTGGATTTCTCTTTCCTCTGTAGGTCACTTTTTTTCTAGTCGTTTTCCCCACTTTTTTCATCCTTTCGTTAGAGTCTGTGCAATCCTCTCTACGATAAGTAGCCATTCTTTTATTGCAACGTTCTTGTCCCATAAACTACTCCTCACGTTACTTATTGATTCTGATTGATCTTGATTGTGGTTTGACCTTCGGGGCCTTTCACACTTCTTTCTCTTGGACATAATTTTCCTAAATAATAATCGATTACTCGGTCCGTTCCAATCATCTCAGATGTTATCAATTACAGTCATCCTCGTATTGAATTGGATTATAATTTTTTGTTACATTTTATCTTTATTATCAATTTTTTCAACAGCCATTACCTCCATTTCTAATCTTGGATTTTCAGTCCGTATAATACTGGAATCCCTGCTTGATCCGCGTCCGTTATCGCTTCGACATACGGATCAATATACAATACTTAGCTCACATTAGCTTGTCACATTTGACCATATTGCCACAAGCTAAAAATTCCACATGTGCCAACAGTCCACAGCAGAACTGCTGCCAAAAGCTCTTTTATCAGACCCCGTCCGATTCCTTTTTGGTCCTTGAATCGCCTATGCCGATACGCTGTGTGAGTCATAACACCACTTATACTAACTTTCTTTATTAATTTTCTCACTTTTGGACTACCCTGATAAACATATGGTTCGGTTTTTGGTCGATCTAAATATCTCCCTGCTGGTTCTATAAGTTCGAATCCCTGTACTCTTCTTCTTCCTAACATCATTCTCTTAATGTTAGCTTTTGACCGATCTGGACGGTGTGATTTGCAATCCTCGCACAACCCTTGCTGTGATCTATATTTACCTTTTTCTTGACATTTCGAATTCCTCTCCTTTTTAGTCCTGAATAGTTGTATCCTCTTTTCGAATGTTTATTTATAGTCTCTTTTTCCCATTATATGGTTCTGTTGGGTCTTCTAAATTCTTTATTATCGTTACCTATTTTCTCACCTCCCTTTCATCTTTGTCAACTTCTGATTGTCGGATCCTCTAATCGGGCCTTTTTTTTTTATTATTCGGCTCTCGACATCAATTTTATCAACTTGTCAGTTGAAAATTTCCTAGGTGGTTCTCGTTTTGCTGTTTCTCTTTTTCCCAATTTTGCGAAAGTCTTCCTTGACATAAAACAGGTAACTTCATGGTAATTCGGGTGTTCCTGAGAAAAGAATCCTTGTGCGCACCTTCTTTTGCTTGCGTCCAGTTTGAATATCTTATTATTGCTTTGTATATCTGAAATCTCTGTTCCTCTTTCCTCCACTTCTCGATCTTACTTTTCTCTTGTGAGTATACCATTTTATCTTTCCTTTCATTTCTCATTTTCTCCGGTTGTTGTCGAACGTATAATTGCTGAAAATGCGATCAAGCTTATTTTTCCTCTCCTCTGGTTTTTTTCCATAATCTCGTCCATACGGAATCGGTTCCTCATCTCTCATTTGACTGTTTATCTCTTTAGCTGATTCCTGGCTCTCATCGTTTAAATAAGCTAGCCATTTATATTTCGAATTTGTTTTTCTGATTTTCTGATTATTTGTTAATTTTTGATTTATATTATTTTATTTATACTTATTTTATTTACACCTCTTTCTCTTACAACGTCTGTCTGGTCTTCGTCCACTCTAACTTTATAACATTTATTATTCCGTCTCGCAAGAATCCCTCTCTCCTCTTATCGTTGTTTGGGTAAACCGTGGTGTACAATCGCTGATATTCCAGCGGTTGTGGTCTTCCCATCTGTGGTTCATTTCCTGTTCTGAGATTCGTTAATCCTCTTCCTTCATCGGCTTAAATCATCAGTTGTTCAATAAAGGCATACTTAATACTCTCGTAATCTCCTTTCCTACTTTCGGCTGAAACACTGATGTGGTGCCTGTCATTCCCATCTCCATTTGGATATTAGTCCCAATGCCCAATTTTGTATTCCATTTCCTAACTTTATTGGTGGTTCTTCAAGATCCTCTGTGTTCCGTCTTTTGCTATCTGGAGTTTTTCTGCGAATTCGGTTATTTTCCATAAAAATGGTCTGTAGGATGTTTTTCTGGTTATAGATTGTTGTTTCTAGTTCCTTTTTTGCTTATCTTTGCATTCTTCTCCATCGGCATTTCCTTGAGTACTCTCCTTGGCTTCGCTCAAATTCTTCTTTCGGACTCCTATATTCTCTTAATATAATGCCTTTTGTGCATCATTTTCTGTTCGTAGGCATTTAACTTCCCCATCCAACATTCCTATCGTTCATCATGATTCGGCATGCTCGAAATTGTTACCATCATAATGCTTTGCATCTCCATCAAGGTAGTTTTTCATTGAAAACTCACGGCCAACGACTGTTGCCTATACAATTGTTCCAATGTCGTATTGACCTGCTCTTTTCTCGCAGTTACGCATCACCCTTCGAAAACATATTTCCTTGGACCGAGTTCATCTCTATCTATCCACGCGATACTCCACAGAATCAATTTTCCCTCTCGTCTGAATGCACACTTTGTGATGTCTTTTGATAGTCACCTTTCGTTATAGGTTGACACATTTTTCGCAAAATATATCTCGCTAGTCCTTCCTGATAAATACAAGATTTTTTATAACGGGTCCAGCTTTGCAACGAACCCAAGTCAATTAACAACCGTTGTGCTCTCCGCCTCTGGGCCATACTGTCTGAATCTCTGAAAATCAAAAGACCTAACTCTCCTATCATATTCTTCAAAGCTCTGTACTTTCTACAACTCGGCCATATGCCCCGAAATGTACCGTTATCTGTGATCCTGGCGATACTTTCATTATTCTGCGCTTATGCGTTGTACCTGAGGTTAGAGAACATTGGTCGAATCTACCCTTCTACCAATCGTAATTTCTTTAAACATCGGTTTCGCTCTCTGCACGTTCGCTCTATCCTCTAATTCCAGATTTTGATCGTCTATACGGTTGTTCCTCACCAGATGAAATATTCTCCGCCCAGACCGCTATTTCACTTCATCTCACGTGATGTATGATCGCCATCATATTAATATGTTTCCCCTCTTCAGTACCTGTGGTCCTTTGTTGGAACCATATCCCTTTATCTAGCCGAGAGCTCACCCAATGCTTCTTCTGATTCTGTCTCTATTTTTACAGTACCTCGATCGATTTTGTTATGATGGTTCTCTATACCTTCTTTCGACCTTGACGCTTCTGCATCCTTGCAGTTTAATTCTGGCTCTCAATTTCTGTATAGCACTTTCTTCCATCACTCTATTTTTGATCTACTGCGCTGTCCAAATAGTTTCAAACGCTCCGTCCATTTAATTAAGTGGCCTTCTTCTTAGTTCCGCTTCTCAGGTTAGATGCTCTCTCTTTCTTCAATTGAAGGACCTCCTCATGCAAACTCCTCTTTGCCATTCCGAGGGACTCTCAGTTGCGCAGTAATTCAATCTTCGAGCGTCATACTCGACACAATGTTCCTGTTATCCTCCGGATCACATCTCTGCCGATACTCCTTGATTCTGTCGTCGATCTCAGTGCATCTTATTGTCGACTCCTCTAGTTTCTCCCTCAAACTGATGGCCATCTCTTCCATCCGGTATCAATTCAACTGTCGTATCAGTATCAATCCGCCCCTCGCTCACACAACTGCCTCCGCACTGTGAATTCTCGGAATTTCCAATCCGCATCAATAATTCTTTCGGGTGTGTTCCGACCCATCTTTGGCTGATTCCTGGGCTTCCTCGTGTGTAGTCTTGCAATCCAGCGTGTGCCGTGATTGCCCATTGTCTGCACGCTCTTGGAATCTCCTCATCTCAACCCCTCATACAGATCCTTGTTGCTGTAGAAGGCGGCCATCTGTTGCATACACCCTTAATTCCAGGCATTACGTTGAATCCGTAACATTCTATTCTGTACACGTTAATTGATCTTGTCATAATTGGTCGGTGATTGCCCCTCTTATTGCTCGCCTGGCGGAGTCCCGTTGACCACAATAAGCACGCTTTGGCGTTAATTGTTGACCAATTCCTCAATCCTCGTTTACACACATATCGGCAGGATGTAATCCGGAAACAATCTGATCGATGTCCCAATTTTATTGACAGTACCATGCGCTTTGCTTGGCTGTCTTCCTGAAAATGATTATAGCCTAACGGTTAGTACCCTCACTCGAATCTGTTCGGGTTGAAACACTCAGTCCTGAAGAATGAACATAGCTGGAGATATTGTTGTTATTGTACATCTGACGTGACGGTGTCGCCAAGACCGCCACTTGAACCCATACCAATGCGTCACATCTATTTTGCCGATTGCTACGGCTCATCACGTCCCGGTCCAAGCATACCCAAGTTGGCTCGTATGTCCTCCTGTTGAATTCCTCAAAACCCGTCTACCATTACTCGGCAAATCATTTCTCCGAAGCTCTTTACAACGAATCTAATCACATGCGACTGCATTCGATTCATCGCTTTTTTCGATTAGGAATCTAATATCTTCCTAATTTCCCTTTCCCATCCGAAATCTTATTAAGAACTCTTAATCCACGTAAGTTCGTTATATCTCTCGCTCACTACGAAACATTTGGCCCTCCCTTCAAATACAAGGTAGCCTCTTTTACTTTGGTCTTCCAGACAGATAATCTTATACACCATCTTTTATGAAGTTACCAATTGTTAGGCGGCCGCGAACGGGTTTCCCTCTAAAACTTCTCCTAATCTCCTACCACCTACTGTTATTACAATATATTTGCGCACTCCGGAATGGAAGTAAAGAATTTCAATGTACAGTCGATCTCTTCTCCGCGCTGACAGTGCCAACGTTCGATTCTATCGTCTCTTCGCTCAAAATTCAATCGGTCAAATTCCTGCTATCGCGGTCCCCTTTGCTAGCGGTATCTGATCTCCGGGTTGACACTCCCTGTAACGAACTCTTCTTTCTTCTGTTAATAAACTTTCTCTATCCGGCTTGGGCTTCTCGTCGTGTCGACGCCTATCAAGTTACGTATCGCGCTTGACGTTTCCGTTCCTTTCTTGCTTGGCTGCTTGGAGATCTGATGCTTTCCTTGTCACCTACTCTGGCATTATCCAAACTTTCTCTCGTATTCCAAGTTCTTTATATCACTTCTGTCGTTGCTTCGAAATATTCTCTTTGCTTGGCTTGCACTTGACTTGATGCTTGGACACTAGACCTAAAAATAAAAAACGCCAACTAATTCATAAACCATAAACATCTCCTCATACCATACTAATTACCTTAATCCCCCTTCGCAATTATCGCGTGGCCCTTCAATACACCCCCCCTCAATAAGTCAAGTAATTTACATAGCTCAACAATAACTATAAATACTCATAAATAAGCAAACTTATCATATCTAATGCGATCAAACTAATCATACAACAATAATAAAAATCATCAATCCATACTCTCAGTCAATCCATTAATGATCATTCCAAAAATCCAATTCTAAACCCAAATCGCGCCGCCATGCCTCTATAAGTCCAGTGCTCTCGCCTTCGGCTCTAACTCGTACTGCCCTCCATGTGCCCTGAATACTATCATTCAAGTGATCTCTTCAATCATATCAACATCTGGCACCACTGCTCCTAATACTATCAGAATTACATCTCGCTTTAACTGTACCAACAAACATCGATTCAACTACATTGCAACATCTATATATTAGTCTCCCATTGTTCACACCGACTTGACTCTACAGTACTTTGGTATTGAGGCCCACACGACTCTCAAGCCAAGGCGCTTGGCCGCGCATATCCCGTACGTGCTACACACCGCCATTGCGGATATTGGTACCGTGGATCCGGTATGGACCAAACTCCTCGGGCCCCAAAAATAAAAAAATACATTCCCTCGACGCGGTGTGATCCGGTTACCGTCGAAATAAAAATAGAAATGCCTAGACCTCAATAAGGCCAAAACGGTTTAACTGATTTCCCGAATATGAAGAAGAAACAGGAACGATAAATAGATGCCGCGGTGAAAATTCTACATTCCCTGCGCGCCCCGCAATCACATTTCCAGGCCAACTTCGCCGCCTATCCTACCTGGTAGAGTGGACAATTCCGAGTATGAACCACTTACCGGTTATCACATCTCACCATACCGTGGCCCCGAACCCGGTGTGGGATTCCGGGTTTAGGATCGAGTTCCCCCAGCAAATACAAATAACGTGACAACCTCGTGTATCCGGTTGTAATCGAACGGCCACGCCACAGTCCCTTGCGACTCAAATCATGCTTACTAACCACTGAACAGCCGTAGCCCGAGCGTCCCTCTGCGTGCCTCACACCACCCAGCTAGGAAAAAGAAGGATCATGCTCAGGACGCTTTAATCAAAACATACCCCGGGTCGTACACTCTTTCTCACCCACGTCTAACTCACATCCCCTTCAAAATCTGGTATACGCAATTCAACAACCTCCCAAAAAAGTGACAATCTCTCGCCGTACTGCTGAACATACGCACTGGCCTAACCAGTTCCTTCTCATAGTTAAGGTCCTTGGGTAACACTATCAATAGATAGCCGGTTAACCATTTTCCTCGTCTCATTCCATATAGTATCGAAAATATAATACAATAAAAAAAGAATAACTCAGGAAGTGTTGGACGAAATGTGCCGCCAATATGTCCGTCAGGTTATATTCCCTAATTCGGTCCTTCTAGATGCGGTCATTACCTTTATAATCGCTCGTTTATTATTACACGAACACGCATTTTTTCCTATTACACAAATTCGTTTCCCCATCGATCAATAAGTCGAATAATAACGAACACATTAATGATCATTAACAACAGGAAAGTAAACAGTTAACCCTAACGTCGTACATCAACTACCCAGTCGACCTGCGTCGCACCAAACAATAACCAGTGTCCGCAAATACACCATACTCGTGCTCCTGTTGCAGCAAAACCAAATAACCTTGGGGCCCTCAGGCTGTAAATTCGTCTTCGATATTTTAACTCCATAATTTGCCACTTTCCGAATGTATACAATCTCACATAGAAATTCTAACTCTCCTTGTCACGTCCCTGATCATGTCATCAATTTATCAATAATCAAGGTTCGTCAGAAAGAATGGGGAAATTGGGATATATCCTCTTACTCGGGTAATTAACTTTGTTATTAATCAGTTTCCTCAAGGTATTCCGATGTAATCCCTTAGTTTCCTATAAAATGTTGGTCCATTCTAAAAATAAAATCTCTTAGAATCCCTATAGTAAAATACAATAACAAATCGTAGTGATTCAAATCAACCTCCATTTAGTAATTGTTTAATAGTGCCCCACTAATACAACCCGTGTAATAATTATATGTCTATGTCCCGTGTCGATCTACTCCAACATTCATTACCCGCATTTTGCTCTTAATTATAGTTTCTTACCCCCTATCGTGTGTGGACGTTACACGGTGTGGTCATAAGTAGAATGATTTGCATCTGGCTTGGCATATCATACCATGTTTCATAGTCAGTGTGCTGGGTTGCAACGGTCAGGTACCTTTTATATGTATCGGTTGATGTTTTTTTTTTTTTTTTTTAATGAGCGTGGAGCGTTCCATGTTCACATCTCCTCCGCGGTCGCAAAATCTCGCTCGACATTCCTATTTGCCAAAGATATTGTATCCAGTCCCCCGGTGTTGCACACGAAAAGCTTCCAATCCACCCGAGGCCCCACCAAATTTGTAGTGGTTACCAGGGTTCGACTTGTTTTAAAATTCCATGGTCCCCGAACGCCATACAAAAAGATCAACTGGCCATCTTTGCACCTCGGCTCAGCAACGTTGTAAGCTTTCAATGGAACTGCCCGCCAAAATGAGTACATGTACAAACTATAGGTCGACAACCTCGTCACGACTTGTCGTTAGAAAACCCCTCGGGCTTAATATTGCTGCGTCAAAAATCATCGTCTATTCCAGCTGGCTTCATCACGTCAGTTAGAAGACAAAATAATAGTGGTTATGTTTATATCCCACAACGTTATTAATAGTATTTAATTAGAAACAAACCATTAACTAGTAAAACAGAAATGCAATGAGAGATGTCAGCAAAACAACCAAAATTAACATTAGTCTTCTTCTCTATGAAGTGTATTGGTATTAGAGAGTCCAAGCGGCTGCCGGCCTTGCCGCGCCGGCGACCCTTGTCGCGACTGATGTTCAAGGAATCTGGTGAAATCAGTTTCGACAGTTGCATTAGCGGATGGGTCCGATCGATCACGTACGCTAAGTTGAGCCGTGCGAAAACAGAGTAGGTACCCGCTGCCCCTCTGACAGCGAAAGCGCTAACCGTCTAGCCCCCCTGATTTGGTTGCCAGCACTATGTCCACCCGAATTGTCTTTCCTCGACCCACCGCGCATCGTAAGACGACGAGTAGGCTGCACGAGCTGGCCGGTCGTGCCGGCGCCTCGATTCCCGTCGGCCGGCTATTTGAACAACCGCCTGACTTTATGGGGTACCCCACGAGCCTTGATTTGTGCAATTCCCCGGAACCAGGTGAAGGAGTTGACAGGTCATTGTTCCGTTCTGTGTCGATTAAACCCGCTCGTTTTGAGAACCTTATGGATCCATCAATGTACGAAAGAATTGGAGCGACCGAACAAAGTATGAAAATTCATAAACAATGTTGAATGAAAGTTAATAAAATAAAGAAAAAATAGTTTGTACAAAGACACATCACACAAGAATAACGACAGCAATATCGCTGCAGTCCCTTTCTCTGTTCTGGCGATAACACAAGATACACGATTAACCCATGGGCCGTAAAGATCTAGACTGGCCTGGAGGTGGTCAGCTACTGCAGGACCCCGTAAAACTCATGCTTGGCTCCAGTTGTGCGTGGCCCTTGCCGACACTTCCTTACGGACTTACGTATGGAGTTGGAGGAAGGCCTCTCAGAAGATCTCTCCTAGGGCGCTGGTGATCAAGATACCTGACGAGAAGAATTAGGGCTCGTGAACGGCTCCGGAACTGCCGGCGAAACCTTCTGGATATAGTCTTCCATTGGTCACTTCCGCATAAGGGGAATCGTCTGATACAAACCATCAATTGCCCTTGCCTTCCATTGTTCACATACTGTGCGCGTAAGCCGAGCAATACCCGCGGGTCCTGAATAAAGGAGAAAATTAGTTTAACTCTGTACTAAATAAATCGTTGCCGTAGCAATTTGACTGGACGGGTATCCCCAACTATCAAAAGTCAATTTAAATCCAGACTTGAAGAGGGTCGGTGGAAAAATCATTTGTCTTTCTATCTCATTCGGTTATCAGTGATTCTCTAACATTAAAATAGAATACTCGTTTGGAACGTCTACTAGATGTCTTGACCTTGCATGCCAATTAAGTGGGCAACCGGTTAAGTTATGCTTGTATAATAAATTTTTAATCACTCAACTAAATAGTACTGCGACGATTAAATCCGAAAGAATTAAGAAGAAGTAATGTTAACGATTATTATTTACAAACAAAATTAAATTAATCAGGATCACTAAACTAATTAGAGCTTGGACGATTAAATTCGAAAAAATTAAGAAGAAGGAACAATTTTACTGACTATTATTTATGAACAAAATTAAATTCAAGAAAAATTTAAGAGGAAATAATCTTAATGATTATTATTTACAAACCAAATTAAATTAATCAAGATCATTATTAAGTTTTAGAACCGGATCTATAAGTGAAATACTTGTACGTTTGATCATAATGAATGTACTATGGATATCCGGTTAAGCCGGAAACGTATGGCATTCGTGCTCTGGCTATTGTAGCGGATGTTTACGTTATTATGGAGGCTGATTTGTAAGCTAGTAAATTTTCTCAAATCAATAATTTACGTATCTATTTTAGGTACTTTGCAAATCATTTCATGGTCGACGTTCATTGTGACGAGTTGCAGTGGTTCGGGGATTTTGGACTAGTTATTTATCTGGTGCTATCGGGACGAGGGATCTTTTCGGTAAAGATGATAATGTTTTATAAGTTGCGATTGGTCATTTGGTAATTTATGTTATTAATTACTTAATTTTTTCGCATATTTTTAAGGGAATTTTCTTGATCGCTAATATTATGGATCGATTTATTTCAATTTTGATTCGGCTTCTATTGGAATTTTTTTTGTTGAACCATTTCGTTTATCTCTTGGATATCTTATGCATCATTTTGGATTTATGTGAACGAGTAGTGGTAATTTACTGATAATAAAATTTAAACAATTTTTCGTTCTAATATATTTATAGTAATTGGTATTTGAAGTAGTAAGGGATTTTGTCATAATTAATTCAAATCAGATATTTTATTGTCAACATTAGTTGGGCTGGTTCAAATCCTAGTCGATAATATTTGATGTTTAGGTTGTCATAGTATTTATATTGTCCAATTAAATTTATCTTATTATTAAAGAGAACTTGTCCATCAAATCGATTTAATTCAGTTTAATATTTATCCTAATTCCTGAGTGCTAATGGTTGACATTCTCCTTCAAAAATTTTCACTGATATTTAAATAACTTATCAAGAGGTAATCACAAAAATTTCTCTCGATAACACTTTACCTTTAACTATAGTAATTTGATGGATTGTTTTAATCTGCCTTTAGTTTTCATCGATAGTTGTTCCAACGTTGGTTAAATTAATGAGTTATCAGTTTCCCTTGATAATTAATCTAATAGATTCTAGTTAATGCTTGCTTGAATTGTTATCATTTTCTTTGGATCACAATTATACCTCTTTACCCAGTAATTAATCCAAGTGATAAAATTTTCGCATTACTTTAATTTCTGCTTCTCATTGACTAAATCGTTACTTCAAATTTGATTAACAGCTACATTGGGTTGAATTAATAAAATACAGCTACATTAATCTGTTTGAAAGACAAGTTCAATTTAATTGTACTAATATTTTTCATCTAAGTTATTTCAAATTATTAATCAATATCAACGATTTGATTCCCCGTGCCATTCCCCGTTAATAGACCTTAGGCGCATAATGTGTTCATATTATATTTAATGAGTGCCCACTGGACTACTCGGTGTAGATGATTTTGAGCCATGTGTAGTATGAGTTAAGTCGAGTTTACAGAAACGAGGAACGAGGAAGCAATCAAATGACTTCTCCCTTATTCCTCCTTTCATCTATAAGGATAATATTGACGATCCAACTCTGCGTTCCGCACGCCGGGTCTTCACGGGCACAGATCATTGGCGATATTCCACGCGCTTACACGAATCTGAATTGTGTGTAGATTTTATTTACTTGCATTATGTTTCGGCTGTGGGCCGGAAAAATTTCGACATATTTTAATTAACAAATTATAGATATATATGAAGCAAATTATACATAATAAGGTTTATTAATTATAAGAAAAATATAACAAGTTACCCCTCCAATTCATAAAAGTAGCATACATTCACATAATAAACCAAATGCCTCTCTCTTCCCACGCCGACGTCCGAGCAGAGCTCTACAGAGATGCAAGACACGGGGCGTGGAAAGAGGGTTCCAAAATCAATGATTCTCACCTAAAATTTCTAAAAAATTCAAAACAATGATCTCGAACAGATTTAAATGTTAAAAAACGATTCAAATAGTTTGGAATATTCCGAAAAAATAGTTTTAAACTAGTTAAAATAGTTTTGGTTAAAATGGTTTTCTTTAATGTGAAAATGGATCAGTATATATACCTACTTGTGTGACGTGTGAAATTTGATGTAGTAAAACAAAATTCGACCTTGTTGTTTTCTAGCAAATTCTAATATTTATTTTTATTATTTTTGATTTATTTTTATAATTTTTTATTTAGAATTTTATTTGAATTATTACTAATTCAAATTTCTCGATTTAAATTTCACTTTAATGAACTTTAATTGATTTTTCCAATTTCGTCGAATTTGTTGTGTTTTCTTGTTGTGTTTGTGTAGGTATCGTGCGGATCTTGGTGCATTTTGTTATTATTTTATTTTATTTTTTTATGTTTCTTAATTTATATTTAATTCTTTCATTTCTCAGATTTTATATGGTTTAATTGGTGTTTTGGGGTTTTATTTAAATTGCGTGTTGTGTTTGCGTGTGTGTTTCTGATCCATTTAAACATTTTGAAGGCCGTTTACGTTCTGGCCCAACATCTCTAAAATAAAATTAGAAATCATTTTTTGCTGCTTATTTATTGTGCTTATTATTTCCATGTGTTATTTTGCGGTATTTTAGAAATATGCTTATTATTTTCATGTATTTTGATTTAATTATTTTACTTGATAAATTTTGTCTTTAAATTTAGGAATTAATAATAATTACTTTAATATGGTGGTTTTTTGTTTTACTAATCAATAATTTAAGACGTTTTCAGGGGAAAAAAAGTCAAAAATGGTTTCACATCATGATAGAGCTCTTTTATAATAGATTTTGTTTTTGTTTTCAAATGAGGTCATGCTAAATAGATTTCTAGCCACATGATGTGAGTTTCTGACGAAAACCCACCACTAAGATAACTTAAAATACAACAAACAACATTAACTTAACACTCTAAAATATGAGAGAATATAAATAAATATAAAATATAAAAATAAAATAAATACAAAATGCGAGAACTATACGAAATTTACATAAAAATAACATAGTAACAAGAAACTTTGACCAATAAACGACAAGTTATATAAAAGTAACGAAATTAATGAATTAAATGAGTTAAAATAAAATATTTTTGTTGAATAAATCTAATTAAAAATTTTAAAATATATTGCCTATTTAAATTAAGAAAATAATAAAAATTTATTTTCGATAACACTATGTCAAATTTGTTTGATCGCAATAAAAATAACACGCAATGTTAAGGTCAAATTATTGGTATATATACTGATACTTTTTGATAAATTATCAATTTTTTTCAAATTTAATTTGCAGCATTAATTTTGCATTCGTATTTTTGAATTTTAGTTGGTTGCGTTTCAACTGTGTGCCGTACATTCGGCAATTAACACTGGTAAGTGTTTTTGTCTGGACACGACAAGTCTCAGTTATTGTGCATTGACTTATGATTTAAAAATGAAGGTGTACCTGATATATGAATGACTTCACTATGAATTTATTGATCGATAATGATTAAATGGACAATGTTTATCCTAATTTATGAACTTTCGACTACTACGTGAGATGTGTCATTATCCAATTTAGATGGTATTATTTATTTATTTTTCGGCCCACAGCCAAAACATACCGCAAGATAGGAGAATAATGGGACCTTAACATCTAGTAGTCCTGAGGCTACGATTTGTACAGAACAGTTAATAAATGATTATAATTTTGAAGGCTTTCAAATATAACAAATCAAATTCCCACGACTACCACTACTTACTTTTATTATACAATGCCTATATAGCATAATTATTGTATTAATCTAATCCTTTGTATCAATGAAAGCAATTGAGATGTTCTTTCACTACGTTTCGTCAAATATATTATGCTCGTAAGGTATGCTGGGAGCCACTCGCAAAAAGCAGTATAAATAATAATTTGTACAAATTCATCTGATCCATTTCCAACGATACAGTATCAAGAAAACACGTGTGCAACTGCTATCGAAGACTGAACAAGTATTTATTAAAGAAATTTGAATCAAATTATGGAGATTCTGTGGTGACTTTGCCTAAATCCTTAAACGAGACTGTCGCACTTCCGCGTTTGGCGGGCTTTTGCTGCAAATTGTAAATGGTAAAACGCAGATTACACACACATATATATATACTTGAGATGGATGAGGCTTCCACGCTATGAAATGGAGTAATTGGAATGTCGCAGGAATCGGTCGACTCATTTCGCGACATTTCTCAGGGATGTTTGAGGATTCGGTGCTATCTGATGTCGATATCGAGTACATTTCTGATGAAGCCACATTATTAATTCACGCATCAAGTTTATAATATTAACCATCATATATAGCAGCAACAGCAAACATGACATCTTTACTCAAATGATTCACCCTAGACCAGGTACAGTTACTATTTCCCATCCCGCGCAAATCATGCATTAATTCAAATACTGATGGGAAATGAACTGTTATTTCATCCATATCCTACTCGGTGAATAATTAATTCAATAATAATAAAAATAATTACAATAGTCAATAGATTGAATCCTGAACTATTTAAAAGTCCTCCGAGATCACGACTATCTACAAATGGCGAGACGTGAGGTCCGAATCCCTTTAAGACAACCGATTAAACTGTGCATATTTGAGAAAATTTTACTCCAATCCTTTCATTGTCCGCTAAGTAAAATGCACTTCTCAATTGATAAAGAGTTTCACCTCCAAATAATACTCCAAGGAAGCAGCCATCTGGTTTTAGAGCATTGTTTATCTATACGTTTGTATTAACATCAAATAAATTCCAAAACATAATTCTAAAGAATAATTGATTTCATAAAAATGAATGGATGTGTGTGTATTTGTAGTTTTCTAAAGGTTTCTGATAGAGAAAAAGATTTAAAATTTGATTCGTCGGAGTAATTAGAAACCGTTTGAACTCGAGAAATCTTTTGTTGCATAATATATCCCGCTTCTAGAGGCACTCGATCACTAGTTTATGAATTTGATAAGAGTAAGACTGCTGTTCACGTTATTATATCGTAAATTATATCGAGCTTTCAGTAAATCTTTTTTCAATCTTATAATTTAATAAATTTAATAAGGTAATATTAACTGATCAATTATTCAATAGATTAAATATATTGATTAAATTTTGACATTAGCATTTAATATAGACGTTTTATTTTCTATGAAATGTTTTGTTATCAATTAAATACGCGCGTGTAATGTCATGTTGGATATTAGCAGTAAGTTGAATTGAGAAAATAATGAATGTATATAAAATAATCTTTGCTGTACAATCTCAAAAATAATTCATTACAATGGATCTTCTGTATGAGTACTACGAATCTAGCATGAGAAGGGTTATCTTTATAGCAACTTTCTATATCACTGATTTCTGATAAAATTGTTCAACTTGATAATATGATACATCACGGGTTTCCATGGATAAAATTAACATAAAAATCCATAAAGTGAAGTTGAAACCGAGGTTTTTTATAAACTTTAATCATTATTTGTAGCTTTATTTCGTCGAAGAAAACTATTGGAAACATTTATGAAAGACAGTTTTGAACTTTTTTGAACTGGAGCTAGTGTGCCATCAAACTGTTAGTTGAGAAGCAGCAACATTCCGTTACTTTCGCAGAATATTTTAAGGCATCAATAAAAGACGTCATTCGCTAGATTTATGTTCCTGTTGAAAGAAAACATCAATGTTCCATCAATAACAGAGTTCATTTTCCATTTGAAAAGACATTTTGTAAACGTTAACGATAAAACGATAATCAATGACCTTTTCTAACAAATTTTTCACTGAACGAGAAGCGAATTGAGCATTTGGATATGATAAGATTAACGCCGTAAATTGATCTTGTGGCCCATGTCAAATAATGCAAAATGACATGTGCTAATCAGTACTTAATAAATTGCTTAGTCGTGAAGAACAGTTAGTGTAACAGTTAATGCTACTCAAGTAGCCACAAGTATGAGACTGGAATGGTTAAAAATATCTGCTGGGAGCAGCCAAAAAATTAAAAGTGTAATTTACATAAAAAATTTCATCGTTAAGTAGCTACACTATGTGATTCAGGAAATCGATATTTTAACTCCGAACAGCTTACCAATGAAAATGTTTGATATTTGACTTGCATAAATTAATCTTTTTATAATTTTTACTATTCCTTCGAATGTTTTCTTTTTTTATTTTGAGTTTTCTAATTGTTTTCCTTGTTTTCTATGTTTAATTTTCGATTTTATTATTTATTTTCTTCTAATTTTTGTTTATGAATATTTTATTGTTTTCTCTTTTTAATTTTCTATTTTAACTATTTTTATTTATAATTTTTACTATTGATTCAAATTTTGTCTTTCTATCTTTTTGCGTTTTGTCATTTTTTCGTGTTCTTTATTTTAATTTTCGATTTTATTTTTTTCTAATTTTTGTTTTTAAATTTTTCTGTTATTCTTGCATTTTTTAATTTTATTTTTTATAAATTTTTATTTATAATTAATTTAGAAATGTAATAAAAAAATATAAAATTACCTGCTTCATAATTCCGGGAAGATTATTGATCCAGTGCATACTATAAAATAATAAAACACATGAGCATAGTTTCCAATTAGTAAAATAATCAATATAAAAAAATTAACGAATCAGAAGCGAAGCGGTTGTGTATTGATAATAATAGTTTTCCGGGAGTTAATGCAATTGGTTTTGGATTTCCCTTTATTTTCGGATTTTGATGCTGGAAAAATTTAAGTTACTAAAATTAATTTTTTTAACTTATGTCTAAAAATAGATTTTGTAATTCCACTATTAAAAGTTAGAAAATTCGAATGTTTCCTTGTGGTTACCAAAATAGAATTTGAACCTTTTGTTTAAATAATTGCAATAGATCCGGTTTGAAGATGACTTGCATCGCAACATTGTAGAACCAATAAATCGAAAGAAATCAATCAATTCAATAATCAGCAGTTAACCTAGCCCCAAATCACCTCAATGACGACACCACCAGATCGATCGAGTTTTCCTTGAATGGAAACGTTTCCGGTTCCAATAGAATTTTGCTATTTGCAACATCAAGATTCTCTTCGTCAGATCCTCTCTATGAGAATCAAAATTTGAAACTTATTTCAAATTTGGTTTATCAAACGAACCAAATCGTTTTCACAAGTGTCGCATTGGATCAAATATCTCACATAGTCCGAGGTCAAATGCTTGCTCAAAAATCCCCGGCCACAACCGAAATCGACAGCCACATTGAAACATCTTGAATTATAAATTAATTTTTCTAACAAAATCATTCGGCTTCTATATTCAATAACCTCTTGATATCGTATATTCTATCGGCCATCCGATAAGCCATCTATTAGAATTAATAATATAATTGAAAGATTTATAAAAGAATTGCACTTCTTCATATAAATATTCATAGTTTTCTGATTCCGGCCATAAAGAAGCTCGATTTCTCTGTTTCACTTTAGCTTTTGTATCAAAGACATTCATTTTAGAAAGCCTTAAAATGACAATATTTTGGAGTTTTTTAAATTTAGACTTCACCAAAATACTTAGCATAATTTATCTAAATAAAAAATTCTTAAATTTGAATTATGTTAATTGACATTGTGAAAAATGAATAATAAATCAATAAATAATATGTTCAAATT
This sequence comes from Schmidtea mediterranea, assembly GCA_022537955.1. Lineage (NCBI taxonomy): Eukaryota > Metazoa > Platyhelminthes > Tricladida > Dugesiidae > Schmidtea > Schmidtea mediterranea. The sequence continues at coordinate 133,122,233 of CM039679.1, forward strand.
GAGAAATGTTTAGAAAATTAAGTATGAATTCAAATAAATGTTAACATAAAAAAATCTACATTTATTTATAAAATAATACATAAAATTAATATATTTAAATTTTCAACAATAATTTCAAATATTTAAAGAAATAGACAAATGTTTTACAAATTTCAACAAGTAAATAAAATTTTTCATTCAAAGCTTACAAAGTTTGCTATTACAGGATTGTAACATAAAATTTTCAAATTTATCAAAAACGTATATGCAAATATTATGTTAAACAGAAAAGCCAATTGTATAAAAAAATCTAAAAAATCTGCAACAAATAAATAAACCAATGATCCTCAACGTTTTGTAGATAACGGAAACCTTACAGAAAATTTGAAAAATTGGCTGCACCCTACCGTTATTATATTAAGATTTCAGATATAAAAATAACAAAAATGATGAATGGTGGGTTACAGGGTTTCGTTATTTTGCCTATCTTCATGGTTACCCCAGTAACGCCATACAAAATGATGCTAACTGCCACTTGGCACCCGTTGCTAGGCAATGTTGGTAATATGTTCAAGTGGTGGGTTGCCCGCAAAAATTGAGTATTATCGCTAATACTATAGTTGCTCGGACAACCCTCGGGTTCACGAGCTGTCGATAGAAGACCTATGCTCGCTTTGCTCTGTCCCTTGTAGAAATTCAAGATTAGGGTCTTATTTGCCCGCGGAAAGATGAGAAGAAGATTCAGTGACGTGATGCGAATATTTATGATAACGCTGGCATACAAATATATCAGAGAAATAAATTGACTATGAATACGACTACTCTATTCGAATCAACAAAACATGCAGCATTTATGAGTTAATGGGTTTGAAGCTGGGTTGCTCGACGTCGGGCACGCTCCTTACGTCCCGGCCGACGATTATTTGCTGGAGTGATAGGTTGCTCCGCTGATTGAGTCTTTTTCTGCGGCATCTGGGATGGGGCGAAGACGAGCGGATATGTTACCGCCTCCCCCTCCCGAGAGACTGCTAGGGCGACTTCTAGTCCTCGGATTTGAGTGCGCAGGCTCTGATTGAGCTGTCGCTCTTCTGCCCAGCCTCTCTGTGCCGCCGTGAGTCGGTGGTAGACCGTTTTCGTTTTTGCTGGATCTGACCATGTTGCCTTTATCTGCTGTATTTCTCGGGTCAGTTGGATAATTTGTGTGAGTAGCTCCACGTTTGACTACCTCGCGTGATCCAGTTCGTTTTGTAGGATTTGTAGGGAATACATCACTATAATAAAAAAGAATCTTTTAATTTCTTATTGACTTAGATAGATCATAATTCATTCAGTTAAACAAAATTACGGGACAAGTCTATCTATAGGGAGAAATAACACGAACGACTTTTAAATTTTCTTTAAATCAATTAAGACATAAACATCGTAATATTTGCAGTTATTCTTCGGGAAAATGTCTTTTCAAGCTTTAGAGCCGCCACCGTATAGGGCCGTCGGGTATCGAGGACTGGGCGAGTTGGGTAGGCCTCTGCAATCCGCCCGGCGAGGATGTCTTCTACCACGTTTGCGAGATACATCCTCGCCTTAACCACCTGTAGATCCACCTGTTCCTGCACCCTTTCCCATTGGGTGAGGAGGTTCTGTGCGTACATGTAGGTCTCCGCAGCAAGGTATTGCTGTCCCGCGAGTCCGCAAGGGTCCTTTTCCAAGCCTAGTATCCTCCAAGTAGTAGGATACGGCCACTGTTGTCGTAACTGGTCGAATATTCCCGTAGTTGGCGGGGCTCCTGCCCGTCCCTGTTTATCGGTTTCTTGGCTGGCGATTCGTTCGAGCGACATGTCTAAAATATCATCGCTATCAGATTCAATTAATTCATCCACGTTAGGTCAGTATCAAATAAATGGTGCCTATGTTATTGTTAAGAGAGTTATCTCAATTTAGACTTATCGAATTCTATTAGCTTTATGTTTGGTTGTGACTTTTTCAAAACGGATGGGCGGTTTATCTAGAAGCTTTAGGTGTACTACATCCCGTCGATTAATTCCTCCCGACGCTCTTAAGCATCCTTTTAAGATTATAACAATCAAGTACTATTCTGATGCTATGTAAATTGGTTCACGAACGTCTCGGTTGACAAGGGTTCTCTCACATTTACGAATTGCTGTTTGATGAGTTAAAACGTGAATATTACTTTCCTTTACTCGATGGGACGTTGATAAGAGGGGTTGTATTATCTTACGGACCTGGCCCTTTAGTATGCACTCCTTTATAGTGTGATATATACTAGTATAATTAATAACATATGTGGGATAAATCTACTAATTAATTTATTTTAATCTAAATAGGTATGTTAATTCTAAAATATCATATATTAGATATTATGTGTATAATTTCAGTACATTGACGTAAGAGAATTTATAATTTCATTCAAAGGTCTATTTAACCATTTTATATACAGGTTAATCGAACTTTTAAGGGCAAGGCCGGATGTTGAACCGGATAAATTAATTGTGCGTAGACGTATCGTTTGATGATCTTACATGAACGATTTCCGGCGGATCTTGCCGTTGCAGCTTAAGCGGTTGAAACGATTTAGTTTAGTTTGCTTATATCCGGTAATTAGATTCATTGTATTTCATTTTCGGATTTCTCAATCAACAGATTCGCCTAAGCTCAGCTGAATCGATTTTAGTAGGTTATTATGTTATTCAGTTTGATTGTATTTTATCGATCTTTTCTAAGGGAACTTCTCGTGACTACCGAAGCTTTCAAGTGGGTGAAATCTCACATCTTGGAAATTTCCTAGGTAGAATTTTATCGGTTCAAGAAAATTAATCGGTAGTAACAATCTATGTAATGTTGATACGAAGGTTTATCTTTCATCTTAAGCTTTGGTTTTTTGTAATTTGTGTTAAGTTATTTAGGTAATAACCCGTTTCGCTTTATCATTAATTACTTTATTTAGTCTACGAATTCATATTATTTAAAGAAACACGTGGATTTTATCTAATGGCTTCTGTCACTTCGGCCCAAAACTCATTCTGATTTGAACACAGAAATCATGTTATCCATGAATTATATTACTTTTCGTCATTCGAGTTATTCGTAATTTAACAAATTATTTCCATGTTCTAATCAATAAATCATTCTCGTGGATCTATTTGATTTATTATTTTAATTCTAATTAATGTGTTGTTCAATCTAGTCGATAATTTTCGTTATTCTAATCAACGGGTAGATTTATCAAGGAATTCATATTATTTACTTTAGTCTACAATTTGCAAAAGAAAGTCTCGCTTGTTAATCAAAGGATTACGTTAGTTACTTAATAGTCACTTTAATTACAGGGATTTAACTAACGATATACTTAATTTTCTCGTTCATCAGTTTACTGTTACTTGTTAATTCTTTAATTGATGAAGTGCTTCAATCAATGTATTACTCTACTTTAAATTATTTCCACTTTCTTAATCAATGAATCAAACTTTACTTTATTTTTTCTTGAATATTTACTTGTTTTTTATTGAAAAATTATCCTACTTTTATCCAAATTCCTTTAATTTTAACCTATGAATTCCTTGGGTAAATCAACCACTTCAATCAACGAATTGTTGTTAATCAATGAATTTGTATTATTTAGCTTCACTCAGCAATTCATTTTAAAGAAAATTCGGTTCCTTAATCATTGAATTATATTAGTTTTACTCAAATTATTTGGATTAACTTAATTTAATCAATGAGGTCTTTCCTTTTACTCAATAATCATTTTACTAATAATTGAATTAATGAATTACTTATTTAATGAGTTTCTATTATTTTATTTCAAACTGTAAACTCAAGTCATTTATCTATTAAGCTATATCAACGATTTCAATTTAATTCATTCCCGTACCTTTTCCCTTTAATAGACCTTAGGCGTTTATTGTGTTTATATTATATTTACTGAGTGCCCACTGGACTACTCGGTGTGATGATTTTGAGCCGTGTGTAATATAAATTTAGGTCGATTTTACAGAAATGAGAAACGAGGAAGCAGTCAGAGACATCTTCCTTATTTCTCGTTTCAGCTATAGGGATAATATTGACGTTACGACCCCTGCGTTCCGCACGCTGGGTCTTCACGGGTACATATCATTGGCGATTTTCCACGCTCTTACACAAATCTGTACTATGTAGATTTTGCTATCTTGCGTTATGTGTTGGCTGTGGGCCAGAAAAATTTCGACAGAATTAATTTTAGTTTATTTAAATATATAAAAACAATTTATTAATATTAATAATATTTATTAAACAAATAAACATAAATTACCCTCCATTTCAATCCATGACATTAAAATTTCATAAAATTGCATAAAATAAAATAACATAAAAATACCTCTCCCCCCACGCCGACATCCAAGCAGAGCTCTACCGAGGTTGCAAGGACGTGACGTGGAGAGAAGGCTCCAAAATAAACATTTCTCACCTAAAAGTAGGATTTTGAAAATAGTTTTAAAAAGTTTCAAAATAGTTTCAAAACGTGTGAAAATGGTTTTAAAATGGTTTTTAAAAAAACGATTTCAAAAATGGTTAAATTTAATGTGAAAATGGATCAGTATTTATATCTATTTTCTGTCCCTAACCTCGCATGTTAAATTTGATGCAGTAAAACAAAATTCGACCTTGTTATTTTCTAGTGAATTCTATTCTTTAATTTTATTATTTTTTGATTTATTTTAATAATTTTTCATTTAGAATTTTTATTGAATTATTACTAATTCAAATTTTTTGATTTAAGTTCCATTTTCATGAACTTTTATTAATATTTCACTTTTGTCGAATTTGTTGTGTTTTCTTGTTATATTTGTGTTGATATCGTGCGGATCTTGGTGCGTTTTGTTATTATTTTAATTTATTTTTATGTTTATTAATTTATATTTAATTCTCTTTTTTCTCATATTTGATAGGGTTTAATTGATGTTTCAATAGGTTTATTTAAACTTGCATGTTATATTTGCGTGTGTGTTACCGATCCATTTAAACATTCCTCAAGGCCGTTTACGTTCTGGCCCAACATGAATTTGAATAATTTATCCGGAAAAAATAATTGATATATGTACCGCTATTTTAAGTAATATAAAATCTAAGCTTGTAGCCTTTTTTAAAATCAACCCAAATATAAAAATTAACAAATTTTCAATAATAAAATTAGACGAGATCAGTAGATACAAATGGTGGGTTACTAGGTATAATGCTTTGTTTTAATCCCCCTGTGGTTGCCCAGGTAACATTTCTTGTTGCCACTCGGCACCCGTTGCTAAGCAACGTTGGAAATGTGCTCGAGCGGGTAGATCGTTCGCAAAAAGTGAGCGCTATTTCTAATGCTATAATTGCTCGAACGATCTCTGGGTCCAACGAGCTGTCGTTAGAAGACCTGTGCTCGCTTTTGGTCGTTTGGTCCCCTTTAAGTCGTAGGCTTGTCACTCAAGTTCCCTGAGTTCTTTAGTCAAAAAAAATGTTGATGGATATACGTTGAGGATAAAACTAACGAACACTTGTTAATGAATGAAAAATGACTACGATATGCTAGATAAAGACAGTTTCTTTACAAGAAGTGAATTAGTTTCAGTTTGTAGACTGCGTTGTATTTATCAGTCGCGCGGCCCGTCGCTTGGCCCGCTTCTTACGTCCTGGACGATAACTGTTCTTTACTATTTCCGGGGTTGAAGGTGTATTCGTCCTTGGAGTCGCCGCCATTTCTCGGTAAGCCAATTGGGCGGGGGCAAAGACAAGGGGGTACATTACAGCGGCCCCTTCTTGGTAGGCCGATAAGGCGACCTCTAATCCCTTTATCTGAGTCCGGAGACTTTGATTTATCTGTTTTTCGTCCGCCCATCCCTTTTGGGCTGCGGTCAGTCGCTGATGGAGCGATTTCACTTTTCTTGGCTCCAACCATGAAGCTTTGGTTTGTTGAACTTCCCTGGCCATCTCACTAAGTTGAGCGTAGAAGTCCTTATTGAGCTTGCGGGAATGTTCTAATTCCTTTTGTAAAATTTTCATTGGGTCCATAACTACAAAAACCAATGATATTAGCTTAGGGTCTCTAAATTATAATTCGAGATAATGTTCAGACAAATCTTTTTGATATTAAATTCTGGTCAACAAAATTCAGAAAAACGAAAACAGAACATTTAATTATTTATTAGTAAATGACAATTAATTCTATTTCAGTCACTGGGAATATTTTTCGTTGTATCTGTAGGTGGAGTCGAGTATTGATGTTACTCAACCTTTCTCTCGTCCTCGGTTGTCTGGGTGAAGGAGTGATCGTAGTATACAAAGATGGGTCTCTTTGTATTTCGGATGGGCCTGGGGCTAGGTGGTGTCATGAATTGTTAGGACTCAGCGATCGTACCATTGGCAATGTCATCCTCGACGTTTGCCAGGTAATTACTGGCCCAGTCTACCAAGGAGTTGACCCGGTTCTGGCGGTCTTTGAGGTAAGCTAGAAGTGCTCGAGCCCGATCATGGATTTCTTGGCCGGACTCGGGTCACATGCGTTGTCTTCTTTGCCTGAATCTGACTCATGGTAATTTCTTTCGACCATATGTAACGCTATTATCTCGCCAGCGGTTTCTCCGGGTTGGGGCGATCGGGTATTTCTCTTTCCCGACGTGTTCATGATTGCCACCACTGATCCGCCACGCGTGTGGGGACAATAGACAAAAGGACCTGATCTTTTCTGATAAGTTAAGTCATGAAAGTTACTGTTTCCAAGTTTATGATAAAAACAAGCGCAATAGATATCATCACCATCTGGGCAGTATGTCATTTAACAGGTGTGGGGACGTCGTTGTCAAGTTAGGGCAGTTTTTACAACGTGTATATTATCAGTCGCAAAGGGAATGAAACAGAAAAAAAATGATTTCCACCGGAAAAATACTTAACTCTACGATGAAATGTGGCATTTTATTAATTAATCATTTCGACGCATACATATTTACGTATGCTATAGAATTTTAAATTCAATTTGATCCGTAATAATAATTAAACATATTCGATAAATGTTATATTAGTATTTTCATTAAAACCACTTGTTTAAATAATCACTTTCACTTTAAAAATTCTCAATTTAAATCCCGGTATAAGTTGGTCATGTAAAAGAACTAAATTAAAACTAACATGGAAGTATGCTTGGTATATCTGCAAATTCTCCTCTACAATTTTCCTAATTCCGACAAGGAGTATTACCGAACATTCGTGTATCATTGGGTACGGTGATCGACTCCGTAAATCACTCGTCAAAAAAAGGGTATATATTATTTTAGTTATTAGAATAATCCTCAAACACTCCCAAACAATTTCTTATGTCTACTAAATAAAATTTTAAAAGTGAACCTTAAAGGAAAATAAAATAACAAGGTTTAATGAATATTGAAATCTCTGGCGTATAAAATGAAGTGATATATCGAGATCCTCGTGGAATACGCATTATGGTTGTTCAGGGCGTTTGCGGAAGTATAAAGTAATATCGAAAAACCAAATTATACATAATACTTTATTATAAAGAGATTCATCATTATCGAACCAAATTTCTGCGGAGAATAAGATCTTCTATAGATTTGCCGGTGTGATGCAAAATGAATTTAATAAAATTTAACCTCGGTTTCTAAACTTAATTATTAAATTAAATATTGATAATATCGAAATTTTTGTAAAAACATATAATTATTAGGATACATCGCAGAATTGTCTGTAAAAACCAATGGTGAATTAACAACAATTAAACTCAGTTTTCTAAGTACGATTAATGAGTTGAATGTTGGGAACATCAAAATTTTGTAAGATTATGATTGGAATGCATCGCTAAAATGATCTACAAAAAAACAACGGTAAATTAACGAAATTTAAGCTCTATTTTCTAAATATGATTAATAAATTGGACGTAAGATTATTAAATATAATTATTAGGATGTATTGTAAAATTTCCTAAAAACAAAACAATAAGGTTTTTAACGTAGGTATTAAAACTCACTCCAAGATGGTGGATCGGGGTTTGAGGCTATCTCGTTGCTTATTCCCCGGGTCGTTGTGTTCTTGAAAGCTCGTTGCTGTTGCATTCTTGTAGATTGTAAAATTATTTCTATCAGTTAAACTCGTCGACAACTCTATTTATGAAATCGGAACGAGTGTGTGTGCAAGCGTGTTACACACCGCTTAGTGGTGTGTACTACTATAGACATTTACTGGCGAATGGGTATGGAATTTCTGCGAAATCGATATTCCTAAATGTAAATGACGTGTCAATTTTCTCTTTCCATTCACTTGTGCAATTCTTATCTATTGATCTTTTTGGGTGGACTATTTAAGAAAATTTGACGACGATTTCATTTCACGTGGCAGTTTGGGTTTTCGCTGACGGTAAAAATTTTCTTCGTCATAATGATTTTATTTCAATTCTTTCCTCCTTCTGTTTAGGTGGGGTACGGGAAGATCAATGCCAGGGCTCATGTTTCCACGAAGTACTTACTCGGATACGAAGTGGGATTATTTCTGGTTGGAACGTTATAATATTGATGCGATTCGGTTCCAACCATGAGGCTTTGGTTTGTTGGATTTCCCCGAACATCTCGCTAAGTTGAGTGTAGAAATCCTTGTTGAGTTTACGGGAATGTTCTAATTCCCTTTGCATAATTTCCAGTGGTCCCATCTCTGCAAAACAATGACGTTAATGTAGAATCCACCAATCGTAAATTATTTAAATATTCATCCAAATCGTTACGATATTAAATCATACCACAAAATTCAAAAACACACCAACAAAAGGCTAATTATTTATTAACAATGACGTTCAGTCTCATTAGTGTCACTAAAAATTTTCATGGTGGGTTGTCTAACGGAAATCGGGGTTTTGATGTCGCCCCTCCACATTCTCGTCCATGGTCGGCTGGATAAACGGGTCTCCGTAGTATACAAAGACCGGTCTCTTTGTGTTTCGGATAGGCCTGGAGCAGGGCAGCGGCATGTAATTGTAGGAATCCGCGATCCTACCGGCCGCGATATCATCTTCCACGTTTGCCAGGTATTGCATGGCCCAGATTACATGGGAGTTGACCCGGCGTTGATGGTCTTCAAGGCGTGCCTGCAGAGCTCGGGCCCGAACATGAATTTCTTGGGCCGGACTCGGGCCGTCTAGTTGTTTGTTCTGCATGAATTGCCTCCTAGTATTCTCCACTGTGGGTATAGCGTCCCGTTGGTTTTCTCTTGGTTGGGGCACATCGGGGTGCGTCTCCATATTTGTCGCCACTGATCGGCCACTTGGGTGGGGAATTAAACAAGGGCTCTTGGTGCATCGACAATTGAGTACATATTTATCCAGATTCTTCTCACAACATTGTCTATCGCATAATAATCAAGGTAAAAATTCGACTGGGTTGGTCACTTGGTTTGTTACAAGAAGGGTCTTATTGTTGCCTCTAAAACTATTCGCACAGTGCCTTAATTCGCTCTGTTTTCTTATCTAGCTCACTGTTTACTGATTTCGGTGTTAATTAAAATAACGCATTACCTACGATTTATGATGAATATGCGGGTATGTCATTGCCAAAGTCGACATTAATTAAGACCTAGGAATGTCAAATGGAAGTCTACAATATAAAAGATAGCAACTCGACGATAATCTGCACCAGCAAATTTTATTTAATTTAAATCGAATTTGTAAATATTTTTAATATCCTGATATCATTGTTTATTTAACCAGATTATCAAATACTAATTCGTGAAGTATGAATAAGACTAGATTTTGGAAATAAATAAAATTTTCCAATGAATAGTTTATTATAAAATATCCGTAATATAAAAAATAAAGTTTTACTTTTCAAAAAATGGTTTCTGAATATTAAACCTTGCATTACCTAAAAATCCTTATAAAAAAACTGTATATATAATTTTATAAAAATTTATAAACATGCTTATTTAGTGAAATTACTATAGTGAGGGTACAATTAAATGTCCGAACAGGTTCTATTAAATGTCAAGAAAAAATCATTGTCTTAATCTTCTATACCCATTTAACGCGCTTGTCATACAGATTATTTCATAAAACGCCTCAATCGTTCCTTTATTTATCCACTTGTTGCAAAAGTTCCTAGTATTAGTGAGATGATAATGATAATTAAGTGAATACTGAGATTTTTTTACTTAATTATTTCAGTTACTACTAAGAGAATTTATTTATCTAATTTGATTGCAAAAATTAATATTACAAAAATCTTAATCGAATAATTACTTAATTATTTACATTACCACCAAGAGAATTTGTTAATAAGGTACTTTGAAGTTAATTCACTTATCTATTCATTTTGATACCAGGAGAATCCATTTTTATTTGGGGAATTGCTGATAACCTACCCTCTCTGCTGATTATTATGAATATCATCAAGGGTCTATCCTGCACTTTCTCGGCATGTTACTTTGACAACAAAATTGTAGTTCTACTCTATCAAACGGTAATGACTATGCAAAAATATTTTGGTTGACACAATGCTAGTGGATTCACTATTCTGGTTAATTCCGCATTGAACAGGTTAGAGAAAAATGTGCATGAAATTTTTGGGTTGACATCTAGCGTTTGACCTAATCTTGGTCATTTACTGCGTGAAAAATTCATAAAACAAAATAAATTCTTTATTTTCTAAAACTATCGTTGGCCTAGATTGGATTCGCGCGGTCGGTATTGAGCTCCCGGCTAGGACTTATATGATTAGACGGAAATTCGAATATAAGGATGGATTTACCTGTAACGTTGGGTTGGAATTCCGAAGGCATAGCTTCAACTGGGGGCGTTACTGGAGCGTTTCTATTCAATCTCGATTCGTCCGTGATTTTATTATTATCTAGTGTGTCCGATGGTGAGCGATTATTCTGCCTAAACATGATTTTGGTTTTCTTAAATGGTAGATCATTATCGGCAGGTTTTATATTGGAGTGTGTGCATGCGGAGATAGGAATTTGAAGTCACACATACTCAGAAAAGATTTTCAATTCGCTCATAGTTATGATAATCAGGATTTCGACACACTGGATATTGATTTGGTATTTCACGGAAATCTCTGGGTTTTACTACATCGGGTGTATGTGCCAATGACCTTTGATTCTTAGATTTTTAGTTTTCGCGGAGATATTTCTATTTATCAGATGGCCGATTTAATCAAATCTCTTCAATTACCTAGTAAGATTACGTCATCTATTTAATCAATTAATATCAATCTAAATTTTAGGGACTTTGACGATTTACCTAATAATTCTATTGAGGACGATTTTCATCAGCACTTTGGGTCTAATAATTCGGTATTTTTAGTCAAATTTTGACGGGATTTTAGTTGTTTACTCGTTGGCTTTTATTGGGCAAAATTTAATCAGGTTTTTTAAATCTAATTTTTATAATATTATTAACTAAATTCTAGACGGAATCTTTGTCATTTATTTACTGAAGGGTTCAATCAGGTTTCCTATATCAATCTTATAATACTATAAGCTAAACTCAAGGCGAAATTTCGTTATTTATTCACTGAAGGATTCGATCAGGTTTTATATATTAATCTTATAATATTATTAGCTAAATTCTAGACAAAATTTCGTTATTTATTCACTGAAGGATTTGATCAGGCTTTGTATATCGATTTTGTAATCGGTTAATGCTATTCCGATCCTTGGACGGGAACGCTGACTATTCATTCAATTATCATGGGGAGGAAATTCTAGCTAACTATATGGTTTCCTCGTAAGATCAATGTGAAGCTTGTTATTATTTGTGGAAATGGAAATACTTTAATTTATTGTAAAGTTTTCTCAGTTATTTATTTGTTGACTGGCTTGTCTATTAGATTCTCCGAGCTCGGATTTTCGATTTGATGGTCTCGTGCTTTATAGACTGGGTTATGGACGAAGGGCACCACAAAAAACTGTTTGAGAGGGTGGAGAATTATTCTATCAACGAAGGGGACTCGGTTAGTATCCTCATGTAGGCCATCGATATTGTTCCCCTCTTTGTATTATCTGTTGGATCTCGATTAATAGTAAGTTTGCCTATTTGGTTATTCGAATCGACTGTTGATTTTAATAAATTTTTTGCCTTATCCGATTTGATATCTTGAATTTTACTTTATTTCATTATTATTTTCAAAACTTTATAGACGAGTCATTTTATATCTGGAGTGAAAAATGAATCGGTATATATACCTATTGTACGACCCTAACCTTGCGTGTTCTTTTTGATTTAGAAAAAACAAATTTTGACCTTGGAATTTTCTGGTATATTCTAATCTTTAATTTTATTATTTTGAGATTTTATTTGACAATTTTTTCTTTAGATTTTTAATTGAATTATTTCTAATTCAAATTATTTCATTTTTATTTCATTTTCATGAAATTTCTCATTTTTTATTAAATTGTCAAATTTCGGTCAAAATCATTGGGTTTTCGTGTTATGTCTATATTTATTTCGTGCGGATCTTGTTGCATTTTTTTATTATTTTAATTTATTTTTGTGTTTATGATTTTATATTTTATTGTTTTCTCTCTCATTTTGATAGGGTTAATTGATGTTTTAATAGGTTTGAATTTAAATCTGCATGTTATATTTGCATGTGTGTTACCGATTCATTTAAACATTTACAAGGCCGTTTGTGTTGGCCCAACAATACCTTTGGCAAAAGTTTTTATGGGTATGTAACAATAAACTTGTGGATTTCTTGGTTTTCAATTATATGATCAATTTGGATTCTATTTTCTAATTCATTTTAATGAATTTACTGATGGGTTCTGGGTGTTGATATTTTGAAACTATATGGTTGTTACCCAGACAACCCCATACAAATATTCTTTCGCTTACCACTCGGCACCCGTTGCTAAGCAACGTTGGAACTGTGTTCGAGTGGGTAGATCGTCCGCAAAAATTGAGTGTTATTGCTAATGCTATAATTGACTGAACGTTCCATGGGTACAACGAGCTGCCGATAGAAGGCCTGTGCTTGATTTCGATTTTTAGGTCCCATTATTCTCCTATCTGCTTCAAATGTTAACCTATACTCTCATATCATTCATTGTTATGTCCATTCGCTTAGTCCTTCTTATCGTTGTCCGTGTTGATGATTTTTTATGGCCTGTAAACCCTTTGTTATGTTAAATATCCACACAGTATCTATTTTACCCTTATTCCTATTATTACTACTATGTTCCTTATTATTGTTACTAGTATTATCATCGTTACTATTATATGTGTTACCTTTATTAATTGTTACTACTATTACATTTATTATTATTCTTATTACTACCATTACCATTATATTTATTATTATTATTATCATTATTATTATTATCCTTACTATTATCATTATTTTTATTAAATTTTTAGTAGGGATCCGCCCTTATTTCTCAGTTTTATTAGAATTTTTTAATTATATAAACAATTGGGCCGGATTCCACTTTTACTTCACAATTTTTGATAAATATTTTAATTACTTCTGAAAATTTGCGTAGCGTTCCGCCCATATTTTTCATCTCAACTCAATAGAATTTTTTAGTTCTTAAATATTATTTAATTTACTCATTTTTATGATTTTGGTCGTTCGGATTAATCATTTTCCGTGTTGGTTTATTATTGAAAGTCGGTTCCCTCTGACTCCTCGTGTCTTTTTCAAATCAAATAAGTAAACCCAACACAGAATAATTTTATTTTTTACCACAGTTACAACTCAATCCCATTTATTTCAATGTTTTCTAATTACAATTTGTGATTTATTTGCACCCTTCAACTACCGAATAAATTTGATTACCTTAATGTAGGTTATCCAATGGATAATCACCTTTTCTGATAGATAACTTTTGACTTTACTTGTGTTTAGGCTCTTTTACTGGCCTGACTAGATTACTCGTTTGCATCGACCACTGGTCCTTTCGTGTTTTTCCTTTTCCTTTTATACTTCTGCTCAGACTGTTTTCAGACAATTGTCAACAGCATTTGCTGCCATACTAAATTATTAAAAATAATTACTTCCTACAGACCACCTTAGCTGTTATTATCAACAACGTTTGCTACATTACTAAATTACAAATTAGGAAATAATTACCTCCCCATAGATCAGTAGTGCCCATTTAATATTGTTTAGGCCAATTTACTCTTTTATATTATTCCGTCTATACGCCGGGTTTTCCTCATCTCTCGGGTTTCCCAATGCCTCGGACTTGTTTTTAATTAATTTGTTTTTTGTCTTATATTATTTTCTAGGACCCCTCACTAAATTATTATTATTATTTCTGGACTCGTCTTTCAATTTGGTGTTCAACCATAGCAATTTTTCCCGATCAATAGTACTTTCGAGTTTTTGTAAAAATTTTAATTAATGTTGCACTTTTATCATTTTGGTGTTTTATTGATTTTACTGTGCTTTTTTTCGTAATATCCCAACATCCGACTGCTTTTCAATTTAACTTTTGCAACGATTTCGCAATTTTCCCCGCTACTCTTTCCCTTTCTTTGTCCATATGATCTATTTGTGTTCACATTATATTTAATGAGTGCCCACTGGACTACTCGATGTTAGTGATTTTGATCCGAATGTATAACTCATTTTAGGTTGATTTTTCTGGCGTTGGGTGAAAGAAAAATAAGCCAAAAACCTGTTTCTCGATCTCCTTCCACCGCTATAAGCTATCATTTTACGTTTAGCTTCGCCGTTTACCACTGGTAAACCCTCACGGTCACAGCTCCGTTGCAGATGAACTGCGCTTACACGGACCCGTTAATTATGTCTATTTACTATCTTGTACGATGTATTGGCTGTAGGCCTAAAAATAAAATAAATAAATAATATCATTTTAAGCGAATCCAAGTAAAAGCCTCGAAGCAAAATTTCCGTCGTAAACGTTTATTTGGTATGTCACATCTCACATAATTGTCGGAAGTTCATAAATTCGCATAAACATTGTCAATTCGCATCAACACAAATCATTTAAACAATATCGATCAATAAATTCATAGTGAAGTCATTCATATAGCAGGTACACGTTTGTTGGGCCAGAACACAAATAGCCTTGAGAATTGTTTAAATGCATCAGTAAGAAAACCCAGCACCAAGATAACTTAAAATATAACATACAACACCAACTAAACATTTTAAAATCTGAGAGAATATAAATAAATATAAAATCAAAAACATAAAAGTAAAATAAAATAAATACAAAATGCATCAAGAACCGCACGAAATTTACATAAAAATAACATAATAACAAGAAAATTTGACCGTAAACTGACCATTTATATAGAAGTAAAAATTAATGAATTAAATGAATAAAAATAAAATATTTTTAGCTGAATAAATTTATTTAAAAATGTTAAAAATAAATTACCAATTTAAATTAAGAAATAAATAAAAATTTAATTTAGATAACACAAATAATTTCAAGGTCGAATTTTGTTTAATCGCAATAAAATTAACACGCAAGGTTAAGGCCAAATTGTAGGTATATATACTGATGTGTTTTGACAAATTTTCATTCTTAATTTTCAGAAAAAAAAAATTTCAATCTAAGCTGAGTTGGTGTGCGTTGCAACTGAGAGCCGTGCTTTCAGGCAATTAACACTAGTAAGTGTTTTGCCTGAACACGACAACTTTCAGTTGCTATACATTGGTGTGAAGCGATATAAACGATTGCCTGAGGAATTTTTGACAAATTATGAAAATATATGCACGAATATGGATTAACTTATTGATCAATTGTGAAGAAATATGAGTGAATACTGCATGAATTTCTTGACAAAATTTGATTAACTGTATTGGGATGAAGCAATGAACAATGATGATGCCAATAGACGTCCGATTACTATAAACTATTTCATGTCAAATAAACCGTACTATGCTCGAAACTTTTACTCAACTAGGATGGTAACATTTATTTATTATTTCTTTTTCGGCACACAGCCAAAATATATTGCAAGACAGAAAAATAAAACACACCTATCGACTGTGTAAGCGCGTGTATAATCGCCAACAGTCGTGCCCGTGAAGGTTCCGGCGTGAGAACGCAGGAACCCAAACGTCAAATCATTGAATTAAATAGCGAAAGAGAGTAGGTTGAAAGTGGGTCTTTTGGCTCAACTTTCTTGCACTTAATTTCCATAAAATCGACATAAACATTTTAACAACATTCGGCTCAAAATCACTAACACCGAGTAGTCCAGTGGGCACTCATTAACTATGAAATGAACATACATAGATCTTAAGGACAAAGAAAGGGAATGGGTAGCGGGGAAAATTGCGAAATCATTGCAACAGTTAAAATGAATAGCCATCGGAAAAAGATTAATCCGAACGACCAAAATCATGAAAAATAATGTTTTTAAATAATATATAAGAATTAAATAAATTATGTTGAATTGAAACGGAAAATATGGGCAGAGCGCTGCGCAAATTTTCAGAAATAGTTAAAATATTTATCATAAAAACTGTAAAATAAGGGCGGAACGCTGCTCAAATTTTCCGAAATGATTAAAATACTTATAGAAAATAGTAAAAAAAAAGTGAAATGTCGTTCGATTGTTAGTATAATATTCTTATAAACTGTAGGATAAAGGCAGAACGCTGCTCAAATTTCCCGAATCAATAAAAATACTTATCGAAAATAGTAAAATAAAAGTGAAATGCGACTCAACTGTTTGTATAAGATTATTACGAAACTGTAAAATAAGGGCAGAATGCTGCTCAAATTTTCCGAATTAATTCAAATACTTAACAAAAATAGTAAAGTAAAAATGGAACGCGTAAAATAAGGGCGGAACGCTGCTTAGATTTTCCAAATCGATGAAAATATTTTATCGAAGACTGTAGGATAAGGATAAAACCGTAAAATAAGGGCGGAACGCTGCTAAAATTTTTCGAATTAACAAGAATACTTTATCGAAAACTGTAAAATACGGATGGATTACGGCAAAATCTTTATGTAAAAAAATATATTTTATGAAGCTGAGGAATAAGGAAGGATCCCTACTAAAAACCTGATAATAATAATCTTAATAATAATAATAATAATAATAATAATAATTATAATAATAATATTAATAATAATAATAATAATAATAATAATAATAATAATAATAGTAATAATAATTGTAATAATAGTAATAATAATAATAGTGGTAATAATAATAAATATAATGCTAATTATAGTTATAAGAATAATAATAAATGTAATAGTAGTAACAATTAATAAAGGTAATACATATAACAGTAACAATGACAATACTAGTATCAATAATATAGAACATTGTGGTTATAATAGGGATAAGGGTAAGAGAGATACTGTGTGGATATTTAACATAACAAAGGGTGTACAGGCCATAGAATAATCATCAACACGGACGATGATAAGAAGGACTATGAGAATGGACATAACAATGAATGATATGAGAGTATAGGTTAACCTTTGAAAGAGATATGAGAATAATGGGACCTAAAAATCGAAATCGAGCGCAGGCCTTCTATCGGCAGCTCGTTGGACCCATGGATCGTTCGGTCAATTATAGCATTAGTAATAGCGCTCAATTTTTGCGGACGATCTACCCACTCGAACACAGTTCCAACGTTGCTTAGCAACGGGTGCCGAGTGGTAAGCGAAAGAATATTTGTATGGGGTTGTCTGGGTAACAACCATATAGTTTCAAAATATCAACACCCAGAAACCCACCACGTTTAAATAACGATTTGCTGATAGAAAATGTGCTCTATTTTGATTTTAATGCCCCATTCATCTTCTATCTTACTTGAAACCTAATTCGTGCCGCTGCCATAAACTAACCTAATGTGGCAACTATAACCTGCTGCAAGGACTTACTTGCTATCGATTCGCACAAATGGGGATTTCGTTTTTATTGTTCGCGAATGCTTGTTGAACCAGAACACGAATGCCTTTAAGTTTGTTTTTTATATCATGTGTTCATACCATGGAAACCAGGCACCACGAAAATAAAAATAAAAAATAAATACAAATCGCACCAAGATTAGCAAGAATTGACATATAAATAACAAATATAATCAAATTTTACAGGAAAAGAAATATAAAACTAAAATTTGAAATAAAATATTTGTAAATAAATAAATCTTATTACAAATTATATTAATAAATTGTCATTCTAAATCATAAAAATAAATAAAATTTAAGTCAGAATTTACAAATAATCACAAAGTCAAATTTTGTTTTATCGCAGTAAAACTAACAAGCAAGTTTAGGGTCAAAGTTTAGGTTTATAATCAGATGACTTTCAACGGAATTCGAACATAAATCTATAACGAAATATGATTCTTTTACTGATTTGAATTTTAATTTTTTACTTCCAATCAACTAAAACACTGCTAGGATAACTAAAGTAATTATCTTGATTTTGCTACGGTTGGGGTAATTGTAATTGATTGTAATTGTAATTTCCATTTGTGTTAATTTCTATCCATTATTTACATTTTTTCGTAATGAATATAATCTTTTCCCCGGTTCACAGTCGGAATACAGCCCACAGAAAGCAATCTACATGTCGGAACAAAACTGTGAAAAGCTGATTCAGCTGAACGATTCATATGTGCCCGCCACTATTCGATCGAGACAGAATTTTTTCAAAAACATTTTTTAAAAATGTGAATTATTTTTATTTATTTGTTAGAGTTTTAATTTTTTTGAGTGTCTAGATTTAATAAACACGCTCATATGTTTGCGATATTGTATGTATGAGTGGTTTCTTTGCTGACAGTACTTGTTGCAACGTGTCTAGTGGCGAGCCAGACTGCAATCTTTTCTGTAGCTTGAAATCGCGTTGTTGTCATTCTGATTGCGATTGCTGCCCCGATCGGGTCGCAACAGTTAACTAGGAGACATCTTCGTCTGACGAAACACAAATTAGGAGTTTCAATATTCCTTCTGAAAATCTATTATATTAATAAGCGATAATCTATTATGATTGTGGGGATAGTTATAGTCTTTGTTATAATACATTTATTCATATAATGTAGAACAGACGTGCCTAAAACATTGATATTATATTGTAGTTCAATTACTATTGACTTTTTATATTTTTAGTCCTAAAATGAGTGGACCGAGTAAAAGCCAACGAACCTATAATTTCAACACTGACTGGGTGGAATCATATTATTTCGTTAATTTGAAAAATTAATGCGTTTGTTTGTTGTGTGGTAGTAGTATTGCAGTGCCGAAAAAACATAATGTTGAACGTCACTTTCAGACAATTCATGCCACTTTTGATGTGAATTATCCACAATTCTAAAAAGGCCACCATTGCTTCTTTAAAAATTTAAAAAAGAAGAAACCTTTCATTGAGTTATTTTTCATTGGTGAGTTGTTTAAAGAACTATTTTTGACTGGTCCTGATTGTTTGTTTGATGAATTTTCTAACAAACATGAGATTGTCTCACCAATACAAGATATACAGTTGTCAAATAACACCGTCACAAGATGGATACATGCAATTTCAACAGACATACAAACTCAGTTAAAACCAAGAAGCTCTGTGTGTTAAATTTTGCCATTTGAACACTTTATGAAAATAGTTAGAAAAATAATCAATTCTATTCGAGCAGTTTCTTTACAACACCGACTTTTCAAAGCCCTGTTAGTAGATACTGAAGATAAAGTGCATGATTTTAATCTGCATACTGAAGTACCTTGGCTCAGTAAAGGAAAGGTTCTTACAAGATTTGAGAGTTTAATTGAAGAAATAAAAACATTTATAAACGATTAAAAAAAAATTATGATGAACTAGCTTACTCTTGCTGGCTGATTGATTTGAGATTTCTCACAGACATCATGGAAAAATTGAATTCTTTAAATTTGGAGTTGCAGGGAAGACAAAAACAGCTGAAATGATAAGTCATTTAAAGCTTAATTGGATTTGTTGATATCAGACCTGCAGATCAATTCTCTAGTGCATTTCCCACATATGAAGAAAATTATAGGTAACAATGAACTAAATAGGTCATTATTTATTAAGCATCTTCAAGTGTTTAAAAAAGAGAGATTTGTTTTCTTTCCAATTGTTTCTTTTTGTATCAATCCTGTTACTTGACAAATAAATGTAATGGGAATGGCCGGATGTATTGCAGATTTTGTTTAAGGTAAGACAGAAGAACTAGAGTTAGAAATTTTGGACCTTAAAATGATATTTTGCTATAATCCTTAATATCAGAGGACATTTGAAATACAGTGGACAGATAAAAGTTTCAATTTTTGAAAAAAGCGGCATATAAAATTGAATCATTTTTTGGTTCGTCATATTTATGTGAATCATTGTTTTCAAACATAAACTTAATAAAATCAAGATATAGAACTGGACTCATCGATGAGCATCTTTATGATTGTTAGCTAACAGGATTATCCTCATACTCTCCTAATTATTAGGCACTGGCCAATGATATGTAGTGCCAAAAATCATATTGACATATTGATATTATATTTTTTTATAAAATGTTTTCTTTGTATTTATGTTTTTTGCTTACGTTGTAAATACATTTCTCTGTGTGTATGTAATTTGAATAATAATTTTTTTTTATTTTGAAAAATTTTTGTTTATTATTTATTAATAAATTATAAATAAGAAAATAAATTATGGGAAAATGAGAAGTTATGGAAGGAGTTTGTCGAATAAAAATACCTGGTGCCTGCCACTCTAACTATATGTACAAAAAGGTTGGGAACCCGTGGTTTACGATATCAACTTGGGCCAACACACTACATTGTATAAGAAATTTTCGGTTATAATGCAAGTTGATATGTAAATCAAGTCACTGAATTTTTTTTTGTAAAAAATCAATGGACTTAAGCTATTTTTGAAATGGTTGTAAAGTAAGTTATTTTTTGAAAGTATAAGAATTTTTGTTCTACAATTAAATATATATATATACATCTAGCCCTCGATTAACACGGTACATCGGTTCCTCAAAAATACCGTGTAAAATAAAACCGTGTAAATCGAAACCGTACAATTATTAATTAAATATATGTTTTATAGGAAAAAACTTTGTGTTGAATTTAAAGTAAAAGAATACATATTACAAATTTTTTAAATAAAATTATTATATTTTGATATTATAAGAATGTAATGTATTTAATAAATTCAGAAAACATACATATTTAATCGAAAAAAAATTAATTACAAAAAAAACAAGTGGTTTGTAAAACAATATTTTTAAAAAATTTTTATTCTGTGTCAACTTCACTCGTTATTAAGGCGGCATCCTTTTGTTTGTTTCTTGTTTAAAATGCTTTATTACTGTTACTGTTTTTTTAATCTCAGTTCCATTTTCAAATTCTATTTCCACAGACATGGCGCGAACTATTTTAACAAAATCCAACATCAAAGATCCTTGATGTATTTGGATCTTTGTTTCCAAAGAAATTATCTTTCTCTTCAAACCTTGTTTTGCAGCATTTATAGAAGTCATAAAAAAATGATGCAAAACATAAATAAATATTCAAAATTATCAAATGAGATCAAAATATAAATCCGTATTGATGATATATTTTAGCTTACTTAGATTAAAATGAAATTAATTGCCTACTGAGAATAAAACGTGTGCATATTTTTGGTATTTTGAATTCTAATTTTTTTCAAAAGTTTTTGTGACCGTGTTAAACTTAAATCTAGTGTAAGTAGTCAATAAATAGTACCATTAAGCCCCAGCTGTCTAGACTCTCACTCAGTTGTTTCGGGAAGGTGTAGAAAAATCTGCTGAAAATCTATAACTCCATCAATATGGATGTATAGACATAGGTGACCTATCGAAGAAAGCTCGATATATTCCAAGCAATAATAAATATTCTAATGCTAAGAAAAGTAGATACGATATCAGTTATTTGTCATTGGGTTTCACAGTAACTAGAAATGAAGTTTATCCAGATGCCTGTCTACTTTGTAGCAATATATTAGCCAATAGTTCCTTAGCACCAGCCAAATTACGTCCTCACTTTGAAATGAATCATTCGGAATATAATGATAAAGACATTACTTTTTTTAAAAGAAAACTGGAACTATATAACAAATCTAAACTTTCAATTATAAAAACAATTAAAACCGATAATGTAAATGCAACAGAGGCTTCTTACAACGCAAGTTATCGGATAGCACTTGCAAGAGAAGCTTACACTATCGGCGAAACATTGATAAAAACCATGTGTAAGTGATATTGTTTCGTGTATGTTAAGTGATGAGTCATCTTGAAAAGTTGAAGTTGTGCAACTTTCAAACAACACTGTTTCACGACGAATTCAAGATATGGCTGACTATATCGAACTAGAACTTATTTCTCGTCTACACCAATGCGACGCATACTCATTGCAGTTAGATGAATCCACATATGTTGCGGGTCTAGCAAAATTGCTGGTTTACATTGGTTATGATTTAAATAAAAATATTGAAGAAAAATTGCTTCTGTGCGAAAGTCTAGAAAAAAATGCCAACGGTGAAAATATTTTTAACATTATCGGTAATTTCATGAATAATTCCCCACTCAACTCCTTTATTTGATTTTAAAGTTAAACATATTGATATTAAGATTTTACGAGTGTTCACTCGACTATTCGGTGTAATAGATTTTAAGCCGATGAGTCAATAATAATTAAGGTCGATTTTTCGGGAGATAGATGACTGAGGGTCAGCCAAAAGGCTGCTGCTTTATCTTCCATTTACCCATATAGATTGTGAGAATTGATGTTTGGATTCCATCGTTACGCACGGCAGAATCTTCACTAGCACGAGATATTAACGAATAAAGCGGCACTTACACATCTTAAATTGTATGTAGATTTTACTAACTTGCGGCATGGGTAGGCTGGAAAAATTTCGACATAACGAAAACATCAATCTCTTTCAATTCATATAATTGGGAGTTCCATTACATTGTATCATATTCACACAAAGTTTGCACATATATCATTCGTAATAACTTCAAAAGAATTGTCCGATAGCGTTCGTAGAAATTTATAGTTTCGTTGACTGAGGCTTTTGCTACACAATGATATTTTTCCTGATAAAAAAATTGAGCTTTTTATGAGAAAAAGTGATTGCTCACAAAGTGATTAAATTCTGCGAAAATGAATTGGAATATACACTTGTTTTGTGACCGTAACCTTGCGTGTTCTTTTTGATGCATTTAACAAAATTTGACCTTGATTTTAATTATAATATCTAATTCATATTTTTTCAATTTTCTATATTAAATGAACAATTTGTTTTATTTAATTCTTTAATAGGATATTTCTTATTGAAAATATTCCATTTTATTCGTTATTTGCTAACTTTTATAAATTTTTCATTTTTCGGTCAAATCTTTATGTCATCTTGTTATATTTATGTTAATTTCGTGCGGATCTTGATGCATCTTTGTTATTATTTTAATTTACTTTTATATTTTTGATTTTTATATTTAATAATTATTTCCTCATGTTTTAGGTTGTTTATTTGATGTTTTATGGGTCCGATTTTAAATCTGCATTGCTATGTTTGCGTGATATTTCCAATTCATTTAAACAAAATCCAGTCCTGCCCTAACAATTTCTTAGTTTTATGAATTGTCCATTTTTTCGGTCAAATTTGCATGTTATCGTGTTATTTTACGTTAATTTTGTTCGGTTCTTGGTGCATCTTTGCATATATTTTAATTTACTTTTATGTTTTTGATTTTGTATATTAATTACATTTTCTCTTATATTTTAGGGTGCTTAGTTGGTGTTGATAGGTCTGATTTTAAATTTGCCTTGCTGTGTTTACATGTTATTTTTGATTCACTTAAACAAAACTTAGTCCTGGTCCAACAGTATTCTGCAACAAAAACAAAGTATCGAAATCGTCTTGACACTGCAACAGATATGCGAATTCAATTATCTCTATTACGCCGAATATAAAAAAGATTTTCCAAAAAAGAAAATTGTGCATTCATCGCACTAAAAATTTATGTAATTTAATGTTAATAAAAATTATATTTGAAGTTTCAAAGAGTAAATATAAAATTTGATAAAAAAAATTTAAGTGTTATTTCATTATCATACTAAAATTCACTCTACCGGGTTTTAATTTGTTTTATAATTTTTAAAATTTTTGGGGTTTCATTAAGTTTTAAGTATTAAGAAAGGGTTCCATGAGCAAAATAAATTGGGAAACACTGGTTTAGACTATGTATAATTTTTATAATTCATGAAATTTAGGTAATTTACTTAAAGTTTAGTTTTATCAATTGTTTTGCATTTTAAAGTTAATACTTCAAAGAGACTTCAGGTCATTAACTTGAAAATTCTGAAAAGCTAAAAAACGAATTAAATATATATTGAAAGAAACCAAATTGAAGTTATAACGGTTATAACTTCAATTTGGTTTGAAGAAATTGTCTTTAGCTATTCTAACAATATTTTCATCAACGTATAGCTGTGAAAGTCTATTGTCGATTATGAATAATATAAAATCTGATGTACGAAACAGACTTACCGATGAATGTGGGGAGGCTTGTATTTCATTAAAATTGTCAAACTATGATCCGGATATTGATGCATTATCGAGAAATATTCAGCAACAAAAATCCCATTAAAAAATATGTCAGCATATTATAGAAATGAATCTATATATAATTTTTAAAAGCATGTATTTTCATTTAATAAAAATAATTTGTATTGGCACGCATGTATTTTCATTTTATAAAAATATTATTTATTGGCACGCAGTCAAAAAAAGGTTCGCCATCCCTGTTATAACCGATCAAAAGTATTACTGAGTTTCTTATGATTCAATCTGAATTATGAATAACGAAGACGAAGGGATAGTTCAAGCATGAATTTGGTGTGACTATTTGTTCTAAATACTATCACAAGCAAAATTATGCTAAATTGATTATAAAATGTTTTGTACACATCTTTTTCAATGAAGTTATTCCATTTTAATTATTAATTTAATAAAGTACCTATTGTGAGGCGTTTTATAATTTGTATTTAAATAATGGTATGATGTTGGGCATGTTTGATTGTATGTTGAAATCCTTACTTATTCATTAATTATTATTTTTTAGAAACTCCTCAAACAAATTAACGATATAATTTGTTTTAATAATATTTGTGTTTTGATAATAAACGTGTTTTAGTTATGGATTCTATTAATACCCGTAGCTCTGTGGCTAATATGGCGACCACGATTGCAAATTTTATCAAGCCACCAGAAACATATGACATGGATTCAGACGTGGAAGATTTTATCTTAGAAACGGAACGATTCTTCGAGATGACAAATATTGTCGATGAATACAGAAGCAAATTCGTCAAAGCTTTTCTATCAATCAATTCAACGAAGAAATATGAGTTGACTAATGAAACTCTGCATTATACAGAAAGATTAAGAAACGCTTTTTCTAAGAACAGAAGTCTTATCGATGATCTCAACGAAGCGCTAAATTATCGTCAAGGAAATGAGGCTGCCGAAGAATTCTGCTCAAAAATTGAGAAACTTGCAAAAAATATTTTGAAGCATAAACTTGATGAAGAAGAACTAAAGAAATTTTTGCTATTCAATTCGCTTGAAGATAAAGAAGTTAAAAAAGATCTCAAAATGCAAGATTTAAAATCATTTGATGAAATGAAAGAAAGATTAAAGAGACACGATCAAGTTTCAAAAGAAATTAATGTATTTCATGCTGATGTAGCTTCAATGAATAAAACACAACGCTATGCTGATGCTGTTAAGAAGAGCTTACCAAGATATAATTATGATAACAGATCAATTCGAGAACGAGAAGCTAACCCCAGATTCAAAGATGAATATACAAGAGAACCTCAACATAATCCAAGATTCAAAGGCGATCTTACCAGAGAACATCGATATGCTATTTCAAATGGATGGAGACCTATGAATAGGAGTAAGCCTTATAATACCAGGGAATTTCATTCGCGAGATCATATCCGAACAAATCAAATTTTGCGATGTTGGGCGTGCCACGAAGAAGGTCATAGAATATCTGAATGCTCCAATATTCAATGTGCCCATTGTAAAAGATCTGGACATTTCAAACATCAGTGCCATGAGTTATTTCCAGGCAGACGTCGAAAATTCCATAAATCAGTGGCTGCATTCGGTGACGAGGATCCAGAGGCTGATTTTGAGTACCCAAATGGGAATGCTCCACCACACGAGGAGGTGATCGGAGCAATAAATTAAAGGTAATTAATGATATGAGTAAGGGTTGTATGATTTTGAATGATTGTGATAGTTTGAATGATTGTGATAGTTTGAATGATAACTGTTGTGATGGTATTTTTGATTATAGAAATTATATTAATATATACATTAATAAATTTTGTATGGATGAAGTTTTTAAAGACCCACCCCTAACGTCTAATGAACTAAATGTTCTTAATCGTGATAAACGGAATGATATAATAGTATACGATAAAATGCAGGGAAGACCCAGTGTTACCGTAATGATTAATAATGTAAAATTAGTATGCCTATTAGATACTGGAGCTAAAATAAGTGTGATTGATTATAATATTTTTTAAAAACTTGGAAATTTGAATATGACTACAAGTAATTTAAAATTAAGATGTGCGAATGATAGCCCGATTGAAATTTGCGGTAAAACTTTATTAAATGTAAAAGTTGATAAAATTTCTGATATTAAAAAGTAGAATTCGTTGTAGCCAAAGATATAAACCCAAAGTTAATAGGAGGTATAGATTTTCTCGAAAGATTTGGAATGCAATTGCAAATAGAAAACCGTACAGACGAAATAAATACAATTATGGAAAATTCATTTAAGAACCACATAAGTGAAAATAAGATTATAAATAATTTAATTTCCACGTTTGACGGTATTTTTATGAAACATAAATGGGATGTTGGGAAAACCGAACTATTAAAGCATGAAATACTTACTAAAGGTAGTCCGATTGTAATAAACCCAAGACGACAACCTATACATTTAATAGAAAAAATTGAAGAAAATATTCAAGAAATGTTGAAATATGGCATTATATCAGAATGTACATCCCCTTGGAATTCTCCGTTAGTATGTGTTAAAAAGAAAAACAGTAGTGATATAAGAATATGCTTGGACTACCGTGCATTAAATAATATAACCGAAAGACCGATTTTTCCCATTCCAAATACTGATGAATTATTAGATATTCTTGACGGAGCAAAGTTTTTCTCGACAATTGATTTAGGCAATGCTTATTATCAAGTAGAACTCGATGATGCATCAAAATTGAAAACAGCATTTTCGACAAAAAGCAAGCAATATTACTTTAACAGAATGCCATTTGGAATAGCAGCCGCACCAGCTACATTTCAAAGACTTATGAATTTGGTTCTTGGAGAATTAAATTGGAATGGAACAATTGTATATCTGGATGATATCCTTATATTTTCAAAGACATTGAATGAACATTATAGTACCATTGAAAAGGTTTTTCAAAAGATTAAATTAGCAAATCTTAAAATAAGTCCAGCAAAATGTCAATTCAAAAGGAAAGAAGTAAAATTTTTGGGTCATATCATTGGTGAAGATGGAATACGTACGGATGAAAGCAAGATTGAAACTATTAAAAATTTTGAAAGACCTAAATGCGTAAAAAGTTTGAGAGGATTTTTAGGCTTGGCAAATTACTATCGCAAATTTATAGAAAATTACACCAAAGATTCCAAAGTATTAGAAGCGTTATGTGGAAGTAAACAAAAGAAGCTTATGTGGACTGATGAGTGTGAAACTTCATTTAAAAATTTAAAACTGAAATTGACGTCTACACCTGTATTGAAATTCCCAGATTTTTCTAAGCCATTCATTTTGGATACAGATGCAAGTTTTGACCGCATTGGTGCTGTTCTGTCTCAAAAAGATGGAGGTAAAGAAAGAGTAATCGCATATGGATCCCGAGCTATGAATAAACACGAGTTGGGTTATTGTATAACAAGAAAGGAATTACTATCTATATTTTATTTTACTGGTCATTTTAAGCATTATCTATATGGTAAAAAGTTTATTTTGAGGACGGATCACAAAGCCATTACATTTATGATGAAGACAAAGAAAGCTATTACCCCACAATTTCAAACTTGGATTAACCATCTTAGTGGTCTGGACATGGAGATTCAATACAGAAAAGGTGATAACCACAATAATGCCGACGCTTTATCTAGAAAAGAATGTGAAACATGTGTTCAATGTCAAATGATTCATGAAAATCCTAAAATGGGTAAATTAAAAACAAGATTGTTGACACTGATGACTGATAATATTGAAAATATATGGCAAAAGAACTCGAAAGAAATTGAAAATATAAAAGAAAATATTAGTTTGATGCCAGATAAAACATTTTATAAATATGTCAACGGAGTGATTATGACAAATAATAATAAAATTTGGATTCCAGAAGAAAACAAGTCTGAATTCATCATAGAATATCATAAAAAGCTCTGTCACGCGGGTGCTAATAAGGTAAAAATGTATGTATCAAACAATTTTGATATGAAAGATTTGGAGCAATCTATTCGTAATGTTGTACAATCCTGTGAAAACTGTCAGAAAAGAAAGGTTGATACAACTAAAACAAAAGAAGAAATAATTTGCAAAAGTGATTCGAAATTATTTGAAACAATATATGTAGATTTCTGTGGTCCATTACAACTTGCAATGAAAGGAGAAAGATATATTCTTGGGATTATAGATCATCATAGTAAGTTTATTTCTTTACATGCAGTGAAATCACAAGATGAAAAAACAGTGGTAAGATTACTGAAAGAAGAGTGGATAATGAAGTATGGAGCACCAAGGATAATAAACTGTGACAGAGGTAAATCATTTGAATCAAAGCTAATGAAAGATTTTGCAGAATTCCACAATATTGAAATTAATTATTCAAGTCCATATCATCACTCAGCAAATGGACAGATTGAGAGACAATTCCGTACAATCAGAGATGCAATACAGATAACACTCAAAGATAAAAGACATAAATCATGGGTAGATATTCTTCCCGAAGTTCAGTTTATGTTGAATTCAACTTTTCAAAAACTATTAGGAAGACTCCAGCTGAAATGGTGTTTGGGAAAAAGATTTATAGTGAATGGTTCTCAGAGATTGTGGAAGAAGAAAAAATCAATCAGCCGACAAATCGCGAATTTCAAATTGAAGATTGCGTATTGATCAAAGTAAATGTTCGAAATAAAGGTGATAACAGATACATGGGTCCAGGTGTGATTACTAAAAAGATTCATGATCGAAGTTATGAAATAAAATTGGAAAATGGAAGTTCCGTCACGAGAAATATTGAGTGGTTAAAGGTTTTCAAAAAGGGGGGGATGTGAGGCGTTTTATAATTTGTATTTAAATAATGGTATGATGTTGGGCATGTTTGATTGTATGTTGAAATCCTTACTTATTCATTAATTATTATTTTTTAGAAACTCCTCAAACAAATTAACGATATAATTTGTTTTAATAATATTTGTGTTTTGATAATAAACGTGTTTTAGTTATGGATTCTATTAATACCCGTAGCTCTGTGGCTAATACCTATATTATAGATTATGGAATTACAAAAGTTTTCATACAATTTAATTTAATTAAAAGAACCTTTTCATGAAAAAAATATTCTTGTTTCAAAGTATATTTACACCATCAACGATGAAAATAAATTTCACCGGAGAAAAACATAATTCCAAATTAAATATTAAAAATTCAAAAACTAATAATATATTAAAATCCAAGAGGTTATGGATCATAGGGATCCGTACATACATTCACTCATAGATTTCAAATGAGTGAAATTTCTATATCACTAATAATAATAAATCTCCAAAACAGTTGCCATAAAGAATCTTTAAGAGGATTTCAACTGAAAAGTTTAAAGTATAGTTTAATTTAATTAGTAAATTCTAACCTTTTAGATAATTTTAATATTTTTTATGTAAAAGTATTAAATAATTAGACGTTAGAATTAAATTCGTATTCCTTATTAAAAAAATTTTGATAATTAAATTACAATTCATAAGATAATATAGAGGTTTTTATGATTAATGAAATAGGGAATTCACGAAATTCTCGACATCTGAATAAGTTTAGTGAAACAAAACAAATTTACTTCACCTATTTTATTGATAGTTTAAATGTCCCTGAGACTACTTATGTCCCGCGTTAGAAAGCAATAGTAATGGTGGGTTACAGGGTGTTGATGTTTGTTTAAATTATGTTGTGGTTACCCTGGTAACGCCATATAAATATTCCTTTGCTACCACTCAGTACCCGTTGCTATGCAACGTTGGAACTGTGTTCGAGTGGGTAGATCGTCCGCAAAAAGTGAGCGCTATTACTAATGCTGTAATTGCCGAACGATCTCTGGGTTCAACGTGCTGTCGATAGAAGACTTGTGCTCGCTTTGAATATCAGGTCCCCTTATGTCGTAATTTTATCATTCGAATCTATTGAATTCTTTAAACAACACTCAAAATATCGATAAATATATATTAAAAACCAAACAAGTGGTTACATAATTTATAAAAGAAGCGATGCAGTTTTTAGTGAGTCGGCTGTTTTTGGTTTAACATTCGAGCGGCTCGGCGCTTGGCTCGCTCTTTTCGTCAGGGTCGATAGCTGCTTGTCGCTGGTGTGGTCTTCGGAGTCGCTACCGTCTCTCGGTAGGCCAGTTGGGCAGGAGCGAAGCCAAAGGGATATGTGACTGCCGCTCCCTCTTGGAAGGCTGATAATGCCACTTCTAACCATTTTATCTGGGTCCTCCGGCTTTGGTTCAGTTGCCTTTCATCCGCCCATCTCTTTTGGGCTGCGGTGAGCCTTTGGTAGAGCAATTTTACTTTCTTTGGTTCCACCCATGTGGCTTTGGTCTGCTGCACTTCTCTGGACAACTGGATAATTTGGTTGTAAAAGTTCCTATTGATTGCCCTTGCGTGCTCCAGTTCTTTTTGCAACATTTTCAGGGATTCCATCTCTGTAACAACGAACATTAATTCTGGACTACAAATCTTAAATCATTAAGTTTCTTAAACAAAAGTTAATTTGTAGGACAAAAAAATTATTACAAGGAAGAACAATTTTGGGTGACTTTAAATCATTTATTTGAAATACAGTTCGAGTGTAGTCACGTAATCGGGTTCTTCTGAGGTTGGCCGAGGGGAAAGCACGCGAATGTCGGCCGTTTCGTGTTTCTTGTACGCTTGGAGCTGAGTGGCGGTCCATCATTGTAGGTATCGGCGATCCTACCGGCCGAGATATCGTCCTCTACATTCACCAGATATTGTCTGGCTCAGACCACATGGAAGTCGACTTGACGTTGGTGGTCCTCGAGGCGCAGCAGGAGAGATCAGGCCCGATCACGAATATCTTGGGCCGGACTTCGGCTACAGTCTCGTCCGTCCGTAGTGAACGATAGTGCGTCATCTCCTACTGGTCGCGAGGTGGTCCAGCGGGATTGTCTCGGTTGGGGCACCGTGGGATACTTGTTCCGCCAGACCTGTTGCCAGGCTTGTCTCCACTGGTCAGCAACGTGCGTGGGGACACGGACGAAAGGTCCTGATCTTCCTGAACAAGATTGGATTAAGTCGATCTTATTAATAAAATTTCCGACTTTTGGCAAAGCGGCTAAAACGTTATCAAGAGATAGTCTATGGGGGGAAACGAATTTTGGTATGGGTTTGTAACCTATCTGTCGGGTCCCCTTACTTGAAATCTATTTAAGGTACCTAATCGAATTAATATTATGAGTGTGAATTAATTCCGTTTAGACTGGAATAACTGGAGTTAAATATAAATCGTAAGTGGATATTTGATATTCTGTTATTTAAACTAATATATTATTTACCCAAAAAAAAAATTATACAAATTTTGTTTAAAGTAGCCAATTATTTGATTTTTATCCCCGAAGTACGGAATTACTACTCTCGAGATGGGAGAAAATTGAGAGTTTATACCAAAATGAAATATCACCGAGGGAATTTTAAAGTATAGCTTAAATATTTCCAAAATTACGAATTTCAATTAGGTGAGTGTGAAACTGCGTTGAAAATTCCGCGAAACATATATTAACCAAATTTTATTTAGAACAATTTTTATTTAACGTATCGAAATTTTATTAACTATGGGATGATCCAATGTATTGGCGTAGTAAAGCGTACACAGAAGGTCTATCATTTTCGTTTGTTCTGATTCCATTAACAATTGCATTTAAGTTTTTTCTTAATCAGTTTGAGGAAATCTCTATTGATATGGAATAGGTGACTTATATGGACTGCAAAGAGTAATTAAATTTTGAGTTGCGTTCGGAAGGTTAATGATTACTATAAACTATAATAGTTAAATGATGAAAATCTGTCAAATCTAACTTGTAGGAAATGAAAACGGTTGAAGTTAAATTTATTAACATTTATTAAACATTTATTAAACAATAACAAAATGAAAAATCAATCGGTAAATCCTTGGTAAGGTTATAAACTAGGTGAAACATTAATAATAATTTTTATTAAAATCCCAATAATTACCTGTCGGCGAATTCGTGACATTAGTTTCCGAGCTTCCATGTTGATTATTAATTTTAAACATGTCCTCTAAATTTATGACAACTGAGCGATCTCCTATCGTCCGCAGATATTATATTGGAGTGTGTGTCGGTTCGGGTAGAGATTGGTACTCGCACAAACACTGGGTTAGTGTTCAATTTCACTCTTGGCTATGCCAACTCGAAACAAGCTAGTTATTGATGTGGTGAATTTGTTCATCGTGACCTTCTGCCAAATGTCAAGTTCTCTTACTTCGCAGTTGGGGAGTTTATCAGCAGTGGATTTTTGGATATTAATTCGCTACTGCCGGAGAATATCTATTTTCGGCATTCATGGAATCTCGTGGTTTATTTTATCTGTAGGGAGTTATTCCGTAATTTTTGCCTATGGTTTTGATTTTATCTTTAGCTAATGGTATTGAAGAGGAAAATTCGCAACGGATTATTTGGAAAAGAAAAGAAAAACAAAAAACAAAAGGAACCTTACTAAGACCAGCAGGTCGTATAAGCGATTTTCTAAGAGGTCCTACTGGAAGAATGTTTATCCTGGCTATGGTCAAATCCCTTTAGTGGTTAATTCGGAACGAACTAATGATGATCAAGAGCATTTCCCTCATCTCATCCGTGATTTTTACGTGTAATCTCTCATTACAACCTGTGATTCTTTTACTTTATTTTTATTTCATAACTTTATGTGTGATTTTATTATGATTTTTATTTTTTAAGTTTGGGATTTGTTTTAGGGAAAATTCTTTTGGTTAATTCATTTGATTAAGTTATTGTAGCTTAATTTGGACAATTGATAGAAGGCTCGTACCTATTCCTTCCTATTTTGTGGTGTCGCTAGTTCAAGGGTCGATTGGCGCTATGGTGGCGCTTTGTTGATTATCGAACACTTCATTTATGGGATTGGCGCGTCTGACGCGGTATCTGTTCCTTGATGGCCTCTGTATTTTATGGGGTTCATTTAAAAGTTGTTTGGTCAATTTAATCTTGTCGGTTTATTTCTATCTGGACGGTTTGTCTTTAATCTTGTTAATCATTTTTTTTTGTTCACTTGAAGTTCATCGATGATCTATTCCGATTAAATCATATTAATTACAGATATTATTTGGGAATTAAATTCTACAAATTTCTAATTCTTATTTTTTCAGGGATTTTCTGCTTAGATCGTATTAATGGTAAGCATTATTTAGGAATTAAAATTTTTTAATTGCTCTACTCTTAGTTTTTTAGGGAATTTTCTGTTTAGATCGTATTATTGATAAGTATTATTTGGAAATTAGATTTTTTTTTAAAGTTTTTATTTTTATTTTCTTTTCGGGATTTTTGAGTTGATCGTGTTAATGATAGGTATCATTTGGAAACTAAATTTTATCGATTCTTTATTCTTGTCTTTTCAGAAATTTTTAAGACTTTTTGGACTTTAGAAGTTAAGCCTACCCGTAGGAATTCAGTGGAAATCTGACGTCATCCCTCCTTAGTTTCTCTTAGATTTGCGGGAGTTTCACGTTGATAAACGATGTTATTCAATTTATTGTTTTCCTTATAATTACATATTTGTGTAGATTTTTAGTATATTTTAATCTATTGTGTCTATATTATTTAAGTATGGTTTAATTAAATTTTTATTAAATCGATCGTTGCATCTAGAAGCTGTAGTGACTAATGTCTGTCCACTTGTTCCGCTTTATAAAATCTATTGGGTTCCATTCATTATACTAATAATTACTGTGTTTAGGTTGAAGAAATTTCTATCGGCTTTAGAACAGGTTGTCCGAGGCTCATACCCACTATTTTATTCTACCATTTGTCTCAGTAATTATCTGATTCTCAATATTATTTAGGGTTTGATATCTACCACACTAGTTCTAATCCTCACTAAAGTAAGCGTTGATTCTCTACATTATGTTGGGTTTAACTCGATCTAGATATTAAATTTTAGGGTGAAATAACGTTTCAAATCTATAACCATAATCTATCCAAATTTGATCAAATTATACCTATTAGGTTCGTAATTAACATGTCGTATTCAGTCCAAAATAATAATTGAAGAAAATGATTTTATCATTTCATTTTAACCTTTATTAAAACCTATATTTGAGTATATAACAACGATTTCATTTTTATTATTTCCTCATTACCCCTTTTCCTTGATTGACCTTAGGCGCATTATGTTCATATTTTAATTAATGAGTGCCCTCTGGACTACTCGTGTAGTGATTTTGAGCCGTGTGTGAATATGAATTTAGGTCGAGTTTATGGAAATTGAGAGACGAGGAAGCAGTCAAAAGACCATTTCCTTATCCTTCTCTTCCCTATACGGAATAATATTGACGTTCCGACCCCTGCGTTCCGCACGCCGGAGTCTTCATGGGCACGAATCATTGGCGATATTCCACGCACTTACACGAATTCGAATAGTATGTTTGATTTTAATAACTTGTAATGTGTCTTTGGCCGTGGGCCGGAAAGATTTCGACAATAAAAACAATTTATGCATTATAAATATTTTATTAAAAGACAAATATAAATTACCCGTTACATTAATCAAATCAACAAAATTTCAAAATCATAAATACATCGCTCTCCTCACGCCGATACCCAAGCAGAGCTCCATCGAGGTTGCGAGGATGCGACGTGGAGAGAGTTTTTCAAATAAAACTCTCACTTACATCGTAAAATAGATTTTTAAAGAGTAAAAACGGTTCTAAAACGATTTAAAACGATTGAAATTATGTAAAAATGAATCGGTATATATACCTATTGTACGACCCTAACCTTGCGTGTTCTTTTTGATTTAGTAAAACAAATTTTGACCTTGGAATTTTCTGGTATATTCTAATCTTTAATTTTATTATTTTGAGATATTATTTGACAATTTTTTCTTTAGCTTTTTAATTGAATTATTTCTAATTCAAATTATTTGATTTTTATTTAATTTTTATGAAATTTCGTATTTTTTAATAAATTGTCAAATTTCGGTCAAAATCGTTGGGTTTTCTTGTTATGTTTATATTTATTTCATGCGGATCTTGTTGCGCTTTGTTATTATTTTAATTTATTTTTGTGTTTGTAATTTCATATTTAATTGTTGTCTTCCTCGTATTTTGGTAAGGTTAATTGGTGTTTTAATAGGTTTGAATTTAAATTTGAGTGTTATATTTGCATGTGTGTTACAGATTCATTTAAACATTTACAAGGTCGTTTGTGTTCTGGCCCAACAGTAATAAAAACAGCATAATAGGAAATCGGACACAGGTCTTCTATATGTTGGGCCAGAACACATATGGCCTTGGAAAATGTTTAAATGGATCGGCAACACACATGCAAATATAACATGCAAATTTAAATAAACCTATTGAAACATCAATTAAACCCTATCAAATATGAGAAAAAAGAGAATTAAATATAAAATAATAAACATAAAAAATAAATTAAAATAATAACAAAATGCAACAAGATTCGCACGATACAAACACAAATATAACACGAAAACCCAACAAATTCGACCGAGAATTAACAAATTAATAAAAGTTCATGAAAATGAAACTTAAATCAAAAGATTTGAATTAGTAATAATTCAATAAAAATTCTAAATAAAAAATTATTAAATAAATTGAAAAATAATAAAATTAAAGAATAGAATACACTAGAAAATAACAAGGTCGAATTTTGTTTTACTACATCAAATTTAACACGCGAGGTTAGGGACAGAAAATAGGTATAAATACCGATTCATTTTCACATTAAATTTAACCGTTTTTCGAAACAAACACCATTTTTTGGAACTAAAATTTTGTTTGAGAATCTATATTAAAACTTTCAATTTTAGGTGAGAAATATTTTTGTTTGGAGCTCTCTCTCCACGTCACATCCTCGCAACCTCGGTAGAGCTCTGCTTGGATGTCGGTGTGGGGAGAGATGCCATTTTATGTTTTCATGAATTTATTTGTTGGTCAAGTAATTTTGTATTTTGTCTTTAATATGATAATAAATATTTATATTATTCATAAATTGTTTTATATATTTAATAACTAAATTAATCTGTCGAAATTTTTCCGGCCCACAGCCAACACAAATCGCAAGTTAGCAAAATATACATAGTACAGACTCGTGTAAGTGCGTGGAAAATCGCCAATGATATGTACCCGTGAAGACCCAGCGTGCGGAACGCAGGGGTCGTAACGTCAATATTATCCGTATAGAAGAAACTAGAAATAAGGAAGAGCTCTTTTGGCTGCTTCCTCGTTTCTCATTTCTGTAAAATCGACCTAAAATATTTTACACACGGCTCAAAATCATCACACCGAGTAGTCCAGTGGGCACTCATTAAATATAATATAAACATAAAACGCGTTTAAGACTTATTATGGGGAAGGTGACGGGGAATAAAATTAAATGAAACCTTTGCTATGAAACTAACTAAATCCATTTTATGAGATTAATTCAAATGCAAATTTAGACAAGGAATAATGCGTTGGAGTTATTGTTAAACGAGTTACTATGAACTTCCAGTAAAGTAGTAGATGTAATCAAATTTCAAACCAGAGCGTATCTTGTTAGTCGAAATAGTAGGAGAACCTTTTTAAACTCCCGTGTAAATAAAAGATAGTCATTACCAAGCTCAAATATTGGTCAAGTCACTCCCGCATAAAAATAAATTAACTTAAATAATTAAATGTAAAAATTGAAAATACAAAACACTAATGAAGCAAAGGAAAGTTTATTGGGAACCAAATAAAAGGAGATTACCCAAGAAATCAACTGACTAACATAACCATCCACCTGTCTTTGTCCCCTTCGTATCACTTCGGCAGTACTGACGACACTACGGCATTGGTTCCCCATGATTGACATCCATTTCGCTATTAAAATCATATAAATTTTCGATCGAAACTATTCAACGAGTTCATAAACATTAAATGATTAACCGCTCTCGACCAGCATCACAAATAATTCCACGAATTGCCAGAAACCTAAGTCTCCAACATTTTCTTGGTGTTGAATTATAAACTAATAGATATATAAAATGAAATTATTTAACATTACGGTAGCCGTAATCCCATGGAGTAAACAATGAATCCATAATAGAATAAAACCAACTCGTAACACCATAAAGACCCATTCGGTAGAAATATAAACTGACAAAATAAGATCCAATACTTGTAGATGAGAGAATACCTACGATAGTTCGCGAATTTCGACCTCCTGGAAACATTTAGAAACAAATGATTTAAATCTTTAAAACAAAGGCAATGTTGAGAATTGGAATCAACGTGGGAACACTCGCAGTGAGATTGAATAAAATTAGCAATGTCACGTGTGAGTCCTCCGCCGTTGGCATCCAAAGAAGAGCAAACTTACCGATTTCCAACGTTGTATCCATTTGTTATTCCGAAAATTTAAGATATAGTTCATGTATATCCATAGTTAATATCTCAATAGATATAGGTACAAAGTGCGAGCGGATGTCGCAATTGTTTAGGCAAATCAATAAGATCATAATTCATCCGTACGTCGATTGTGTTTCATCACTTCATCAGCGACAATTCCATCATCCGGTTCACTATTAGGCGGTGTGCGAGACACACAAATAGCACCTAACTTTGTAAAATTACCACTGCGCGTCGGAATCACCTTCTATTACTAGATTTCGGATAGACAGTTAAAATTAACAATTTTAAGAGCGGACTAAATATTATCACCTACCGGAAGGCAAGATTAAGTTTACCATACACACTTCGCTTTATTAGCTAGGAATAAATAATGAAATACCATTTTCCAAACCAAGCCAAAAAACTGCTACCCATGTCGTATCAACGCAATGCCAACACAGAAATGCCAACGAACCAACCAATTTCTTCCCTCGAGCGTCCAGAATTTCCTTTAATGACAACAGGTAGATTTTCCTTTGAAACAGTAATAATTTTTAATTGATCATCAATATCCTCGATCTAAAAGAAATTTGTCTTATAAGAAATATTAAATAAATTGTATGTAATTTAATCTTAACTGAATAATGCTAAATCTATTAGGAATTTCATTTAAGTATGTTTATGTCTATTTTATGAATCTTTGATAAACGGGGAAGGACCATTATAGTTGTATACCATAAATTCGTCCATCAATTAAAATTCATAAATGCCATCAACATTAACCCCATACCATCAAGCTCAGATACCAGGTTCCCCTAACGTTAAACTAACTGTTAATTTTACTCCCTATAGTTAATCGGAATGTTCAGGGATATCGAAATCAAGGTCAGGATAGTTCACCAAGACTTGTCATCAATTTTCTTACGCTATAAACAAAATTTGTAGATACTGTGTAGATCAGAGATTGCCACTCGCCTATCTTATCAGGTTTGCAGTAAAGATTTCGATCCACGATGGTGATAGTTTCTGAATAACCAGCAATAATTATGCCGTTTTTACACGAGTTTTAATAGGTAGTTCCCCTCATCAAAAGTTAAGTATTTTCACTATACAAAATATTATTTGGTTTTAGTATGGATTTTTAAAGCAATCGATGCCCCTCATATCTAGACTGTAGAGTGATGGTTAGACTTTTGTTTTCCTGGCAAACTCTAAGCGGCCAGCTATCGAACTACCATAACGACTTAGACAACTTTAGGAACATTCACGTGAGGCGATATCCATTTACCCTCCCCTCAATACACCATAAGAG
This sequence comes from Schmidtea mediterranea, assembly GCA_022537955.1. Classification (NCBI taxonomy): domain Eukaryota; kingdom Metazoa; phylum Platyhelminthes; order Tricladida; family Dugesiidae; genus Schmidtea; species Schmidtea mediterranea. The sequence continues at coordinate 133,161,473 of CM039679.1, forward strand.
TGGTGGAAATTGTCCATCCGCAATAATTAATTGGTGATGAGCATTAATTTCTGACGTTAATACGCCCTATAAACTATTTCAAGATCGCATTATGTTCAATAATCTGACTATCACGATTTTAGAAGAACCAATGCTTCCCGAATGGATATCCGCCCGCGAGGCAGATGAATGGCGTCGGGCTTGGAAGAGAGCGTGCCCGTCAACGACCCTCGAGGAGCCGCATTCCAAAAGGCCTTACCCGACCACTTGGCAGATACTGGGCCTGGACAATGACCCTCGCAGGCCAAATGAGCAGCAGTATCCTGCCGAAGAAATCCGCGACCACGCGCGGAACCTCCTCGCTCAGTGGGAGAAAATACAAGAGCAAGTTGATTTAAACGTGGTCAAAGCCTGGATGTAACTCGCCAATGTCGAAGAGGACATCCTCGTCGGGCGCATTGCGGAGACCTACCCGACTCGACCGGCCCACAATACCCGACGTCCAGTAGCCATCATTCCAGGCTACTCCCCGGAGGAAGGGGTTAGGAAATTCTTTGAAGAACCTTGATTCCTCGGGCAACGAACATAAATAACGATTTATCTTATTGATGTTATTGAAATTTAAACAATTTAAAGTCGTTCGTCTTAATTTTCTTTATGGATTCCCTTTTATAACTGTGTTTATAATAATCAGAATTTTATTTAATTAAACCAATGAAGGAATTTAAAGAGTTTCTTTTATTATAGCGATGTCGGCCCTGCAATTAATACAAACCGAACTAGACCGCGCTAGGCGGGCAAACGCGGATCTACTCAGTCAGATAATACAGATAACTCGGGAGCGCAGCAGATCAAAGCAACTTGGTCGGACCCTAAAAAGACCAAGGCGCTCTATCTCCGGCTCACTGCCGCTCAAAAGGGTTGGGCGGAGGAGCACCAACTAAATCAGAGCCTCCGTACACAAATCAGGGGACTAGAAGTTGCCCTAGCAGCCTGTCGGGAAAGGGAAGCGGTAACGTATCCGCTTATCTTCGCCCCGTCTCAGTTGCCGAGTCGAGATTCCCACAATAATGTCACACCAACATCGAATCCGACAACCATTCCATCAAGCAACCGCCGGCCGGGACGCAAGGAGCGTGCCCGACGCCGAGCCGCGCGGCCGTCAAGTCAACCGTATTAACTTATGGATATAGTGCATATTGTTTGTTCCTTTAAAATAAATTTGCACTTATTGTTAATCTAAACCCAAGTAACCAGCTATAAGGTATGATTGGCATGAAATCATTTTCACGAGTACCCGCACCGTATTCCCGAACCTTCGTTCTATCTCTACCGGTCAACCTAGATTTAATTTGAATTTTCTTATACAAGGGACAGAGCAAAGCGAGCATAGGTCTTCTATCGACAGCTCGTTGAACCCGAGGGTTGTCCGAGCAATTACAGTATTAGCAATAACACTCACTTTTTGCGGACAATCCACCCACTCGAACACATTTCCAACGTTGCCTGGCAATGGGTGCCGGGTGGTAGTTAGAAAACATTTTGTATGGCGTTACTGGGGCAACCAAAGACGGTTTAAACAAATGACGAAACCCTGTAACCCACCATATAGACCGTCCGTGGACCTTTACATATGCCAGGGCTTTAGAAGTACAAATAGTTGTGCTCATCTCTAGCTCGAATTCCACCCATTTGGTACGGTTCCAAAGTCGCTTAGCGACATGTACCAAGTGCTAACAATCGTTGACACAGTTTATGCTGGTTGCGATGGCAACACCAATTAAAGCCATGTCAGATAACCCAAGTAATCCACCACTAGCAAAACTTTACGTTAAATTGATTGATTTAATGGCAGATGTAGCAAAATGAAAATTTCAAAGAAAAATTGATACTTATCAATGAGCAAAAAAAATTAATATCACTAAGGATGACTGGAAATTTATTAAATAGTTTCATAAAGTAACAATGATTATTTTCGATGATTTCGTAGATTTAACTATGTTAACGGTAAAATAAGGTTTCATTCAGGGAACAATTTAGATATATTTCAAATGCAACTTGTTTTAATTCATAACAAAATGTTTCGAAAACTAATAATTTTAAATTTAAATTTAAATGAAAATGTTATAATTTATTTTTTAATATATGATATCAATTGTTGTTAGTTTAATAAAATTCCACCTTAGAATAAAATCAATTTTTCTTATAGGAAAAAAAGGTGGTTGTTAAAGATAATCTTGGTTCAGAAGAGGTTAATTATCCATTATTATTTAAATGGTGCAAATTAAATACTGATTATCCTTACATTGTATTTGGTTAGATTTGTTTTTATGTTATATGCTCCATAGATATTTATATTTTAATCTTCTGGATACATTTTTAGTTATTGTATTTTTATTTGTCACTTGAATTAAAATTTTGCGATGCTTGGATGTCAATTTAAACTCTCATTATTTTAATTATCATAAAATTACATAGTCTAATTTTATTGTTATTTTAATTATTGTTAATTGACGTATTTTCTCGATATATAACATACTAAGCTACCCCGTCGACATAAGATCGCAAATATCAATCTTGAATTAAGCTATGATAAAAAATCAATATGAGCGTTGTAAATTTATAATTTGTATAAGAAATCTTTCGCCTCATTCTTCCAACATTGAAAGAGATTCTAAGAATATTGAATTTAAATATCATATGAAGTTTGTTTATTTAAGACCGAATACTCATCAGTCGAATCAAAAAATTGAAATAAAATTCCGAAAACTGAAAGACTGGATTTCTTGTTTTTCAGAAAGAAAAAAAATAGGACACGAGAAGGAGCATTGTTTTATATAGAATTTAACGCATATTAAACAATGCAATCAAGTACAAAAGTCAGTTTAGCTGAAGTTGTTTATAATAGCAAATTGTACAAATAGCGCTTTACCATTGGTTAGAAAAAAGAATCAAGGAAAATTGTAATATTAAATTAGCTACTAAATATAATCAAGAAAATACAATTCATAGATCTCCATGTCAGTGAATTATTAGTTGTTAAGGAAAACAGGTATTGCCCCATTTTAAAACTCACAAAATGATTATTTGCTACAAATTATGAATAGTAAAGAAATGTAGAAGGATAAAGCTATTTAAAACGCGGGGGTGCGATGTAATTGTATTGTCACCAGGGAAGGAGTTGATATAGTCAGAAGAATCAGAGAAGGTACAATTCTCGTCATTGTTGACATTGAAGTGATAGGATATTTCACTAGGTTCGCGATAATACTGAGAGTGCTCAAGAACAAAGTTATATAAGTATTTTCCACCAGAATTTGCACATGTTCGAATGTTCAGTTCTAGTGACAATAACCTTAATGATGAAAGGATGAAAACGTTTGATGGCAATTATACGGACAGCCATTGTAGTAAAAGATATTAAAAGTTTTAATCGGATTCTTGTAATACTGTTGGTTCATTGGCCTGTACTGCACATTTGGGTGGTTATTCTTTTGATTTTCTGCATATGGTTTCCATTTGCTTGAATATTTATTTTCCAAGTAGAATTATGATTATGTTGATATTTAAAAGTTTGCAAAAACTAAACAAATAATTTTAATAATATACATTCTTGTTGTAATTCTGAGAAGGTTGCTGATAAATCTTCCCAATGTGACTTTAATTATTTTCTCGTAGAAGATGCTTCGATTCCCAAAAAGTATATACTTCATTAAGCGGAGTGAAATTTAAATCACCATCTCTTTCATTACCTACCTTTAATAAGATTTCTTTTCGAAGTAGTCGTTTTCCTGAGAATCATTTTTCTACTAATCTTGATGATTTGAGAATAGTTGTTGTTGACAATAAAAGAGATGTTTTTTGTTAATAATTTTAACGATAAATATAATTCAGTTAATTTAAATAAAAATGATCAAATAAATATGGAGATTGATTCTAAGTTAATTGAGAATGCTAAGAATGATAAAATTTCATTTCATGAATCTAAAAATTCGATCTCAAAGTCCGCTGTATATAATCAAATCACCATTGAATCCACCAACCCTACCTGGAAAGTTAATAAGTTTATAAATAAATTCAAAAAGATTAATGAAAACTCAAATTTCCATTTTAGAACTACTTCTGAAAAATATGTTAGAATTTTGAACAAGCATTATGAATAATATTTATAATGATATAAGAAATTCTCTTAATTGAAAATGTTATTCATCTAACGTCCATTAATATTTTTTTTTCTCTTATGTTATTAAAATTCCTAACTCCATCTCGACTGGTCTTGCTAATTACTCTCCTTACAAATCTCAACTTCGATATGCAATAAAATAGTTTGGTTAGAACATTTCCATACATTATTCCAAATGATTACTACTTATCAAAAAATATTTTATACATTTACGAATGGGATTAAAATTAAGTAGAACAATTAGAAGATACAAATTATATTAGAAGCAATATTCAATCATTTAGACACAAAGAAGAGTGATGACGAAGTCAGATCACATCGCAATGAAATTTCGAGTTAGGCGATGAGATTATGAGATTTCTCGCTTTCCTCTTCGATAGCAACTGGTAATGGCTTCTTCAACGGTAATCAAATCTTTTATTTCTTTTGCCGCTCGTCGTCGCATTCTGATTCTTTTCGCTTTGTTGGGTTTACATTTTGGCTTATTGTTTAAAATGATGGTCAAATTCATGATTTAGTCCGCTTGTAAATGATGAACGATAATTACGTAGGCGCTACTCTCTAACTGCAGGTTAGGCATTCGATGCTTCAGTTCGGTCGCAGTGTATACTTTCACTAAAGCCCGACCTTGTTCATTAATGAATGTTCTCATGCTTTCGATGATTAATTCATCTCTACATTTCGATGAATAAAAAATCTTTTGCATTTCATTTGACCTGAGTTAGACCAAACAATGTCTATTGGATCTTTTCCAATTGGGGTTTTATATTCCTAGTTCTTTATAATTTGTTGCTAGATTGAACATTTAAGGCTGGCTATTTACAGCCGCTTAGTTAAAAACGTTTCGTTGGTCAACATAAAATGTTAATCGGTAAACAGATTTTCATTCAATGTCAGATGACAAAATTGAAAGTTACCAAAGGTCAAAATCAAATATTTTATTATTATTATTATTATTATTATTATTATTATTATTATTATTATTATTATTATTATTATTATTATTATTATTATTATTATTATTATTATTATTATTATTATTATTATTATTATTATTATTATTATTATTATTATTATTATTATTATTATTATTATTATTATTATTATTATTATTATTATTATTATTATAAAACGGTGATAATAATAATCATAATAATAATAATAATAATAATAATAATTAAAGTAGTGTATAATGAGGACTATGTCCCGTGGATATTTGGCTTTAAAAAAATTCAGACCCCCGCTAAAAAAATTTTCTGGGGGAGGGGGGTGTTTAATTTTTTAAAAATTATTTGTTTTAATGAATGACTTTTTTTAAAATTATTTGTTTTGATGAATAAATTTTTTTACAAAAAATTATTTGTTTTAATGAATAAATTATTATTTAATTTAATTTTTTGTTTAAATTTTCAAAGTTACAATTTTTAAAAAGTTTTTAATTCACGATAAAAAAGCCATAGTTTTTTTCTTGATTAAAAGCCTTGAAATAAAAATTGGCTTTTATCGCCTACGATTGATCGTACTATAGTGAGGGGTATTTTCGAATAAAATTGGCTCAAATCACCTACCGATTAAAAAACCTAAAAATATTTCCTCGTATAAAAAGCCTAAGTATTTTTTCATACTTAAAAACCCATAAAAATAAAATTGGCTCAAATCGTCTGTTGACTAAAAAGCCTAAAATATATTTGCTCAATTAAAAATCCTGAATAATTTTGTTATTTTAATTACTTTAATTATTTGTTTTAATCAAGTCAATTATTTTATTTTTTAATAATATTATTATTAAATTATTTCGTAATTTGAAATAAAATTTTTCATTGTTAATCATCATTGTTATTATTACTATAATTAATAATCATCATTGTTATTATTATTTTTATTATTATTATTATTATTATTTTTTTTTTAAAAAGACAAAATTTGACTATGAATCACATTTATTTATGGTATTCACGAATAAATCTGATTCATAGTCAAATTTTGTAAAAAATGCAGTCTTTTAAAAATAAAAAAAAAATAATAATAATAATAATAATAATAATAATAATAATAATAATAATGATGATTATTAATTATAGTATTAATAACAATGATAATTAACAATGAAACATTTTATTTCAAATTACGAAATAAAAATAATTATTTTAAATACAATGAAAATAATTATACTGTTTTAAATTAAATTTAAGTTCAATTAATAAATATATTTTAACCGAATAAAATGCTAGACCAAATTATTTCAATTATAACTTTAATCAAAATTCATGTTTAGGAAAAACAAATAATAATATTCATCATAATAATAATAATAGTAACAATGAGAATCATAATAGTAATAAAATAGTAGGATGGTAATAGAAATAGAGATAATATGATAATAATATTATAATATAATAGTATAAAATATAAAATATTTCAATTCAAACAAAAAATTCAAAAACATAATTAATGCAACTAAACATAGTAAAAGATAGTTTAAATAATATACAGACTTCAATCCATGATTTACTTTACATGTATCACATCAGGGATGCTGGGTATAAAGATAACCATAAAAATAGAAGTTGTTTTCTGCACTTTTAAAAATAGAAAATTTGTTTACGAAAAACAAATATTACTGACATTTGAAGATCATTACCACTTGATGTGAAAGACCAAAAATATAACTATATAAACCCCAGTCTTTTTAGTCAAATCACCCTAAAAATTGTTGTTAAGAAGAGTTGCCAATTCAGAAATTGATATTGTAATTTAATTTAGAGCAGTGTTTCTCAAGCTTTTTTAACCATCGCCTCCTTAAAACACAATTTGATTTGCCACCGCCCCCTGAAGATATATATACACAAAATGTATTGCATGTAAATAAATTTTAATGGTACAGAAAAATTGCTACCGGATTGCTCCAACAACGTTATTTAACAGAAACTTGTTACAACTTGATTGCGTACGGCGTGCGGGCTATCCTACATAATCTATGTTAAGTATTTAAGGTTTTTAAACCATCATACAGGGTAGAAATAGAATCTAATTATTCGTTATTGTGTAGTAGGTATGTTTTAATTTTAGTGAAATTTAAAATATAAAGTAAATAAAATTACAAATCTACCATCGCCCTCTTAACCGAACTCAACTCCCCAATTTTTTTCTGGGCCCTTAAACGCCCCCTCTAGGTCTCAAACGCCCACAAGGGGCGTTATCGCCAACTTTGAGAAAGACTGATTTAGAGCATACCAATTGACATAACCGAGCTCTGGTAGTTGCAAGTAGAGACGCAAAACAAAGGATACGTTACATTGCAAATCTTTTGATAAGTGTTAAAGGTGAAGCTTTTATTTTATTTTTGTACAAATTATCTGTTATTATTAAATAAACCTTTGAAACCAATGCTTGTGGTTTTATTTATATAAGACATCAAGTTGAAATTCTTGGGACCTCAACAGTAACATTCGCAACCAATTTAGTAATCTTTGCAATCAATTTAAAATTTTGCAATCAAATAAGTAATATTCGCAATCAATTTAATAATCTTCACAATTAATTTATAATGTTCACAGTCAATTTATTAATATTACAAAACAATTTAATACATAAAAACTTTATTCAAGAATGACTTGTCCGGTTTCTACTCTCTGAACATAACTTAGAATTTTCAGATAAAAGGACCCGTAATGCTCCGATGTTATCTCATTTAACTTTTGATCTTCATTGTTAATACAACTTCATATCAATAGTGACCCGACCTCGTCCAATATATGCCAATATCTATGTCGGTAATTCCTAAATATTAGCCAAACGCGAGACTACTATTTGCCTCTACCCACTGTCGTTTGTCGTCGTTAGACAACGAAATTTTATTATTCTTATTCGCGAAAATTTGATGGTTACGCGTCCATATCCTAGTTTGTGGCAGCATGTTAGCTACACTGTCGTTGCAACAGTCTAAATATAACTGGTTCTCAATTTCGATGTTTAATAACTGATCCCTCTTAGCCCTCATCGTATTTTTATCACCTAAAAGCTACAACACTTAGGTATTAAAAATCCCATTTCTTGTACCTGAGACCTTTACTTTCGTCCTAAAACTTGTTGATTTCCAAGTCTAAGTATCTCGAATACAAGAGATGAGTAGGGTCATAGTTAGAGCTATCTAAAAGCTTATCTCTAATCATTACCGACAAAAGAGTGTCAACTTACAGTCCTAACCTCAATAAAAAAACTAGTCGGTGTCGCCGACAACAATATTAATTTGACAATTAAATTCAACCCTATATTTAGCTAGTTCCTTAAATTGGAGTTGGTAAATCCGCAGTTTAGACAGATTGAGCACTGATTGTCCGATGTTAATAGGTCTGTCTAAACATATTGAATCTATATTCAAATGTACAGCAATCAGATCATCATCAATTTTGATAGATTCTCTTTAAGTCGGCTTTGTGGCATATGCAATCATCCTTTCGGCTTAATTGTAAAGCCTCAAATTCATTCGTTTTTGCAGGTTCTCGACGTATTTACCTTACAAACTATTATTATACAATTTAAATATAAGTTTTTAAAATATAGGTGCTTGTTTGAATTTAATTGCTTTATGTACATTAATAACAGTTGCCAACAGTTCTATATACAACTTGAAAAGTCTCCAATGAAGAACATGTTTCTTCTTAGTATATTCACATTGAAAGACTTCAATGTTCTTAGTCATACATTCATTAAGCGCACCATCCAAACCATCATAGACCCAATCAAAATCAGCTTATTGTAATTTTTGACTAAGTTTCCATCCATAAAGATTGTCTATATTTATATACAAGAGTTCTGTATCTTCAGAACTTGCGACATCTATTATTGAATGTTAATCCACCCTGTATACCGCTCTTGTAGAAATTGAACATTCCCATGTTCTGAAAAAGATGTATGAGTACCGTTAATGTCATAGGCGCGAACGCTCATGACATACCGGGAATCCCATTGAAATTAATAGGGTCAAGACCATTATATGCAATGGTCTTTACATGAATTACTGAAAATAATCTGCGAGTAATTATACGTCCAATTTTAGGTAGAAAAGCATATAGTTCAATATTGTTTTTCTGAGTCTAAATTTCTTGGGCAGTAGCATATTTATCATCAGTTAAAGAACCCCAAGTCTTCTGCAATTTAAAAGTCGATTATATGACCTCAAGAGCTAAATCATACCGAAGATACCCTTGACTCTAACATTTACGCCATCAAAAGCAGAAGTTAAAAGTAGATCATCTAGAGTTTTAACAGCTTTCGTATTAAATTTATTGACAAATTGCATACTGTCGATAAAACGAACAGCCAATTTATCATAGTACGCGATGAGGGAGATAAATGTCTCACTATAAGTCCGGATAATGTTCAATTCCCAAGAATGACAATTATTAAGACCATACTTCAAAATATGATGTAGATCATACCCCCTTAAATTGTGAAAATAAATGGGTAACTGTTTCTGAATTCGAGAAATATTACATTTACATATATCGCATTCCAATAAAAAATCTGGTTACTTTATGTTTAAGTTATGTCTTTTGCATCGTATCTTAGTTATTGCAATAAATGTTTAATTGAAATTTGTAAATATCGATAGTCTTTTGTGCTTTTTTCGTACATAAAATTCTAATTGAAATATGATAATTTTATTATGATATTTAACAAGCACTTAAAACGGCTACACGGAAAAAATCTTATAAAAATAAAATCATTTATCGGTATATTTTAATCAGGTTACGTAACATAACTTTCACTTTACTCGTAACCCAATAAGACAAATAGAATCCAACAACAAATTTACTAAGAGCTGAAATATTTGCGGCAGCTTGCAGTTCTCAAATAAATACTTAAGTTCCATATCTTGTGATTGTATCTAAATTATTAATTTAATTGTTTTTTGGTATAAGTGAATAATAAAATAAGTCATTGCTGAAAAGTAATAATTATATTGAAAAAAGTTTCGATTATTAAATAATCCTCTTCAGTTTTTTGCGCCAGAATTATTTTTTCTTGAAGCAGAATATTCCTTATCGACATGCATGTCACGGTTTATTTCATTGTTTACATTAAATTCAAATTAATAGCAATAAAACTCAAAATAAATAATATTTGGAAGTTTATTTTTTACAATAAATAAATTGATTTTCAGAACTATCCATATAACCATTTTTAACAATAAAACAAAAAGTCAAAATCAAAAATAACCACAATTTTTAAGTCGGGTTAAATTAAAATTATTGATTTTTAATTTAGTTAGGACGAACATAAATAAAGCTGCAAATAAAAACAGTTCAAAGGTGAATATATTAATGTTATAAAATTTTCATAATCTCATAGAATTTTCATCTTCATCAAATCAATCCATCATTTCGCAACAAGATGAATTTTAACATTTCGTTTTATTCATAACTACTTTTGATCAATTTTTTCATGTGTATCACAAATTTGATGCGTAGTTATGATGAAAATAAACTAGATGTTAAAATTTTATATACCACCTAATTGGAATCGAGAATATTACAAACAGATCAAACGTCCATTATTACTGATTTATTTCAAATTTAAATAAATGTCACTATTTAACTCTTTCAATTTAACTTACAATATAACCTTACAATTCTTAGCTATTGATTTATATCATTATTTAGATAATTTCACACTTCATGTCAAAATTTCAACATAAATATAATTTAATAAAATTTTTATTAAGTATTCAATTTTTGAAAATATTTCAGGAATTGGATTGTCGATACAAGTCATTTTTCTTCTTCTTACCGTAATATTTACAGCCACGGGTATTGTAACTGTTTTCTATTTTGCATTTAACGATATTCCCATGTATGATGTTGATTATGAGCCATATCAATGCTATAAAACATGGGAGTACGTCAATCATTTCTCATTTTTTCTTGGGCTTGATTTTTCCATTGAGGAAGGTTACGGGTTTCAAATGGATACCCAAGAATTTCGATTCTATTACGATTCTGTTGACGGCAACATTTTTACTCCATCTAATTTAAGAGCAATTAATGAAATCTATAATAAATATTTAAATCTTTTTAATAAAATGAAATCATGCTTGGGACCCTGTTTACGATATCCTACTGTAGTTGATATTTTACTTGAAAGTAATGGAAATGACTCGACTTTTCCAAATTTAGATCAAACTATTGATATAGTTCTAGCAAACATTCATTACAAAAAAATATTTCAGAGATCCTTGAGTAAAGATTTTGCCAAAAAGAATGGTAAATATGTTGCTCGATGCATTAAATCCGAAACAAAAATTGCTTACATTGGATTGGGTGTGATAAGAGAATTCATGAATGAATATTATAATATATATAATGAGTATTATTCGCGTTTATATTTATATATAGAATATAAATATTTACTAGGAGAATTATTGTTGGATCAAGTTTTTAAAGATATCTATTTAACTTTAGGCAGTCTTATATATGTTTATTTCTTCACGTACATTCAAACTAAAAGCTTATTCATCACCTTTTTCGAGATTTTTAGTATATTTACAACGTTTTGCATATCTAATTTTATTCACACTGTAATTTTAGGCATTAAATTTTTTGGGATTTTTCACGTTTTATCAATATTTCTCATACTTGGATTAGGATGTGACAATCTCTATGTATTTTATGATCGTTGGAAATCTTTTGAAGAAATTAATTTTAAATCATTGACACACAGGTTATATAAGACTTATATCGGTGTCGGGTGGTCCATGTTAATAACGAGTATTACTACAGCATTAGCTTTTTTAACTCTTGCTTGGACAAAGTTGTTGACAATCTTTTCATTTGGTGTGTTCGTAGCTTTACTAGTAATAGTTAACTATATTTCTCTGCTGCTTTATCTTCCATCTGTCATCGTAATTTACCATAACAAATTCCATAATGTATTGAAACCAGATAAGATATTCATTTTTGTGACGAAACTTTTCAAAGTTGATTATTTTAATTTTTTAAAATATAAATCCGTTAAATATGTTATTCTCGTTATTTTCGGCTTAATAATGATTGGAGGCATTTTTTGTGTCACACAAATAAAAGTTACTGAAGAGTTTCCCTCACTTTTTGTATCAAGATTTTCATACAGTCGAATGGAATATTTAAAAAGCAATTACTTTGCTAGAGAACATGTCGATGAGAATTTACAAATTGTATTATTGGTTGGAACAAAAAGGCTTGACTATAATGCATGCGCATATTGGAATTACACTTGTCGAGGTACCATTATATTTGATCAAAAATTTGCCATTAATTCTCCTGGCATTCAAGAAGAATATAAAGTAATTTACAATTATTTCCTTATAAATTTATACAGAGATTGATAGGACTTAAAAATATTTTCAAACATTATAGATTGATTTATGAAAAGTCGATATATTTCGACAATATTGTTTTAAGAATTTAAATTCGACGTTAACATTTATTTCAAAAACTAGTCGTTCAATTGAATATTTAACAACATTTTTAATTTTCGACGAATTGGGTATTTTCTGAAACATGGCTGAATTGATATAAATAATTATTTTTGGTTCTAAAATTCGACATCGATGGGAAGATACCGTTACCGATGTGACAAACAGAAATGATATAAGAAATAAGGTCCTAGCTAACATAGAAAAAATGAAATACAAACAGGAAAATAGAATAAATAGGGAATTAGAATAAATTATCAAGTTTTGATAAAAAATAGAAGGAATAACAAAAGATGAAGATATGGGTACTTTCAAAGTAATTCAAAGATTGCATGAAAGAAAATATGAACTACAAAATCAGGAAGGAAAGCGTTTGATAAGAAATATTGAATGGTTAACACCTTTTAAAGAAGGGGAATGTAAGGATTATTAATATTAAATCAATTATATATATTCTCAAGTTCATATATGTTCACAAGTTTCTGACCAATTTAATTTATCTTTATTACTACCACATAACGACTCTAAACTTCTTGCTAATCTGGCATAATCTTTTATAATTTCCTATAATAATTACATATTCCTAAGAAACTTCTAAGCTTTTTAGCACACCTAGGTCTTTCAAAGCTTAGTATTGCTTCTATTTTATTTCTATCTGCCTGAATACCTTCTTCATTAATGATATGACCGTGAAATTTAATTTCGTTTTTTAAAAAGTGACATTTCTCAGGATTTATTTTTATTCCTGCTGCCTGGATTTTTTCAATTACATTATTTAATCGACTTTTATGACTTTCAAGATCCATAGAAAATATGAGAATGTCGTCCAAATACACCACTGCTTCATTCCAATTTAACTCTCTTAAAACTATGGTCATTAATTTCTGAAACGTTACCGGGGCCTCTGCTATACCAAAAGGCATTCGATTGAAACAGAACTGACCTGCTTTTGTGGAAAATGCTAACTTTTCTTCTAGCTCTACCTGATAATAATACGCATTTCCTAAGTTTCAAGAAATTTTTTTTGATGATTAGCTACATCAACGACATTCTTTCACACAATCTATAATTAAATTGCTATTTATTATTTGGCTAATAATATTAATTAATTCAACTATTCACTTCATTAAATTAACTTAATTACATTCTCACTGTCCCATATAGATTTAACAGTTGTAAGGATTATTAATATTGTGCTAAAATATCGTGATCCATTTAATATATCTAACATTTCTATAATATTAGGCATTGGGAATGCCGGCCCTTCTGTCACTTTGTTTAACGCCCGAAAATCTAAACATAATCTGTTATTTTGTTTTTCTTTCTTCCATACACATACCATTGGTGTGTTCTATAGAAAATTACATTTTCTAATTTTGCAATTTTCTTCCAAATTTTTTATGGCGTAATCAATTTTTTCTTCTAAATGTGCGGCTGTGTTTTTGGTTTTATTAAAATCGGACCTTCTATTGTCATACTTTTATGCTTTAAAATATTTGTTTTTCCAATTTCCATTTATTTGCCATAAACGCTTTGATATTATTTTCAATTAAATTATATATTTCTGATTTCCAATCAATTTTTAGAAATTCCATGGTTCTCTTTAATCTCATGCTATCACTTATTTCCCCACTAAAATGTCCATCTTTTGTACAAAGAACTTTTTCCTGATTATTTATAGCTTCTATATCATATACTTCCTCATCTTTCTTTCGAATTAATATATAAATGCCAAATTCATTTAAAAGACTTATTCTGCTATTATTTTTGGGTATACCTTTTCTGCTATAATAAATTCTATTCAAGTGCTTTTTTTGTTTATAGTTACATGAAAGGTAGTTTTTCCTACAATTTGCAATGGACTTCTATTTGTATAACTCACTCCCACATTTTAGGTTTTACTCTCTACCTCTCTTAATTCCTCAATTATCTTTTTATCAATGACATTTATTCCAACATATTGTATTTCCTTGAACAAATCTTCAATTATTAAATATTTTTTGTATTGAAGTTCTTTGAAATTGTTCAAAAATTTTCCTTTTCCAACAGTCAACGAATCTCAACATAAGAAAAAAATTGCACGTGAAATTTCAAATACTCTCAATGAATTGCAATTATCACTTGAACATTAATTTCCATCACTATCCATCAATGAATATGAATGGGTGATTAATCCATTGACAATCAGTGAAACAACCGTTTTAACAACAGAAGAGGAGGAACAGTTGATTTAATTGAGAAATCACAATTTTTATCACTCAACTTTCACTGATATGAATTTGGAAGTGTTTTGGCTTTCAGTTAAAAAATCATATCCTTCAATTTTCGCAAGAGCAATCAAAATTTTATTGCCTTTTTCATACTCGTGGATATGTGAATTAAAAATGTGAATTAGCAGGTTTTCTGCATTAACATAAATCAAATCCAAAAAAATAGAAAATTCTCAAAATTGATGATGAAATGCGAGTTTGGTTGTCTAATTTAGAGCCTCGATGGAATATTATGTGTTCTCGTAAGCAAGCTCATTCCTCGCATTAAATAATAATGTTAAAAAAATCTTAAGTTAATAAAAATTTTTTGATGTGTCACGATCCAAAAAAGTTTGAGAAATACCGCTTTAGGTGAATATGTGTATGTGACCTAAATACTCGAAACTATATCGAAACTAGATCTTAGTTATTATTTATTATTATTATATTATCTACACAAAAACCTACATAAATATCAATAAATTCAGTTGACTTACATAATAACAGAAAAATCAGTGCAAAACATTGAAAATCGTAAAACATCAATTTTTTTAGTTTGTCGGTAACCATCGGATCCTTATGGTTGCTGTGATAACGTGACTTACATAAAAATATTAATTGACCGTACATAAATATCCTCAATTTTTTTAAAGTTTTAGAAAAATCCTCAGGAGGGGTTTCCTGGAGGCGACAAATCCTACTACTAAGAATGCTGGGTTTTTTCGTTAAATTTGAATTAATAAATTTTCTGAATTTTGTGACTTTACTTTTTATATTAAATTGAAGTTTAATTAACTTTAGAATATTTGTGACACTCTTAGTAAAGCCGATAAAAATTTAATAATTGAATTATCGTTATTCGACGGACTTGAACATATAAATTGTTTATTATATAATATGAATGATTATTTCCTCACAAGATTTCCAACAAAAAACTTTCAAATACCTTGGAAAACCTCTAATTTTATGGAACTTGTTAGTGTTATGGGACCAAATTTTACAGCAGGTCCTGATTTCCCGTATAAATTTGAGGTTAGAATAATTTGTCAATAATTTTGGCATAAGTGCTCTTGAGAGTTGCAATTTTCTATTTAGACTGCATTATACTACTATCTAACTGATGGATTTACGTTTTCTGATTACGGTAAATATCATTTATTCCCAATGAATGAAAAAATTCAAAGGATGAGGCAAATGAAATATGGTAAATATTTTTGTTTTTAAATCTCTAATAATATACATATTATATCTTATAAATTCTCTAAGACAGTGCTATTTTTTAGTATTGCCTGCCTGGCTTCATTATGTAAAAATAAAAAATTTTTATACACATACATTTGTATACAGGTAGTAATTTATTATGTATAAAAAATCACATGAACTGTCGTGTGATTAAATTTTCACTGAATATATATCTAATAATTCTGCTTTCAACCCAGAAAGAGCAATGATAATGTGTGATTTCAAAACACTTAGTTCTTGATTAGAGTTAACATGATGTTAAAAATGAATTTGGAATTCATCCTATTGTTTTTCACGATTCCTTATCTGCTGGAAAATAGTAATCAAATCTCTAATAAATTTCTCAAATTAGTTCATTAAGCACAGACATTTTATTTAAGTCATTCTTTCCACCATGAATAGTATCAGCTAAATTGTAAAACATGTCATAACAATCAGTTGAAACAAGAATCTTTCATGACTCAAATTTTAATTTCAACTCACCTATATCGTCTGATATTGTAAAATATAAAGATATTTTTCCTGGCATAGATTTGTTAAAGTTATTCAAAATGTAAAAAAATATGTCAAATTATATAGATTAGTACCTAATTAATATTTTGAATAATTTCAGACATGTATTGTTAATTTTGTTTTAGAAATACAGTAATTTCATTCATCAACCCAAAAACTCTTTTTAGTACTTTTACTCCAACCAACGTGTCAGTATTTGATATTTATCGTTCATAATCAACGCCTATATCTTGGTGTAGCATCTCAAATTATTTTGAGTTTGTAGGGTCTGTCATTTTATAATTGACATTGAGCACCTCATTAACTTCAGCTGACATTTTCTCTATGAATAAAGCAATTTTCACTCAGATGCTTATATCTTAATCTTAGTAACAACACAGGAATGTCTTTCTGTCATTACAGCATCACCATCAGTACATACCCCACACAAAACTTCTCATTCAATACATGATGTCTAATAATATAGTCCTTCAATACTTGAAATATTTCATACCTAGTCGTTGTTATTGGTAGTGACACAAGTATTCTTTCTTTAAATTGCCTTCATATTCATAGCGCATACTTACAAATAGAGTTGCCATATAAGTTATATCTGTGGATTCGTCTACATGCAAATTAACGAACTTTGTCAATTTTATTTTTTCTGAGTTGTTCTTCCGTAAGATCTTCGCAAATTGTGTACGGTTTTTTATTTTAAACAAAAGCACTCAAATCTTCCACAATTTTAATTGATAATCCGATTGTTATTTTTTAAGTGTAACCAAATTTTCTACATTTTTGCATAATCAGATTTATTCTCTTTTTCTAATTCTACACTACTTTCCCGAAAATACTTGATTGACAAAAATGCCTCTACCGAAAATTCCAAATCCAAGCCCGCGAAGATCTAGAAAAAGATATATTCCAGTGGATATTGACGCCGAAGATGATTAAAAACAAGAAACTAGATTTTTATCTGACGAAATTTTCATATTGTTATGATTATAAAATGTAGTCTAAATTTTCTTAACATAATAAAATTTTAGTTTTAGTTGTTTGTTTCTTTTGACTTACGAGATGAGTAGTGTTAATTATGTATTAAATTTACGTTAATTTTGCTAATATGTAATTAAAAATCTTCTTAATGATTTCTCCATCTAGTAATTAATAAATTAAATAAACGAATAATCTATCAATATAAATATGGAAAATCTGATCAGGTCATTTTCTATCGAATTGGCTAGGAAGAATAAAAGATGTTATTCTGAGAATTAATAAGTTTCAGTGGAAATTTCTTGTTTCTCCATAACCACATAAAATTTTCCTGGTTCACGATTAAGATGCTTAGATTGACCAGAGATGATGTTAAATAAATAAAGCGTAAGTCCTTCTAACGGCCGCATTGTACCCGAGTCGAACGTTATTCAAGGAGTAGTGTTGATAACGACGCTCATCTGCTTGAATAACATTCGGCTGTCATACACAGTAACAACATGGGTTCGCTCAAAGTTGTATGATGGTAAGGGATAAATTGTGTGACGTCCGCGGGAAGATGTAACCCTAGTAATGAAGAAGCATAGAAAGAAGGTTTCTGGTAAAGTTTTGAGATGTCTTGTTTAAATGTTCCCCGTACGCTAAAAGTTCTTACGGATTGTTGATAATGTATTTGGTGGAATAACATACTTTTCTGCAACCTTTTTAATGCTTTGTCCATCGTCAATTTCTTGAAAGTTTTGTATTTTATATTTCGTACCATTTTGAAATATTAATGATTTTTTAAAATTTAAATTAATTCTAAAAAATGACATCGAATTAAACTGATAGTTTGATTTGATTTTTTTAATAAAAAAATTCGAATTAAAGAGGGATCGAATTATTAATGTAATTTTTAATGAAAATATCAAGTGATCGATATAAAAATCGAATTAAACTAGGATCTAATTAAACAATTTATGCACGTATTAAATAAAATATATTCAAATCAATGAAATAAAAAATTTTTTTAACTTATTATTATTAATACTAAGGTGACCAACTATACTCATTTACTGAATTTTGTACCCTTTTTTCGCAAACCGTACTCTTTTCAAATCCTGCACTCTGAAAGTCTCATTTGTATAATTTTTTACTCATTTGTATTTCTAAAACATTTTTTTAGATTATTTTATTTCAATTTTATTAATTAAATATTTTAAATTATTTTGACAGTGATTTGAATTTCACGCGCGCATATTGCTTAATATCAAATTATAATATCTATGTAAAATCAAAATAAAAAATATATTACTAATATAATTTTTAGATTATTAATTCAAATATGAGCGATAACAAAAGAAGGAAAAATCGTTTAAACGAAAATTTTAAAAAAGAGTTTCCGTTCATTGTAGTTAAAAGTCGAAATGATGACTCCTTGATTAAATGCACAATCTGCAATAGGGAATTTTCAATTGCAATTCATGGACATAGTGCAATAACGGCACACGTTGAAACTAAAGTACATAAAACGTCTCATCTTTTAAAGGGAATACTTTTGGAACTAATGCAATAAAATTTGCAGTTATGGAGGGTACTTTCGCTTTTCACACAATAATCCATAATCAAAGTTTTCGCAGCATGGACTACACTACTAAATTATTTTTAAAAAATGTGACGAAAAATTTTGTTGTGCGCGAACAAAATGTGAGTCTATTGTAACCAGCGTATTTAATGAATACTGCAAGAAAATGCTATCAGAAAACCTGGATTTTGTATCATATATATATATATATATATATATATTCTATCAGACACATCGAATCACAATGAAATAAAACTTTATCCAATTTTAGTAAAGTATTTCGATATTAGAACGGTATTCAAATTAAGATTTTAAATTTGGAATCAATCGAAGAGGAAACATCAGACATTTTGCCTAATCACTTATTTCGAGTTATAACAGACAACCGTTTGAATAAGAAAATTGAACCTATCTAAACTAATTAAATTTATGATAGATTTCGAAGAATCGGTACTTTTATAACAGAAAGTACATTTTAAAATAATAAGGAATAATTTCATAAGTAAAACCCTTTAGTTAATTGAATAAATTAAATACAAAAATAATATATAATATTATATTTAAATTCTGTAACTCATGCAGTTTTTATTTGTAAATTAGAATGTATTATATCAATTGAAGTTCAATTGATATAATTATCGGATCCTAGCGAAACACCATCTGTGTATCTGGTTGTTTTACACTCTGGGCTTGCCATTTCAGATGGTCATATAGCGTTTCACAAAAGAAACAATAAATTCGGAAATACTGCTATGGGGGTTGGGGGCGGGGGGTAATTACTCCATTACTCCCCTCTGGATCTGTCCCTGCATAACACCATGGTGCATTAACAGATACAGAGCAATTGATTAGGATGCTGCAAAAAAAAGTTACGAAGAACCCTTATAATACGACATTCAATGTCTAACGACTGATCAGAATGACTGATAAAAATACAACAATGAACATGAAAGAAATTATCCAATCAGCGTTTTAAATAAAATTCTATGTTCGTAATCGTTCAGTAAACCAAACTGAAAAGTTCTATACAATAGTAATACATAATAGTGATTGATTTTAACAAGATTTCCAAATTACGTAGAATTCTATTTAAACAACCTTTAAAAATGGAATATCACAAAAAATGTTGGGAGGGTATGGACTGGACTAAATCCATACATCTCTCTACTAACGTTATATGTGGCACTGTGAATTGTTTGTCAAAGATTGTCACGTGACAAACTTCAAGTTGTGCAATCTTGTCAAACTCTATCACACGCTTTTAAATTCCTTCTGCTTTCCCATTGATAATATGTATATTAATATTTATATTATTTGGCCCTGTGAAATATTTGATGACTTTCAGAACTTTTAAGTTTTTGTTTCAATTTCGACCTTTCAATAAAAGGCACATATTGATCTACTAATGATTGTTGTCTTTACTACTGTCCTTTCCATGAAATGGACCTTGACTGTTGATGATGCTTGATCTTCAAATTGTTCAAATTATTGGTCTTTATTAAATACTTCGTAAATTCACTCCACTATTTCAAATCTTTGGATTTTTTTTCACGTGATCGACCTTGTTGCATTTATAAACATCAAACTTCATTTGATCGTATTTTTTTAACAGTTTTAGTTGGTATCAACTGATTTTTCAACTAGAAATTCATATTTTCGTTTGTAATCATTATCTAGTTTTGAATAATGTTCCATCAATTGCTCAATTTTTTCAGATTTTTCGGTTTTTTAAGTTTTCTAAAAACATTTTCTTGTTTCTTGATCATTTTCATCTTTTATTTCGGAAACTACTCCGTCGAGAGATTTCAGTTTCAAATATTTTATTGCATCCAATATAGTTTTTGAAACCTGATTATTAATAAAATTTGTTAGATAATTTGCTTATCTTTAATTTATTTACTTTGTCTTTTAATCTGGTTGAAAATACTACAATTTTCTCACTATTTTCTTGAGCAATATTCATTAAATTTCGAATTTTACTTATTTTTCCGAGCATATTCCTAACTTTTTCATCTTCAATACATTCTATTTCGCCGACTATTTTTCACTGAAAAAACTTCTAAAGAAATCGATTTTAGGTTTTCTTTTTTTTCCTGGCTTCAGATCTATAATTTATTTTATTTTCTGCAAATGTTCTTCTATATTTATCAGTTCATCTTTTCATATTTCTCGAGATTTAAACTTGTTTCCGTTAAAATCAGATTCGATAATCACACTGCTCGTGAGGCGATATTATGTTTAAGTTATAGATATGTTAGGCTTGATGTAAAATGAAGGAAATAAAATGAACAAAAACATCAAAAATAATTAAAATGCACGAAATTAATTAACCTATGTAAAAATTTGAAATTTAATATTGATCGCGGAAAACGAGTATTGTTGAACGCCAAATCTAGAGACAAACCCAAATATAATATTAAAAATTTAGTGAGGTGTCCCTGTTAGGATCGAGCTGTCGGGCTTGATATTCAATGCTAACACATATTTATCTGACTCCAAAGATTAACTCTAGCGTGTAGGTAAAAATAACTAATCGATATCGTTTTGTAAAAGACCGAAACGACTTTAATAATTAAAATATTTATTTTTTCCACAAATTACAATGTATTGCCAAAACTTCCGCACAGCCTATATGAGACAGAATATCGGTTGTAACAAACCGTCATCAAAAGTAAGAAGTCAAACGCTGAGGCTACTTGGTACTAACAGCTCTGATCAAATAGATAGGAACAAGATTGGGTGGGTATCCCTAATAGAACGCTATCGCTTAGAACCAGATTTATCTAACGTTTCTTAATTAATTTCCATTTCAGATTTTATCTCCAGCCAAGTAGATCTCCACGAATTGGTCGAATCTTGTGGGCGGTTGTAAATTACAAATATTTTAAATTAGTTTTATGTAAATATTGTTGTTTACTTAGGTAGATTAACTAAAGTAGTTAGTACCTAATTAGCGTTTTACTGAAAAATTGCTTTCTGATAAATTCTGGTTTCAGCTTTTGATTTCTATTCTGATATTCTCTCTGATACACTCTATATATTACAAAGTCCTACTCCAATTACTCCACATCTTTACAATGTAGGTTATTTCACTGTTTTACCAGACAAATTTGCTAAACCAATTTTAGCTAACGTGCAACTTATGCTAGAATTTTCTCTTAAAATTATTGTTGTCAATCTAATTAATTTTTTCTTTATTTATACTAAATTTAATTAATTTATATGTTTTAATTAAATTACTATTTTTAGCTAAAATTCAATTAATAGTAATTTTAAAATACTATTTTTTAACTATTTTGTATTTTTAGTAATGTTTTATTTTTAGTAATTATTTCCTATTTTTGGTATATATTTTCTATTAGTAATTATTAATATTTTATCCGATATAGACCTATTTTAACTATTATTAATTATTATTTAACGATTTAACCGACACAACAACAATATCCCCATAGAAAGGTATAAGCACAAAACAAACTAATTAAACTTTTTTGATCCAATAATGGATATTCAAGACGCACAGAGAGCCGAGCAGTGAAAGAAGCCAGAGAAAATTATTTTTGATATAGAGTATCAAAGGTTGTGGTTTTTTGGAAGCAATTAGATTCAAATTTCGAGAATATGTGCTGAGCAGTAAATAAAACGTTTTCAGAGAAATAATATAAAAAGAGTACGATAGAGAAGCTGGTGGTTATTATGGTTTGAAGTAAGGAAACGAAACAAAGTATTATTGAGAAGCAGGCAAGACGAGGTTGGTAATCGAACGACCAGAAAAATTTGTCTGTTTAATTATTACTATTGATTCCCAAAAAAGGCGACTTCCATCGGGTTACCTACCCTACTTACAATAGATTCCACAATAGAAGTGCTATAGGAGTACAAATAAGGGACAAGTTGTATTTATGTGTTATGAATCAATAAACGTATTCTGTGTTAGGTTTTGTTGAATTGATTTTAGAGAAAAGACATGCTTATTTAATCATTTGTTGGGTTTGGTTTTAATTTTTTATTATCACGGAAAGCCATTTTCTGATATAATTCATACTGAATGTTTATCCACATTTACAGATTTATTATGTTTTTCATATTAATTTCACTTTTATTTAAATAAAATAGGCACTCAAACAGGATACAGTTTAAATTTATCCGTTATCTTAATAAATACTACTTTGTTTATAAAGTCGTCGGGTTTTACAGAGAAAAAGAAAATGTTTAGTAATTGGATTAATTGGACTAAACAACTTAACAAAAAATTTTATGTAATGGTTTGTGGATCTCAACCAGACATATCTTCAAATGGTTATTTCCACTGGATTCATATACAAGAAGTGGGTTTCAATTTAAATATTATAATCACATTTTAAAGTCATTTTAAATAATTTAATACTTATATATAATATCTCAATTTCTCATTATTCTTAACACATTGTGTTTTTAATATTTCCATTTAAGCCGCCGTTGGTCGCGCCTGAGCGGATAGCGTCTCACAGTTTTTTACGACTTTAACTTGGAATATAGAATATTTCTAGTTACGATATTAATAAATATCTGTTGTTTTAATAATAAATATATTTGAGGAATTACGAATTTTGACATGAATGATATTAAACCTACAACTGGCGACCACGCTAAAAATATCAATGCCGTTACAAGGCAGCAAGAAAAGAAATTAATAGTTGAAGCATTGCCGAAAAAGGACAGGATTTATTCAATTTCAGTATTCGAAAATATGATGGGTGAAGTATTGAAAAAGCATCAAATTGGATTAAAGATTTCGAAGAATGGATCAGAATGAACAATTTGTGCATCATTAGTGTTTTCGATTTGTTACTGTCTGATGAAGCTGGAGTTTTATGGCATGATTTCAAAACAGATGCAGTTACAAAGGAGGAAGCAAAATCATGGTTTTTAGATACATTTACAATAAAGAAATCAATTACCAATATGTTTGTGGAATTGGCCAAAATTAATCAAAAAGGAGATGAAAGATTTGCTGCATTTGAAATCAAGTAAGAAATATTTTGGAAAGTATTTTTGGTTCAGGAATTAGTCGAGAAGAAATTGTAAAAGATATTCTTTCTAAACGAGCTAGAAGTACGGCGCTTAAAGAAAATAAAATTTCTAAACCAGTTATGAAAATAGAAAATATTCGCAATTTGGCCAAATTATATGAAAGTCAGGATTATTTACAACATTCTTCGTCAGAGGTATTTGTGGATGCTGTACAAAAGAAGAGTTACTCGTATGCGTTTAAACAGAATAATTTAAATAATGGGCGCCAGACGCGAAATTTAGATAGCCAAAAGTCAAGATATCATAATATGAATAGAAAAAACTTTGGAAATAGAAATATAGTTGCCAAACCAATCGTGTCTAACAAAAATTATGGAAATAAAGTAAGTTATAATTATGAGAATAATCCACCTATTTCTAACAGGCAATATAATAATGAGAAGATTATCAATGAAAATCAAAGATTTTGACCATTATTTTCAATGAAACATCAAGCAAGGAAATTATAAAACAAGTGTCTTGGATTACCTGAACCAAAAAAAGAAATCTTATCACCGGGTCAATGCTACTTTGTGGTGACAGTAACCACTTACGTTTCGAATGCCCATTGAAAAATAAATGCTTAATATGTGGAAAAGATGGACACACATATAGACACTGTCATTTATTAACAAATGGAAGCCAAAATTTTAATAGACTTATTATGTGCATTTGTGATGAAAATAGTGATTTGTATCACGAGGAAGATGTAATAGATCATGAGGTTATGCAACAAAAAACGAGAGCAACCCAGTTGCTTACATTTCGTCAATTGGGTTGAACCAATAAATAATAATTTAAATCGAAATGAAGATAGAAAAGATGTGATGTATCAAACGAGGGATGGAAGACAGTGGAGCAAAATAAAAAGTTGGAAATGTTGAAATTTATATGCTATGGAATTCAGGAGCTGCTATAACAGTTATGAGTAAAAGTTATTTGCAAAAGATTGGAAAACCAATTTTAGTTGATACAAATATTATACTTAGCGGAGTGTTTTCTGAAATGGGAGAAAAACTGATGGGATCAACATGGATAAATGTTAATTGGAATTGTAAAAGTCGATTAATAAATGTGTTAATAGTTTCAAGAATTCATCCAGATTGTATTGGCGGAATTGATGTTATGAAGAGTATATATGGTATAAAGCTGATGGAAGTAAATAATATTGATGCTTCGCTCATTTTAGAAAAATATTCAACTGAAGGTAGAGTAAGGAACGCGTTAAAATGTGTTCAGAATCCAGAAAGTAACAAGCTGAAAGTTTTGATACGAAAATATGGAACGATATTTATGGCTTCGACATTTGATCTAGGTCACACAAAAATATTAAGCCATGAGATTACTGTCAATGGATCACCAATTTTACAACATCCTCGTCGCCAACCAATGCATTTAGAACATAAAATTGGCGAATTAGTTGGAAAGTTAGTTGAAACAGGAGTGGTAAGCCAATGTCAAAGCCCGTGGAACTCTCCGCTAGTGATTGTTGGAAAAAAAGACCGATCAATACTAATGTGTGTGAATTACAGACAACTTAACGCAGTTACAGAGAAATTTACATTTCCAATGCCAGATATACATCAGCTGCTCGATTGCTTAGCTGACTCACAAATATTTTCGTCAATAGATCTCGGACAGGCTTACTATCAGGTAGAATTAAATGAAATCTCTAGGAAATATACAGCTTTTAGTACTAAAAAAGGACAGTTTTGTTTTAATCGCATTCCTTACTTACTTTTCTTGGTCATAATATAAGTTAATAAGGAATTAGAACAAATAATTTGAAGATTGAAGAGATTTTAAAAGCAGAATCCCCAAAGTGTTCGTCTAAATTAAGATCATTTCTTGGATTAGCTAATTATTATCGTCGGTTTATTAAAGGATATGCAGAAATAGCGGCAACACTTTATGCGGCGACTTCAGGATGTAATAAAAGCTTATAGTGGACTGATCGTTGTGAAAAACGTTTCAATGAGTTAAAAATGAAACTCTGCAAAGCACCAATTTTAGATTATCCTAGAAAGAATCTCATGGATAGAACAGAAACTAACAAAAAGTATGTAGTTGTTATTATTGACAGATTTAGCAAACTGGTGAGTCTAACTGCAGTATCTAGAATGGATGATCAATGTATATTCAAAGTCATATTACATAATTGGATATATAGATTTGATAAACCAATCATTATTTTGACAGATAGAGGTAAAAACTTTAAAAGTGTCTATATGAAGAAAAAGATGGCAGAATTAAACATTGAGCAAGTGTTTGCCTCGCCATATCAGCATCAATCAAATGGACTGCCAGAACGTGAAAAACGAACACTGAGAGATATGATCACAACATCCTTAAAAAGTAAATGTGAAGAAAAGAATTTGTTTGAATTACTAACACAGATTGAATTTAATATTAATGCTACTCAGCAAAATTCCACGAATTCTCATCATTTGAAATAGTGTATGGAAGAAAAATCAATATCCATTCCAAATTTAATGTGAAGCAGATTTGATTGATAAAGCTATGATAAATTTAGATAAAACATCAATAAAATTGAGTCAGTTTGAAAGTGAGAAACAGGTGTCAAGAGATTTTAAAGAGGTATAGTGGGTGTTAGTTTGAATAGAACCACACAAAGGACAGAATAATGATTTTCAGTATGAAGGACCATTTCAAATAATCAGATTCATGTCTCCTCATCAGGTTGAGCTCCAGTGTCATAACGGGATAAAACAATGCAGAATCGAGTGGTTGAAGAAGTGGACAAAACCTTGACGAGATGGAAGTTACGATATTAATAAATATCTGTTAAAAATATATTTGGGGAATTACAAATTTTGATATGAATGATATTAAACCTACAACTTTTCTTATTTATTTTTATTTATGATCTATTGTAATGTTATATAAATAAAATTAATATAATTTTTGGAAAATGTATTCGAAAACCAAGACAAAGAAATAAAATGATAAACATTTTAAAAGTCAAATTTAAAAAAATATATATATACAATAAAAAAATTAAAATAATGTATTTTATTTATTACACTTAATTTTACAATCAGGACATAATGCTAATGAATGCTCTTTGCATATTGGATTACTGCATATGTGGCATTTGATGGTTGTTTTACGGGGTTTTTTTCGTGAGCAAAATGACATTTTGGACGATTCGATCCAACCAAATGCATATGAAATTAGCAACCACATGTTTAAGCATGTCATATCGAAAAAACCATAATTCTTGGAAAGTAGACGGACTCACAAATTAATATGTTTAAAGGGAAAAACTGTTGGGGTAAGCGCGACCAACGGTGGGTTAAAGAAAAAAATCAATAGATGCCATTAGTATTAATAGATCAATTTTCTACATTATGTATCTACTTAAGTCTTAAGTATGTAAGTAAGTCTTACTTTTAAAATTTCATTTATATTCAATTATATTAAGACTGTTGATCAATGTTTTATTTTAAACATAAATATTTGGCATACCAATTTTTTTGAATATAAAGCTTAGACCTTTAATTGAAAACTAATGGAATATAAAAGAAATGTGTTATTATTTAAAAAAACTTGTTCTTGAAATCTGGTCATTTCCCTTTAAAATTTTAGTGGCATGCTTCTTAATACTGGTTTTTTACTTACTTTTTTAAAGTTACAAACAATTCAGTTGTTAGACTCAATAAAAAAATCACAAGTTAATTTTAATCCAAATTATACAAAACAATTAAGATTAGTTTACTAATGGTTAAATTTCAAGTAAAAATAAAAAAATGATATTTTTATTCTGCGATTGATCTGTTGGATGATAGTAGTAAGCTGTGTAATATTTGGTTCACATTTCGGCGCTTCAATTCTTAAAATATTCTGCAAATAAGTATCAGAAAGTTTATTTCTGCTGTTGGTTTTTTTGTTTTATTTGTATGATCTGTTTAAAATTGACAATGTTGTTGCAAAGTTTCTGAGGTTTGGAAAATCTTGATTCGCAAATTATTTATGAAACTCTATTAATGTTTATTTCTATCTTCAGTTTATACATTAAAAAACAAAAAAAATATTAATTACAAAAGATGTAAAAATTAACATTTTCTGTGTGAAAGACATAATTAAATAGAAAATGAAAATATAAAAACTAATCCTATGATTTTTAAATGTTGGTGATGTAGGTATATGTTTATAAAATTAAATTATAACTGTAAATATTTATTATGTAAAATAGTATTAAAATAGCATTATCTATAGTATTTTCAAATTAAAAATGTAAAATTTTTTAAAGTTAAAATAGTAAGTTTAGTATGTTAATGTGAATGGAATGTATGAAAAATGCAATCTGTCCTTGAGAAAATATCAATATTTTACATTTAAGAAAAACTCATCAAAAATATTTTGTTTCAATAATATCGGAAAAAGACCAGTTAAATTTTTGTGAAACAAATTATTTTTGAAAGTGTTTTAATAATAAACAAAAATGCTACGGTAGCTAATTGGCGACATAAAATTTTAAGTTAAATAATTAATTTTTAGTATCTATTTCTGAAAGTGTGTTTGCATTTGATTAAAACATTTAGTGGACTCAGTTGTCATTTTTGTTTAAATATATATGTTTTTATTTATTGATACGATTTAATACAGTTTTTGTTAAACATATCTTTCTGTCTCATTAAAAATAAATTAGTAGTACATGCAATTTGAGGGCGATTTAACAATATAAACCAATGGTTTGTATCAGAATTGGAGGTGTTATGAAGGTAAGTCGAAATAATTAAATTAAAAAGAAAAAGGTAATCAATTTAATTTTATTTAGATTTAAAATTTAACATACCATGCTAAAATGAATCATGCAAAAAATTAAGAATAGAAAAAATTGTTTTAGTTTTAGTTTGAGTAAAATTTAATTGTCTTTCAAATTAATTGATATTTTATTTTATTTTTCTGAGAAATAGCTTTTATTTAATAAATTGATTTGTTCTTTACACAATATATGAGCCGTTAATTTTGAAAGTGGCACAAATCACATTTATCCAACACGAATTAGACATAAATAGGTCTAAATTACAAAAATGTTTTTTTCATATTTTTTATATAGTATACAGAATTATGAAAGAAATAATAAATGAGTAAAATATGAAAATATCATACGTACTTGTAATCACAAATAGCTGAAACTCATTTTTCACACATTTTTCACTTCTAAAATTAATGGCTCATATGTGGGTAATCTAAAAGTAGCCAAGTGGGTTACGGATTGATTTCTGGGCCGTAAATTGATCATTGTTGGAGTATAAGCGCTCAATAAATGTTCTAATTTCTATTATCTTAAAATTAGTTGTAAAATAGGTTCTTTAACTTAAATATATATATATATATATATATATATATATATATATATATATATATATATATATATATATATATTCAGATGCTCATTGGATCTGCTATAGCCGGTATATTGTCAGGACTTATTATTTCATTTCCAATAATTTTGATGGCTACTCTAAATTTTCATACGTTTTTAATAATAATCATTGGGACATGTTTAAGTACGCTGTCGGTTACATCCTTAATTTATGTAACTGGTTGGAATTTAGGGGTAAGACATTTAATTATTTTAACAACTGTTTTTATAAAAAATTCAATAAACAGTAGTTGTAATAAATATGATATTTTATTTTTAATTGAATACTTTTGTTTTTTAAAAAAATTGTACAAGGGATGTGAGCGATCTAATTTATTTGATTCTGATTTGTTGCCGGAAAGAAAGATTTATTCTAATGATGGTATGAGTCAGCGATCATTTTGCTATGACTCATGGTATGACAACACAGGCAGTCAACGTTTAAATGTCAGATGAAAAGCATGAGTCTCATTACTTTTTAAAAACATTTCGTTAAAAGACCTCGGGCAATTGACAAAGACATTACGAATCATAGTTTGTTCGAAAATTTTTCTAAGTATTTTTTAACAGAATTTTTTTTTGAAAACTTTTATTTTATTTACTCATATTTTATTTATCGTTTTAAAATTAATTAATAAAACTATAGTTTTTAATAATTTGATAAGCCATTTATTTGTTAATCGTGTCCTTGTTAAATATGCATTTGTATTGCAATGTCTTTATAAATTAAAATAAAATCAATAACAGAATAATACATTAATTTATATGATGATAGACGTCAAAATCCTAGACCAAGTCTAGTATATTCTAATCTTTATATTGGAGAATATATATCGCCCTGATCCACTTTGAATATCCATTGTTATATGCCAGTTTTCATTCTCTTCAAAAACTATTTTTTGAAAAGCATCATAAAATTTAGCTTGAAAAACATTTAGAAACTTTAACATGTTCCATTCATAAAGTTGCCATGAGATGTGAATAAGAAGTTTTGCCAATCAAAATCGCACATGTTTATTATGCATGTGATTATGTTACTTTATTAAATTAAACTCGAATATTATTACATTCATTTATAATGAACATATCTATGAATAAATTTTTATTCTTATTTTTATTCTTTATATTTATTCTTATATATGAATAAGAATAAAGACAATATCTTTAAAAAATCTATTTTGAAATTATGAATAGAAGTCATAAATTAAACCTATTTACATGAAATATAGGTTGAATTGCAAATTTTGTCGCGTCTGAGTGCGCGAAAGTTTTTTTGTTGAATTCAGTTGTGTGCGCATACAGATGTGAGTTCTTTTAGATTACACCAGTTTCAGTTCATTAAAAACTTCTATAATACACTAAGCAAAGTTCAGATAAATTCACGCTATAATGCAAGTTGAAACATAAATCAACTTATTGGAATTTAATTTTTGTGAAAAATGGCTGCAAAGTAAGTTATTTTTTAAAGTTATAAGCTTCAAGTTATACAGTTTTAAGAGTTGAATTATGATTTTACAAGGAAATTAAATCATTATTCAAACTTATAATTATAACTTTTGATCTACAAGCTCATGTATATTATTATTAATAATGATTATGAATATTCAGGAAATGATTTATTTTATGATAACTTATTTTTCGGAAATTATTCAAAAAAAGTGAGTTAAATTATTTTTGAAGTTATAAAAATTATTAATTGCATTAAATAATTATATTTTTTATACATCTTTTGAAAAAAATCTTCGAATATGTACACAAAATAATTTGGTTTATGATTATTTTTTAAAATTTATTAATATCATTTACAATTTATGCTTTTTTCGGATTTCAAGGTTTGTTTTTTTTCGACAGAAATGTCTGAAAAATTAAATTAATTTTAGTTTTAAGGGTAAATCTTATGAAGATACATTTTCATTTACTCTAAATTTCTTAGCAAAAAACTTTAAAATTTAAATTAAAAATTTTTTCCGCCATTTTTCTTTCTAAAAATATATCTTAAAAATGTCTATTAATTAATTTATTATAGGGGTTTTTTCAACTTCTGATGGCTACATGTTAAAAGTTTACATGCGTGTTTTATTATGGGTTGTGTTATTGTGTATTATTTTATTTCTCTGTCACTTTTTGATTTTCTATAGTGTAAGGTTTGTCTCAGTGATTATTTTTCAAACAATCTCAAGGTGAGTTGGTGTGTTTATATGTTATAAATGTATTGATTTTTGTTTTATATTATAGGTGATTTGTCTCAACGTGGCTTGGTCTAGAAGTTTTAATGAACATCCAACTACAATTATGATTAAGTTTATGAATTAGCCTTTTTAAGATGGCTGACAAGTAAATATTTTAAGAAAGTATATTTTAAGGCTTGGATTGTGATTTCGTATATTTATGAGATATTCAAGCTCTTAAATAATACTTTTCATCAACGTGTATTTTAAATTTAGTTTTATTAATTTTCTTTCGGTTTTTTAGGAATTTATGCGAATTTATGTAAATTAATGGAATTATTTTCGAATAAATGTAAGTCTTATTAATTGAAAAATAAAATTTATTATTAAAAAATTTCTATATTCGAATAAACTATTTCTCTGTTACTTGGAAATTCGTTTTGGCTGCCATCTTTTTTACCTTTTGACAAATCCAATTTTTTGACATTTATTGATTTTATAATTATTTATTTTATGAGGCTTTGGAAATTTCCGTTAATTTCCCAAATTTATAAAAATCTTTCCAATTTTCAATGGTATTAAGGATTTGGATTTTTTATAATTCTATAAAAAATATTATTTTTAAACTTAAGTTATCAGAAAACTTATGTTTTCCGTTTTTTAAACTCCTCGTTTAAAGGTTCTAATTCCACTGCTCCTGGTAAATTGCAAATGAGGTAAAAAATGAATTTATTTTAAGTACAAGTTAATTGTTACATTGTTATTTCTTCATCTCCTCAAAAACCCAGAGTTTCGATTGATATTTTTGAAATAACTGAAATCTTGTAAAAATATTAAATTGATTTAATTTCATGAAAAATTTTACGAAATTATTTCATAATTTTCTCTACAACTCAAAGTAGAGTTATTGGTATTTTTCTCAAAAATTTTCGGCTTAAATTTAAAAAATAGAGTTTTTATTAATCTGAACATTTCTACATTTTGAAAGTTTGCATGCATTATTTACCATGTATTATGGTTTTATGTTAAGAAAAATTTTCTTCAAATTCCATCCTTCCTCTAATATAAGTTTTTATATACCTGAACAAATTACATGCAGACACGGGTAACTATGTATGTCTCTATATTATAACATTGTTGATTTTTTCATTTTAGTATAGCAGTTTTTAATGAACTGAAACGGGTGTAGTTAGTTTCTGATATTTTAGTTTCGATAATTGGAAGTTTTTATGTAATTATTGGAGTTTTGTTTGTTGAACAGATTCGATTTTGAGGGTTTTTTGATTTATTGTGAATTCTAAACGCATCGTTTGGAATTTTGAATCAATTTAAGTTTTTTGGAATTTGGGATTTTGTTTAAAAACGCGCTTGGTTAGCATTTGTTAACTTTTCTTGTTTTGGAAGTTCCGATTTAGGAAAAACATTTCTTCAAGATTTTGCTGTCTTATTATTATTATCAAAATCAGTTAAAGTGTCTACCAGAAAGGGAGATGAGCTAAGAGAAGTAAAGCTGGGCTAAAAGTTTTAACTAAAAACAAGCAGCTGTAGAAAACTTTCACTTATCTACAATTGATTCAAATGAAAGTAGAATTTCAGTTTCTCATGATACATTCGATTGGTTTTGTGAATTTCATAATTTTCTTAGTCGCCAATCAGCTTATTTATTAGTTGTTGACATTGAAGATCTCGTTAATAGAGCTCATGTAGACATGAATTAGGATATGGTTTTTAATGTGTATAAACGGAGTTGATGCAATCATTCATCTGCTAAAATTGATGTTGATGAACAAATTAAATGGTTTAATTCAAAGAATGGATATGGACTCATTTATGTTAACAATGAACGCAGAGATAAAGATGTCATTGGTCAATATAATTCTATTGCTGAAACAAACGTAAATTCGTTAACTGATGGTGAAGAGATGCTCTTCGATGTAATCAAACTTGCATTTTGCAAAATTGATTTGACTGGAAGAGATTTGACCAATTATTTAATGAAACTCTTTTTTATAACTACAAACGGAAGACAAATTGTGTTATATTGACTGAGGATATTTAAGAATAATTATCAACGGACACAAAAAAAAGTTTTAAAATGATTAAAATTAAAATCAAGATTCAAATTAATTTTTAATAAATTAGATAAAAATATTTTAAAAATCTGATTATAAATTATTATATTAATTGTTAAAATATTAAATAAAATAAAATTTAAATGCAGTTGTTAATTTTGTTTAAATACTCGGAAATATGGAAGATAGAATTTTTATTTGAATAAATTTTGAACTTTCAATGAATATAAATTTTGAATTAAACATTGACAAATGTGTTACGATGACAAAAAGTATCATGTGATGATAGTGGCATTTGAGCTCTTAATTTTAAAATCATCACTGGATGAAAAGGACATTGTTTTGAAAAAAATCTTTTAGATGATACCGGGCACCAGATAATGTTCTTAGTTGTATCGGTGTCTTCAATAAGTCATTTTTATAGTTAATTTCAGTTTATTATAATATTTTCTTATTTTTATTTTAATTTTCCAATTTTTTCTCACCAGTAGAAAAATTCCAGTAGTCAGTGCTGACAGGTGAATAGAATTTTCAAGCCCAATTATATGTTATGTATAAATAATTAAATTTTTATTAAATAGATAAGTATTTATAACAGTTGTTAGAAAGCATAAATTTTATAATCTTTGTTGGATTGACTGTTGACTATATTTTCAACGTGGGACTTGCTTATAACAGTTCATAAAAAGAACAAAGACGAAAAACTGAAATATGCTTGAAGAAATGAAAATAGTGTATAATGAAGACTATGTCCGTCGGATTTCTGACTTAAACTATCACCCCACAAAATTATTTTAGGGTGTGGCGTTAATTTTTTTAAATTTAATTGTATTTTTAAAATGAGGTGATTTTATTTAGTTTTATTTTGATTAAATGAATTATTTCTATTTTTAAAAATAGGTTTTGGGCTTACAATCCCAGTGGGTATTTTCGGCTCTCGATGAAAAAGCTTAAAATAAAAATTGAACAGAATCGCTTAAAAAGTCTAAAAATAAACTCTCGGTAAAAACACTAGTCTGTTGCACTATAGCGAGAATTTTTTTCTTATCCGCCTTAATACCCGTGAGGGTGAGTTGCTCGGTGCTCGCCGTTGGTAATCCATGATATGGGCGGATGTACCTGAGAATGTGATATTCTTCGAACCCCACCCTCTTTTTCACTAACTGCCGATGGAAGATCTTACGCTTTTACACACCTATAAATTATTTCTTCTGGCGCTAGGTTATATTCTTTCCGACTTATTTAAATGAAAAATCACACTCTAACAGGTTTGATTATACATACGAAATTTAACGAGGTTGAGAAATTCCTTACCTAAAACAAGGAGGAAGATTTTAATCCTACCCTATTAACCTTTCTCATTTATATTATTAAACCTCATTACATTCTAATTCCTTACTGTGTTTAAAAGGAAATATTATTCAAGAATTCATTTCATTTGGATCGGCATTGAAACAAAACAATAAAAAAATTACATAAATATTTATTATAAGGACTATTTTTGTTTTTCACCTCTGATTTCTTTATAAGTGACATAATATTTATACATATATTAACGAACATAACAATATTGAGTACCAAAAAGAGTTTAAGGGTAAATACAAGGTGTAGATTTCTCAGAATCGGAATACTGAGACTAGAGTTACTTTTATCCACTTTCGTCTCAAGACCATGGTTTGCTGTTTGTGTGGTAGCGGCAAGTTCATGATTGGGATGGTGATCGGAAGCCGTAGATTCACCTGACATTCCTCAATGATCGGCTACACTTTATTTGTTGTAGATAAGTCGATATCCGCTTTATTTGGCTCTGGATAACATTCCGGACACCATTCGGTGTTTGAATTAGAGGTGGCGGCATTTCAGCCCGACTTCTCATGCGTCGATTTTGTCAGGTTTGACTTTGACGAAAGTTCTGGGAATTAATATCGATTTTGCTGGTGGCTCTTAATGTATTTGGTGAGCCGGAAGGATATTGGCTACCTGGCCACCCCGTGTTTCGTTATTCGATCTTTCAGATTTGATTCAGACATTAGCCTCTTGCTTTGATTGGAGATGACTAACCTTTGGGTTTGACTATCAATAAGGATGTCATCACGACTTCGGCTAGCCGTTAATCTTATATTTAGAGATCTTTGAACTGACTGGGCTTGAACCAAGTACCGGTAATTTTATCCCGTTTCTCTTTCAATTTTCGAATTTTGACTTTCAAGTCTGTGATTTCAGTATCTGAATCTGCATAAGTAGAATCGACATACACCCAAATTTTGGTGATTTTTTTGAACATAAAGATGTTAGTGAGATACGAATTTTTGTAAATGACGAAAGAAAAAGGAAGGATTTGTCTAATTGTTAGCTTTTGAGGCCATCTATTAATTTAAAAATGCTTCTGAAATTTGTTCGGTTTGATTTCTGTGTGGAGTTTCAAGACGTTTCGTGGGTATAAATAACTAAATATCACATGATTTGCCATAATTTGAAGATCAGCCGCTTGTTATCCTTTGAGGATATTTACGAAAGGGAAAGGCAGAGAAGAAGGTTTCAAATTTATAAAGCTATCTTTAAAGATTGTAGTTTGTAGTGTGGTGTATGCTAAGAAGTATATTTAAATTTAAAAGAAAACGCCAATAAAAACTCTTCGTACGATAAATTTCGACAGTTTGACTGTCATCTTCAAACATAAAACACCAACTAAAAATATTATCAATTAAGTTATAATTTAAACAAATTGGTTTTTATGTTAATTTATTTTTCTAATAAATAAACACTTAAAAAATATTTAAATACTTTTGACTAATTTTTAAATTTTTTATATAAATATTATAATTTTTTAAACTATATTACATATTTTATAAATTAAATTAAATTATTTTAATAATATTAAAATTAAAAAATTAAAAAAACAATACACAAAAAACGATTTAACATACTCAAACTATTTAAAAACATTCAAAACATTCGAAGCCATAGCACTTTGCACAATAATCTTTGGATCCAATGACCTTATCAGTAATGCTTCACATATCAAGCATTCCCAATAATTATTAAAACTTTTCAACAAAATTCTAAAATCAGACATTCCTATTTCAATTTTATAGCCTCTATTGTCCTCACTAATATTGCCAAACCCTAATCGACAATGCTCCAGAACTCGAGTACAGAGATGATGGGAAGTCTCTCCAATGTATGTGGCATTACACTCATTACACGTAAATTGATAGACGAGATCAGAACACAATCCAACCGGAGTTTTTGATTTATTAATAAACATATTGCGTACCTTACACGAATTAGAGAGGATCTTATACTCTAAATTTCCCATCTGTTTACTTAACTTCCTTTTATAATTTTTAAAACCTTTCGAGTACGGCAATACTAACACAAATTTAGGCTAATTTTTTTATATCCATTTTTACTATTATTTAGATCAACACTCAATTCACACTCATTTGTCAAATTACACTCAGACTTTCCCAAAGCATTTTTAATCAATTTATCAACAGTCTCCTTTTTCATCAACAATAAAAATGATTCTTTTATACTTAAATTTACAAAATCTTTCTGGAGAAGTATAAAGACCAGTGTCAGTTGGTTTTCTATAAATCTCTGTCTCATAATGTTTATCTTTGCGTTGAATTCCAAAAACGCAATCGATGACTTTCTCTCCGTTTCACATGTGAATACAATGTTCTTATGTAAACTGTTCATAAAATGCATAAACGGCTCTACATGTTTCTGATTTTCAAATACAAGAAAAATATCATACACATACCTTTTATAAACAATGGTTTCTCAAATTGGAAAGAATCAATTTTCTTTTCCAAACTAGCCAAAAATATTGATGCCATCGTTGGTGCTAAAATAGAACCCATAGCAACTTCATCTATTTGTTGATACCATTCATTATTGAAAAGAAAATTGACATTTGAAGTAGCAAATTCAAGAAGTTTACGATATGCCCTTCTATCCAATACTGGATGTTCAGAATTATTTTCATCCCACACGCACAGCATAAGTCAATTGTATCAACCAGTGGTACATTTGTAAACAAACTGCAAGCACCAAACGAAACTTCGTTTTTGTAACTGTGCAATGCAAGACACAAACTCAAAGCTATCCTTACATTCAAACTCTGATCACATTAACGTCTTGTATCGAGTTGTTTATGCCCTATGACTTTTTGTGTATCATTTATTAAATGTTTATCGTGATTATTATATGTACTTGATGGAGGTAACGAACGAATCGCTTACTCTAACTAATTTCCGATCTGCAGACTACGTTTCCGTTCAGTGCTCTGTCACTTGAAAGTTCCGTTGTCCGATTACCAACAGTAACTTTTCTAATAGATGTAATTCCTGGGCCTATAAGCAGCCTGCACGTTACTAACTCTCTTATAATTCTAAATTTTATAATAACATGTGATTTTAATAGTCGACCTACTGATAGAAGTCAATAAGTCCTCGAAGATCCAAAAGTTTTTCGTAAATAGATAAATAAAATTTTTCTTAAAATTACTAAAATATATATTTAACCACAACAATTCTTACAAGTGGATGATAGCTAAGAGGTTCTCGTGTGCTAAAAGGTTTGAGTGCTCTAATTTACCAATTTTTATATGTTTTTATTTAATTTTGATTGTTTTCTTTTTCTAACAAAGTTCTTTGTTATTTTATTTTTCTCTTAAATATTTTAGATTTTAATTGATGGATTTATTTCTTGTTTTTGCCATTTTCGTTTTTGTATCTTCTAACGTCATTATGCGAGGTTTAGCGGTTTATAATTTTTTTATTTATGTTTGTGCATGCGATTGGTATGAATTTTTAAACTTATTTATTCAATTGTTTTGTATGATGTTATTTCGTTTATCATTGTTTTCTTTGTATTTAAATGTAATTTTGGTATTAACTTGCGATGCAGGTTTGTGAAACAGTTAAAAATGAAAATCGGATCAAATTTAATTTAGTTTAATTTAATTATTTAATTAAAGTATTTTATTTAATAATTAATTTATGGATCTTAGCCAAACACCTTGTAGGATAAATGGCTCAAACCTATATCCTTGCGATATTTGACCTGAAACATTGACCCTGGGATTGTCGCATTGAATTTTTTTAAACCCTCCTAAAAATAATATATTTTTAAATTTACTTTTTACAATTATTTGTTTAAATAAAATGTTTTATTATTAATAATATTACTTATTTAATATTATGTTTTGTTCATTTATTTATTTTTTTATTTTTAAATTACTAATAATCGATAAAAACTCCATGAATTTTCTTCTAATAAATCGCTTAAAAATTATTTTTTTTGAAATGGCCCAATAATAAATTTTTAATGAAAAATTACAAAAGATTTACTGATAAAAAAGTATAAATTAAATACTCAATAAAAATATAAAAATATCTTTTTGATCACTAAGAAATTTATACTATTTTTTCATTGAATTAAAATCCTAAAAGTCGATTTCAAACAAGATTTTGGCTCTATATGAAAAACACGTGTAAATATTCTAAAATTCGATCTCAGTCTCAGTAGTTTTTATAAATGAATATTGTTTCTTAATTTTTAGTAACAATAATATATATGGTCTCTATAAAAAACACATGTCAATATTTTTAAAAGTGCTTTCAGTATTTTCTAAAAGCGAATATTGTCTCTGAATATTTTTTCAGTAGCTAGTTATTGTTGTTTATTACCTATTAATTGGTATCCAGTACTTAGTTATTGGTATTCAATACCAAGTCATTGGTAACCAGATGTTGATATCCAGTTAGTTAACTTTTAATGATTTTTGGTTTGCAGATGAATTATTATTATTAATGTCATTTTTATTTTTATCATTTAGTTTTTATTTTAAAATATATTTCAAATTAATTACTCTAAAAATTTTCATATTATTTATTTTTCTTTAAAAAAAATTACCTTTTATAATTTTGTCGACTCAAAATAGCGTTAAATTACTTTATTTTGCTTTAATTTATTTTAAGTACTTTAAATTAATATTTACATGTGTTTTATCGATAGCCTAAAATCTAAAAAAATATCTGGAGACAATATTTGCCTATAAAAAATACAGACCAAATTTTAAAATATTTAAAAATGTTTTTCATAGAGTTTCACAATCCTATAGAAATCCACTTTAAAGACTTCAATTCATTGAAATAATAGCATAAATTTTTTAACGATTTCATCAAAATATTTTTTATATTTTTTTTAGAAAAGTTTTGGCTTTTTTATCCAGGATTTATTTTTATAATTTTATCAGTAAATCTTTTGCATTTATTTTTAGGTCTTTAAAAAAATAATTATTTTAGGTGTTTTTTATTGCTTCAAACGTACTTGTTGAATGGACTTAAAGGTGATTTATTTTCACAAATTTGAATAAAATTTAGTCCTTAATAAAATGTACTTAATTTTGTATGAATTGGATTAATACTTTTAATATACATTTTTATATATTAAATAAATTATGAAATTTTTATTAAATAGATAATTATTTATAACAGTTGTTAGAAAGCATAAATTTGACAGTTGTCGTTGGATTGACTATTGACTATCTTGTCCACATGGGACTTGCATATAACAGTTCACAAAAAGAACATAGAGACGAAAGAACCGAAGACATGCTTGAAGAAATGGGAGTATCTATATTATCTGGAATGTCTACGACTTTGGGCTCGTCATTTTTCCTATTTTTTTGTCAATCCAAATTTTTATTTCAATTCGGCGTTTTTGTTTTTGCCACAATTTTCAGTGCTGGAATTTATTCAATGATATTTTTACCATGCATGTTTCTAGTATTCGGTCCGAGTCAAGGACGTGGTGACTTTCACTGTGACTTTTATCGTTGTATGCCTTGTTTCAAGATCGAGAAAAGAAGCGAGAAATATAAATAAATATTATAACTAACTTCTGAATTTGTTTCTTTTAAATTTTGGTGTTATAGAAAGAATTGACAATTTATCATACAATATAATAAATAATTCTTTTCTTATTTTGTGAACCGATGTTTTGAGATTTTAATTTTGAATTTGTTTCAATAAATATTGATTTAGATTATAGAAATATGATTATTAGCTAGCTTGAATTGAATTAATTAAGAATAATTTTAAGATGGAAAATTTTATTATCCAACCATAAAAATATTGTTTACATGCTCTTGTCCATATTTAGTGCATTTTAGGGATACTTGGATCTTATTTACACTTGAATTTTAACTCCAGCC
Source organism: Schmidtea mediterranea (assembly GCA_022537955.1). NCBI lineage: Eukaryota > Metazoa > Platyhelminthes > Tricladida > Dugesiidae > Schmidtea > Schmidtea mediterranea. Next base: position 133,202,542 of record CM039679.1, read on the forward strand.
CTAATAGACATATTAAATAAACTTTTAAATCATAATGGTCCTTAACGTTTAACCACTAAAATATCAATCCAATATCAATCAATTTCATAAGTTGACTGTAAACAAAACTCAAACAACTTAGTTAATTTTTAAATCATTCATTCAAATTCTATTCACCAAAAAACAAATCAATCAAAGCTGAATTACAACAATACGTTTCCACAGAAACTAATAATCGATACCAAGCATTTGCATGTGTTCTCTTTTATATTATTATTATTATTATTATTTTTATTTTATTAATTATTAACATTTTTTAAAAATTTAATTGTAAGTCTAAGAATAATTTTGCATTGTAAAAAAGAATTAAAAATCATCGATAAAAATTTGAATTATAAAAATTACAAACTTTCAATCCATACAAATATTTTTATTGACAATAAAGATTAAAAAAAAAGATTTTTAAGCATTTCGACCAACAATATATGGATTGTTTGGTCACGTTTGAAATCGTGGCAACACGGACATTTATTTGAACAAGTTACTCTCATACTATCTTAACAAACAATGCAATTTGCAACATATCGGTCACCAGATCCCTGAACGTTGTCATAGTGAATCTCGAGAAGTTCTTCAATGTTAATCCCTGTGAAGTGGTAAATTTTTGTTGCGAGAAACTCTGGTGCGCAATAATCCAACGTATTTTTAATTTTTGAATAAAGTTCCTGAATTTTCTTTAAAATTACTTCAAATAGATAAACTAAATAATAAAATAAAATACATATTTAAATATACATGATTTACCTTTTGACATTTTTTAATACTTAATAAATTAAACAAATTCAAACAAAATATTTGTTAATTTATTAACATAGTTATTTCTGATTTAATATTTACCACATAATCATTAAAATCCAAGAATTTTATTCCGAGTATTACTACTTTCCCACTTGAAAATATATTGACACATGATGGATTATATTTTTGAAGACGTAATGCTGGAAATATTTCTGGTTCAAATATACAATTCACCTTTCTTTCTAATTCATATAGATTTATAAATTTTCCAATATCGATTGTTACAGTGATTGATTGAATTTGTAAATCATGTATATTATACTTCAAATCCCGAGTTTTTAGAGGTTGCTTACATTCCATTACTCGAAATTTTCCCGATATGAAAAATATTATCGGATACTTACCTGATTGATCTACAACTTCCTGTGGTTTTCCAAATGGGAATTTCATATCAGGTATAGAAAATATCTTCCTTTATAATTTATGCTACTCAACATTTTCAAATAATTTCAAATCGAGTAATTCTAAAAATTAAAACAAATATAAACAATTAAATAAATAATTAATAATAAAATGGAATTAAGAAATGATGCAGTATATCAAGTAGTTGGACCAAGTGGTTGTGGAAAGACTTTATTTGTATGCAATTTAATACAATCAAACTTGTTCAAATCAAAATTCAACAAAATATATTGGCCTAGAGGAGCTGACGAAGAACATTGACTTACTCATAATCAATTCTTTAAATTGAAAATGAGTATAATTAAAGGATTTGATAAAAATTGGTCATCTAGATTACATCAAGGCGATGTTATTATTATCGATGATCTATACCAGGAAGCTAATAAAGAAAAGGGTTTTAATAATTTATTTACAAAAGTTGCTCGACATATTGGAGTTATTGTTATTTTCATTACTCAAAACTTGTTTCATCAAGGGAACGGTTATAGAACTCGTAATTTAAATGTACAATACTTGGTTATTTTTAAAACCCTTGAGATGCAACCATTATTGATTTTCTTGCTAGACAAGCTGATCCCAATGATAGAAAAGTTTTAATTGATTCGTTTCAAGATGCAACAAAGGTTCCCCACGGATATTTGTTCTTTGACTTTACACAACAATGTCCTGATGAATTACGTATTAGAATTGATATTTTCAATTAGAAAGGTGTTACGATTTATAAACAAAATTGAAATCTGAAAATAATTACTTGAAAGGACGTTTAAAAAAGTTAATGTTCTAAGTGAAAAATCAACAAAGAAAAAAGTTACAAAGAAAAGGGTTACTAAATGTAAAATAATAAAACGAGTAAAAAGATTGTTATAGATAAAAAGTGGATTAAAATATAAACAAAACAATTAGATGAAAAATGTATTTAATATGAAAGATGAACGTAGTTTACCATACTTTAATGCCTTGATGAAGGCTCCTAATAAAAAAAATGAATATTTTACAGAATTTTCCTTCATTTGTTATATATGATCTAGTTGAAGTTATTGTTAATGTAGTTCGTGGTAATGTAAACATTACTAAAGTTTAAAAACATGTATAACAAAAACACTAAAAATCGTCGCCTGATGCGAAAAATAATATATAAACAAAATGGTGGATTTTTGGGCGATAAATGTTTTACAGAAAGCAATTTATAGCTATAATTATTCGCCACATAGGGGTTTAAATGAAATGCGACCAATTGCATAAAAGTTACTATTACAAAACCAAAATATAAAGTTGGAGATTACGTTAGAATTAGTAAAATATCTGCTTCACCTTTTTAAATTACAAAACTTAATACTTAACAGAGTCCTGTAATGTATGGTATTAAAGACAGTGACAATAATGTAATACAGGGGAAAGTCTATGAACAGGAATTACAAGTTATTTTCAAACCTACAGTGTTCAGAATTCAGAAAATATTGAAAACTATAATAGTGGATAAGGATAAACAATACTATGTCAAATGGCATGGATATCAAAACCTTCATGGATATCATCAAAAGACCTAGTAAAATGAGTTTCTATATTATTTTACCGAGCAATAGTTGCCCACTAATCCATCCGGAAAATCAAGCAAGTAAATTTATGGTTGATCTTCAAAATCCTATTGATGTACATAGAAATTGGAAGTTGCTTTGCAAGACTTTACATTTGTGTACAATACATTCCCATTTTATAGTCATTGTAAAATCGGTTACAAGAAGCGTGTTCCCAAAACATGTAGTGGTATTTTCTTAATCAATAATATTGATCGATATTGTCATATTTCGAATCAAATTTTAGATGAAAATAGTGGAATGTTTTTCAAAGATGGATTGAATTTTAGCTGTGATTTTAGGCCATTTACAATAAAGTTTGAAAGTATTGAGGATGCTAACCAAATGGGTAGTGATAAGCTTAACATTGTTGTTCCTGGTACTTAATACCTATTACGTTTCAAAACTTTTATTGATGTACGCCCTGTGAATGAACACATCAAAATATATGTATCATATATTGATGAGGTGAAGGATACATTTACATTTACTAAAGATTTATATATTGAAACACTTGAAGAGTTACATAAATATATTTCATTCAATTGTTTACACATATTTAAAACTATTGAATTTGTTAAAGATGGAATATGTAAATTCAATCTGAATAATAACATTTGTGAATTTACATTTGATAGAACTTTGGCTATTACATTGGGATTAGATAAGCAAACATATAGGGCAAGTGCGTTTGGTGTACGCAAACCAAAAAACATAAAACTTTATAGACAAATGTTCATATATACTAACATCATCGATCCTATAATTGTTGGTGATTCTTTGGTTCCTCTATTGAAATCTGTTTGGGTTGATAAACATGACCAGGATGAAGTTTTCAATATAAATATCGATAATCCCATGTACTTACCGGTATCAACATCATGTATAAATAATATAGAAATAAATATTCGTGATGATAGTGGTAAATTTATTGAATTTAGTAAAGATACAAAAACTCATTTGACATTACATTTTCGTAAATTAGATGGCCAATAACGATATTATTAGTATGTATAGTGGTAGACAAAGTGGTGGCGAATTACCATATTTTATTGGTAAACAGTATGGATCAGGATGGTTGAGAACTATTGATAGATTTGCACTTCCTATTCTTAAACGCCTTTGTAGTTTTGTTATGAAAACTGTTAAAGATGTGATAATGAATGAGCAGAAAATATTACCATCTCTGAAATCAAATGCATTATCCGAGTTAGGGAAAGTTCTAACTAGTGTTGCATGTATGTTTCAAAAATTGACACAGGTTCAAAAACGTAAAAGACATCATAAACATATAAACAAACGAATGGAAGGACATGGAACTATATTTCAAAACGTTTGTGGTAAATCTGAATTGTGCTTATTTGATAGACCTTCTCCTCAAGCAGTAATTGAAATGGAAACCTTTGAAGAAGTATTCCCGATGAATTCTATTATGGATAGTAGAACTGATATTGAATTTTATATTAATGGTTCCCAAACTGAATATCTAGATTTGAACGATACATTGTTAACTGTTCCGATCAAAGTTGTAGATAAAGATAGAAAACCGTTGGGTGAACCTAGTGATGTAATACCAAATATTTCTTCTTTCATACACTTTTTAAAGATGCGGTACTTGGATATAATAATATCAAGATTGAGGGTGGTAACAATACATATATTCACAAAGCTCTAATAGAAACTATTATAAATTACAATAGCGATACTAAAAATACATGTTTAACTCCTATGGGTTATGGTAGTGATGACGATAGGAAAAAGTGGATTAAAGGCTCGAAATTATTTACCATGTGCTCATCATTACAACTCGATTTTATGGATCAACCGAAATGTTTACTCCCAGGTGTTAATGTACACATTAGGTTGAAAAGATCTGAGTCGGAATTATTACTAACAAGTGCTACCACAGCACAAATTCTTCAATTAGTTGATGCAAAATTATTTGTGAGAAGAGTTCGTGTTGAGCCCTCTGTATTAGTCGGTCATCAACTGGGGTCATCTTTCTCTAGCGTGTAGGTAAATAAATACTCAATATGATTTTGAAAATAAGACAAACAACTTTGATAAACAAAATATATTTATTTTATGCGCAAACTACTAAATGTTCTCAAAAATACAGCACAAATCTATATAAGACATATTATCGGTTGTAACTAACCTTTCACAGAATTAAGACTTCAAACGCTGGGGCTACTTGGTACTCACAGCGCTGATCAAACAAGAAAAGGACAAGATTGTGTGAGTATCCCTGATTTTACGCTATCGATTAGAACAAGGTCGTTCTAACGTTTCCTAATCAATTTCCCACTAGTATTTAATTCCGAATCAAGTAGATCGCCACGAATTGGTCGATACTTGTGGGCGGTTGTAAATCAGAATATCTAAGATTAATATGATAACTTAGGTAAAATAACTAAAGCAGTTTGTACTTAATTAACTAAAAGTTTCGTTCCGATAATTCTGATTTCTACTTTTAGGTTTTTCTGATCTGTTTCTTTAACCTGTCTACTTTTATATCAATCTGGCCTACTCGTTTTTTGATATGTAAGTGTTTGGTTTTGCTCACTTAAAATTTACCACACAAGTTTAGAGAAATCTATGAACTTTGAAATTATCTACTCAGAAATTTACTTTAAGTTGATTATCTTAATTACGTCATTAATTAAGATTATTTACGTAATTATGTACTTTAATTCAATCACTTTTCTTAAACATCGTAACTTTTCGATTTTCAGTGGTTTTCACACTTAATTCAACGACTCCACAGACAAAATGATATGGAGCTTATTTCTTTTATAGAACGGTTTTCTGTTTGACTACATGTAATTGATTCTACTTCACGTGCTCAAGATTCTGACATGAAATCATTATCAAGGTCTTTATACAAATAAGTCAGGTTACCCAAATTATTTTCCCGCTTGAATACAATGAATTCTTTTTTGTATTTTGATTCCATAAGCATGAAGAGTTAATAAAAAAATGCCCATTCTTACCACATATAAAACAGCAATTATTTAAAGGATAACTATTCCAAATAGGTCCTGCATCACGACAACAGTAAAATTGACCATATTGTAAATGCTTATATTCTGTTTCCGGTATCCTTGTGCCCTGTTAAAAACTCGCCTTGTTATATGTTTTAAAATTCATGGGTCTCTCATTATTAAATATTCTTTCCGAATTTTTTAGTGTTTCGGAGCAATGTTGTTTCCGATTATAATTCTCAAACTTTCTTTGTGGACGGGTATACCTGTTAGTCTCTAAAACGGATGGTCTAATCACTAAAGGAACGTTTTGTCTCATTTATACTTTGTTTCTTGTTACCAATGCATATGATGGCTTTTTCCTAACGTTTGCAAATGTAAACAGATCTTCCCTGTTTTCTGTATGCGTAATACTTTTGAAATTTTGATTTAATTTCTCAATTTCAGAGATATGTGAAAACTTGTTGGGTTTTAAGTTCTTGTGTTAAAATTCATCTCCCATTTTTCGTATCTTAACAATTTGATAAATAACAGAAAAAAATATGAATTGATATGAATTGAGTTTTAATAAATAAAATAATAGTCAGTATTTCTGACAACACATACTCGATAAAGAATAAGACACAATAGTCCAACGTATATTTGTAGTTATCACAGGTTATACATCAAAAATTATTACTGCAAAACTATATGCGTTCTGATCACTCGATGAGTGCAGCTGCGATAGTTTGGCACTATGTACCTTTTCGTCCTGCTTTGTTTCTAACTACTAACAAATTTCTTTTTACTTACCTGTTTCTCTACTTTAATAAATTTTTTTATCTTTTCTCAAATTTTTCCCGTTCCCACCTGAGGAAAAATGCCTATTGCTTCTTAGTCTGAGTTGGGTAATAATCACCTTGATTTATGGCGTTTCAACTACATCGTCTCAATTTGACAGTATATATTTGCAGTGCTTAATAGAAATTTCTCCATTATTTTCCTTCTATAAAATCAAACTAATTTCTAGTATGACTGAGCACCGAAAATATAGCTCGTTCAAACCGTTAATAAGTCTGAATGTAGTGCCAAATAAGAATTCTCAGTTGTTGACGCCAGTTCAGGTTACAGTACACTGAATGCACTGTAGCCGACCATCAATCTTTGATTTTTAGTGCGAATAAATTATATGGAGATATCGCTGGGATCCGCTAAGGATCTGAATGCTTTATGAGTTGATTTTTGAATAACTTTATCATAAATATCAAGTTTAAAAAGAAGGTAAAGGGTCATATTGGTCGTAAAAAAGAACAAAGAAAGAGACGTAACACCTTTTATCAACAATCAAGAAAAAATATTACTAGTAGTTCTAGAAATGGTGTTCAAGTGCTAAATCACTATATTGGTAGGTTTCTGGATGTTGACTTCGTGAAACTATATGGTTGTTACCCAGACAACCCCATACAAATATCTTTTGCTTACCACTCGGCACTTGTTGCTAAGCAACGTTGGAACTGTGTTCGAGTGGGTGGATTGTCCGCAAAAAGTGAGCGCTATTGCTAATGCTATAATTGACCGAACGATCCATGGGTCCAACGAGCTGCCGATAGAAGGCTTGTGCTCGATTTCGATTTTTAGGTCCGCTTATTCTCCTATCTCCTTCACTCTCATGTCATTTATCTTTTTACCCATTCGCTTAGTCCTTCTTATCATCGTCCGTGTTGATGATTTTTCTAAGGCCTGTAAACCTTTCGTTATGTTAAATACCTACACAGTATCTCTCTTAATCTCATCTCTATTAAAATTCTGAGATTTGTCTATCGAGCATTCCATTATATATTACGATTGTTCGTGTGTGTTTTGATGCGGTAAAACAAGGAATTTTCCAGAATATTCCAAAATTAAAAATTTTTGAATTCCTATCGATTTAAAATTAAATTTTTATATACCAAAATTTTTATTTTATTTTTCTTTAAATTCTCCATTTTTTCTAAATTTAAGTTTTCCGCTCAAAATCACACATGCGTTATCTCGCTGGTTAAATAAAAATGGGCTTCATCAGTTTTTGCCCAACAGTACCAACATTGTAACTACCATGTTGCATAGTGTTAGGCCAAGAGTATATTTTGTTTAGATGGATCGGTAATACACACGCAAATACAACATGCAAATTTAAAATCGGACCCATAAAACACCAAATAACCATGCTAAAATATGAGAAAAAACAATTAAATATAAAATCAAGAAATATAAAAGTAAATTAAAATAATAACAAAGTGCAACAAGATCCGCACGAAATAAACATAAAAATAACACGAGAACATAAAAGTTTGACCGAAATTTGACAATTTAGCAAAAAATGCGAAAATCCATAAAAATGAAACTAAAATTAAATAATTTGAATTGGAAACAATTCAATTAAAAAATTAAAAACAAAATTGTCAAATTAAATTAGAAAATAATAAAATTAAGATTAGAATATACTAGAAAATCACAAGGTCAAATTTGTTTTACTAAAGTAAATTAGTAATATTTGATCTTTGCAAATCATTTGACTATTATTT